>VYXD01011001.1:280894-388048 GCA_013397195.1 Hylia prasina
ACAGCAAAGATTTTTTTATTAGTATTATTATTTTTTTTTTCTTAATCGGGGGACAGCCCGATCCCTCAGCGTGTCCTGCAAAGCTCCTGCTGGCCGCGCGGGTCAGTAACATTTACGTGACATTTTCCAGCAGAGCGGTTCTAAAATCCTCACTTTCTTCACATTAGTGAAAAAGGATAAAACCAACAAAGGCGAAAGCCTGGTAGGATTCTGATTAAATGCAGCTACTAAGGTAAACACTGAAGTGGAGGCTGTCAACTTTCTCCCCAGAAACACCCCCAGCACTTGTGTTTGAGCATCTCGGGGGTAGTAGGGTTGTGGTACAGGTAGGGCATCAGAGCAGAACAGCACATTAACAAGTGTAGCTGCATTTCCTTGAACACCATGTCTAAGTCTTGTCTTTAGAGTAAAGGAATAACTCATATTCCAAGATCATGTTCTGTCAATAGTTTAATTTACAACCAATTAAACCACATTCACTGTTAATTTCACATGCACGTACAAAATTTGCTTGCTTGCATTATTTGGAATGTGCTTAGGGTTTTTTTTTAAGAGTACTTTATCACTTCACCACTGTTTGATAAAAGTGCTTCTGATGGCTTACAGAGCAGTGATGGCCTGCAAGAGCAGAATCTGAGAAACAGCCCCACAGATTAAGCTGCAGGGACCTTTCATATATCAAATATTTGATTTATTTGATGGGGGACAGTACTTGCTCTTGGAATTGCTCTTTTTGCTCTTTTCTTGTTGTTGAGGTTCTGGGGTTTTTGTTGGCTTAATACTTTTTAAAAATTAGCTTATTCTCATAACATCTGTAGTAGATTTTTTTATGTATAAAAAGAAAATCATACCTTGTCCACAGGTAGTAAAAGCACTGATATACTAGTGCAAGGTGTTTCTCAGATTAGTTGGGTTCATTTTCACAACGTACTTTATCAAAACTATATTTTAGCCACAGCCAAACAAACTGTGAGCTGTTGCAGAGGAATAAATATTTTTTATATTAAAATGTGGCTCATTTAAAATGACAGCTCATTGTATCCATTAAACATTACCTATTCTTCAGGCTGGAATCAAGACTCCTTTCAGAGAGTATTCAGCTTTCTACTGAAATTGTTTAAATAGGTCTAGTGTAACACTGTATGTGATCAAGGCAAAAAGCCAGTCAATAAAACTGTCAGTTTTACCCTAATAAAGGAGGAAGGCCTTTGCTATTTCTCTGTAGCAGTTTATTGTCCAGCTGTATGCAATGGCTTCAGGACATCTGGCCACTTAAACACTGAGTATCAAGTCCAGAGCACCAAAGGAGCCATAAGCAAAATAATCAGTGGTCTAATTCACTTCTGTGCTAAAGACCCTGCACACAGCTCTGACATCAACAGACTGTATGATCTTGGTCTAAACTGCATTTTAACATTCCTGGTAGCTGTCAGAACACAACAAAGAGCCTTGATGAAAAGACAAGCATGTCTGAAAAGCCTCATACTGCCCAGGCTAGGTCATACTGTTTATGTGGTGGGACATGAGCCTGGGAAATGCAGGAGTGCCCTGAACTCAGCCAGGAGCTGCTGGGGCCTTGTCCCAGTGCCTGCCTTGAGACAGCTGGAAGCATCAGGAGCATCAGTGCTCCCATCTGGGAGGTATAACAACCCTCTCAGCTGAGACTGGGTGACTGTCACCTCTTCTGCTTTGAAACAAGGTACCTTTGACCTAATCCAGAGCCTTAAAAGATGGGTTCGAGACTTCCCAAAATGGTGTGGCTGATGCTTGGTGCTGCTGGGAAGGCAGTGACATTCTTTGCTCTGGTTACCCTAAAAGCAGCTCCTGTCCAGACTGAAACATCCACCAAATTATGGCTGCAAAAACCCGCTGCTTCCCCCTGCAAACCCTTCTGTAAGACCTCAGGTAATCCTGTGCACATAGAAATCCCCTTGCTTTAGCAAGCACATCAATCTCTCACTTTCATTGCTACAGATTAAGGCTTAAAAATACACTTGATATCTGAATTTTCTGGTTTATTCAACAGAGTTAAATTTCAATATATTGATATGAGCTGTAAGGCTTATTTCCATAAAGGTGCAATTGAAGCATGTGGATTTCCACAGCTCCAAGTGCACAGCTTTGTCTGACTGCAGGTACAGAAGCTGCTGTGGAAGCCCACAGGTATGTGATGTCAGAATAAACTGAGACCATGTTGCTGGGCAGTGCTGGCCTATCTATGTGTTCCTGCATCCTGTGCTTGAACAAACTTCCTCCAGGATAGTTCTGGAAAGCAATTACACATCATGATGGTACCTGCCCTCATCCCCAGTTTCTCCAGAAGCATTGCTCCTCCCTGTCTGAGGAACCTAACAGGGATCTGTATTATCTCACAAAAGGGATGGATTGGAAAGCCAAGAGGCTCAAGTGATCTTCCCACACCTGTGAGCCCAGAGGGTCAGTCACAAAGAGGCTGGGCTAACACAGACACTGCATTTGCTGGAGAACTGACAGGAAGTAGTAACCAGCTCATTTGTTTAGCTGTTGTAGTAAATTGTCACTAAAACCCCAGGCACCCTCAGACTGTGGAGGTTTGAAAAATAGGAAGGAAACATTTACACATTACATAGAGGAGGGAGACAAGAGAAGGGCACAGGGAGCTAAGGGTGAAAAAAAAAGGAGCAAATGACAAATATCCCTTCTCTCCAGGTGAGTTCCTTCTCCACTGAAATACAGAGCTGTCCTCTATCACATACCATTTTCTTTGTGCTTGTTCAGTTGTGGAGAGATCTGTCTGGTGAAATGAAACATCTCATCCCAGAAATGAGGTAGCTGCTAAGTGAGAGCACTGGCTTCACACAGTCATCAAGGCAAACGCCTTAGGACTGAGCTGTTCGACCTGCAGTGGAAAACAATTTTGCTTTTTTTCTTCCCACCGGGCATTAGTCTTCTCTGTCTCTCTGTTGTGCTAGTGAAAGCAAATTTCACTGGAAACTGAATCTATTTACAAATATTTTGACAGATTGAGACAGTTACTCAGGAAAAAATGATTAAATGCATGCAGATAAAATATAGTGTCATGTGAACAGCTGCTGCACAGACCCACAGCCTGAGTGGATGTAATTTTATTTATGCTTTTTAAAGGCTATGTGGGTGTCCCTGTAAAACAGAAACAAAGAGGACGTTACTACTGTTGGTGATAAATTAGAGAAAAATGATAGATGATTAATCCTCCAAAATGTGCAGTCTTGACTTTTTTTTAACTTTTTGGCAGGAAGATATACATGCAAAATTGTACCAACCCTACTCTTGTATACACTCAGACGTCCCATTCCATAGATCTCATCCACAACTCCCTTTGAGGCTGTCTCAGTTCCTGACTGGAACAGGTCATTATGTGTGTGCCTCAATCCATCATCTCTGAAGTATCCTGCAAAGAGATTGCCATTAGAAACCAGTGCAGTGAAACCAACTATCTTCCAGCTAGAGCATGACTTGCATTTTTGTGTCACATCTTATTTTTCTATTTCTAACATTATATGACCTATCTATATTGTTGCTTTTCTGTAGGGACAGAGATCATGCTGTACCTGCTTTTCCTGTACCAATTACCACTATTTTAAGGCTGTGTAGAGATGTGCAAATAAACATTAGCTGGAAGTTCCTGATGCTTTCCCCTGACACTGTCATTGGAACATTATGACCATAAATGCCCTTGCCTATAGCAGTTATAATTGATTTTGTTTCAAATTCTGGACACCTGAGCAATGAAACGCTCAAAGTGTTCCAAATACCAGGAACAGGAATAATCAGTCTATAGACAAAGGGCAACAAATTTCAGATGCAGCTGTTGCACCGAGTGACATGAACAGAAAAACTGCTTCTCCATAAATGCCAGCACTTGCTATAACCTGTCTTGCCCAGCACTATATAAAGTACTCACAATCTGCACAAGGCTGGGATCCTGACTGCAAACACACAGACTTCCTCACCTTTACAGAACCCAAGATACATGTTTTGATACCCAAATTCACATCCTCAATCCAACACAACAGAAAACAAAACATCAGTGGGGGAAAAATAATTCAAGGTGCCTTGCTCTCTGTGAGTTCAAATAATTTTTTTCATACAGTAAGAACTGCAATACCCAGATAAAAACATGCTAGTTCAGCTGGATCTCCACATGGAAAATGGAAGTGCAGGGTGCTCAGACAGCAGCCATGAAGCAGGCTTGCACAGTCAGAGTAATTCTGCACATGAGCTCCCCCCAGCAGGACAGAGTCCTGCCGCGGCAGAGCCAGCCCAGCACGGCTGCTGGCTCCTGCCCAGCCCCAGCGAGCAGGGCAGATGATATTCCAGAGCCTCACACTGCCAAACCAGCTCCTGCTCTCAGACAATCTGCACTGTGGGATGCCTTTACTCCGAAACACAAGAAGCCCCACAGAACCCAGCACGAGGTGATAAAGAATTTAGAGATGAAAGGGATATGCTCACCCAAAGCCAAACCTTGCAAGGAAAACTTGGAATAATGCTGAGGGTTTTAAAGGGTGAACCACCCATAGCAAAAAAGGTGAAAATAGAAATAATCTATAAATGCCCTACTCCGATGTACAAGATGTCTCTTACTGTTTATCATTCTTTGAGCACTTCCCTTGTCAAAACCTACTTTGCAACTGATGAAAAAAAAATATCCACAGTGCTTCATAATGGCACAGATATTTTAAGGCTGCTGATAAATAAGGAGGCCTTGAAAATCACTATGACAGTGCTGTTCTTTCTTTGCCACATCAGAAAACAAAGGCCAAACCTCTTCATTCAGGGTCTTCTATTCATCAATCCACGAAAAAAATGCACAAAAATACAGGAAACAGACTGCCACTAGAAATAACACTGTATTGAGAACCATTCTCAAGGCCAGTGCCAGCTTACTGGGGAGCTGCTGCTCGTGAACTGGTACTCCAGCTTGCCACCATGCACTGCTCAGGGGACAGGAACTATTTGGCTCATATTTTCTCTTACCTTGAAAATTTGGTGAGCAGGAGCTGAGCATACATTTAAGAAATCCGCTCATAGCATTGGCCATCAACAGCTGGATTATATATTCTTACTCTTTTCTTTTGAAATTGTGGTGCATTTGCTGAACCCAGATTAAAAAGCATTTTTGGACAAAGGTCAGACGACAAAAAATACCTACATATCCACACAGGATGATAGGAAAACCTGTCACATCACAACAAGGAGAACAACTGCCTGCATGCCTTGGGAAGCTGACACTACACCAGCAGATACTGGAGGCTGTCAGGTGTGAGGATGGGGCTCAGGAACTCTCAGGGCTCTGTGAACCACAAAGCAGAGTTCACCTTCTGGTCCCTTGAGGGGAAAATACTGCAACTTCTAACCTTGCCTTAACAATTTCAAGTTAATTTTAAAAAGAAGGCTTTCTGAACCATAGCATTTCTCTTTTTTTTTGCATCACTTTGTTTAGAAATAATAAGCAGGTGAATTTACCACAAAATTTCTTCATGATAAAATGTATCTCAACCTTATGAAGAAGTATATAGTACTGTTAATTAAGTATAGTACTTATAGTACTGTTAATTAAGATGAATAGTTTCAGGAGATTCTGAGAAAAATAATGCCTATACTCATAAAACTTGATGACAAAATTTGATGTGTTAGAGAGAAAAGTGATTACTCTAATGCATTATAATGCTTGATACATAGTCTCACAGCTCTCCCCTGCTGTGTTTTGTATAAACTATGAAGTCAACAAAGCACTGATAAAGAAACAAATTAAAGGTAGGATTCACATGATTCATATTTCAATAGAGAGGAATTAAAACAGATAATGGCTCCCAGACAAAGAAGGGAAAACCAACATTTCTTGTAGTATTTCATCCCTGACCCCATTAGAACTTTGTGATATTGCAGGTCTATCCTCTCTAATTAGTACATACATTAACTGTTAAGTCACCCGACTTCAATTTATGATTTATGCCCACAGCATAAAACTTGGTACTGTATTTGAAAAACATGTCATCCCTGGTATAAACTGTTTGATGAATCTTTGACAATCTCTACCTTTTATCAGAAGTCTGCATTCTTGGCAAGCCAGAACAGTTGTCCTTAAGCTCCTCCTCATCTGATGAAATAGCATAGTGGCCTCATTAAAAATTTCTTTCTGTAGACTATTTTCATCTGCATCCTTCCAAATGCATCTCTCTCAATTTCAAAGAAGCAAAGAAACTGAAGAACTGCTTAAAGGAGTAGCTGAAAAGCAGAGTGTGACCATGTTACCAATGCAAAGCACTAAGAGGAGTCACATCTGTAGCTCTTTGGTTCTGGTAACACAAAGGGCCTGCCCTGCTGACCTTGCCAAGGCTGCAGTGGGACACAAAAGCACAAACACTTCTCCTGTGAGAGATCTTGACAGTGCTGCCCAGGAGCCCAGGCTGTGCCTACTATGAGGAACAGCTTGCTGCTTTTCTGTACAACCCAAATATTCAGGGCTACCAGCTGCTGACAAATATTTGCCAAAGACATCCACTTGATTATTTAGGCAAGACAATGGAAATGTCACATCAAACTTTTCAAGGGCCTTTCTGAGCTGACTCTTACTAATTATGGCTAAATATATTCAAAAAGTCATAACTATGTTTAAACATATAATTTCTGATGTAGAATCCTGAGCCTAGCTGTACCTTTCATTTCTCCTGTGGTCAGCATAAGAAAACAAGATACACTTTAACTTAGTTCACTGTGTGTGCATCCATGGCTTGACTACGGGATTCTGCTGAATATATTCTGCATTGCATAGCTGGGCACAAAAGAGAATAATTGCTCAGAATGTGCTCTCCTACTCCAAGGTAAACACCAAAACCTGATTTTAGTAAATATTTGTACTGTGTTATACCAGTTGAGTATATGCTCTGTGTTAGGCAAATGAGCTGCCCCAGGGTATTATCTTCGTGGACTGTTTACAGTTCTGTAAAACTGTCATCACATCAAATCACTAAAATAATTTGGGATATTGAATATCAAAAAGGGCTCTGCAATGCAAACAAGTCTGTCTCCATTGTGCTGCTTTTATAGTTTGACAGCTACGAGAGCACTTAAAGGAATTAAACTGAGCATGAGCAGGTGCTCTGTCTTTGCCTTGTGTGCTGAGTACTAAGTGTGAGGTGTCCACATGATCTTGGGATAAAACACAGAAACCTGAAACTCTTACAGGCAACCAGCAACTGGAGGCAGCAGCTTTGATGTGTCATTACCTTCAGTTGCAAAGGGAAAGATAAACCTTACATAAATAAATGCACATTCTTTTCCTCACTCTATATCTGTTCCTGGGCCTTTCAGACTAATTTCTAAAAAATAATAAATTAAACTAAAATAATGCCAAAGTCACCTTCCCCTGCTTGCCCCATCTTTTTCATGCAGTGAAGTCCTAAAATTAACCAAATGAAAAATTGCTGTCAGAAGATTGAAGGAGCCAGGTGTAGAGCTGGGGACACTTCACAGGGCAGCCTGCTGCAGGTCCCAGGGTTTGCTCTGGCTCTCCTGCCAGGACTCCCTGGTGACAGCAGCAGTCTCTCAGCCTGTAGGAACTGAACTGAGAGCTTGGCTGGGGACAGCAAAATGAATGCTTCAGTCAAACACTGCTGAGAAAACAGGGTGGATGACTCCTCTCCAAACACGTTCCCTGTCCCACAGGGGAGAGTCCACTCACTCCTCTTCCCTAAGTAAGTATATAGCCCCCCCAAGCAGCACACAGCACCTCCACCCCAATGGAAAGGAACAAAAATGTAGAGAAATATTGTTCAGCTGGAGCATCATGCCCTCTCTTCTCAAGGCTTTCCAGTGACTTTAACAGCCAGCTAAGGACAATTGTGTTTCTAGGAAAACCTGTGCAGGAGATGGCCTTTGGAATCTGCAGCACTCCAAATCCTGGAAAATGGATGCCCATCCAAAAAGTAACAGCAACACTTTTAGTGTCAACATTCAAGTGCCAAATGAAAAATAATGGATGATTTCTCTGGAATGATATTTCTTTTCCAGATACAAAGAGGGCACTACAATATTCTCCCTGAACAATGAATTATTTTGTGCAGAGAAAGAATCCCTCATTGCTCCCATGAATCACATTGTTAAGAATCACAGAGAAAAGGAAACAAACTCTTTAGTTAGAAAAAAAAAAAAAATTCTAATACTTGGGATATGTAGGTGCTTGGCAAAAAGCCACTAAAGAAACTAAATAACAGATGACCAAATCAACCAGGGGGATAGAAAGACATGCTGGTGTGCTCATATCCAACTGCTTGAAAGGCAAATCTTGACTTTGTACAAGATAGTCTACCTGTGCATTCTTGCTGAGGAAAAGAGACCCTTGCCAGCATCTATGTGCAGAGGTAACCCTCCACCTCTCAGTGGAGACAATGCTGCAGGAAGAAAGCAGCCAGCTCTGTTGGGGTAAAAAGAAGAGCTATTTCCCCCAGAGCACAGATCTCCATGTGCAAATCTATTTCTGGTTCAGAATCCTTTACCCTGCAGATGATAAAGAACAGAGCAGCCAAGGCTAAAGAACTTACATGGCAACAAACAAAAATACACAAGGACTCTGTCCTCAATATTCAGGTCAGAATCTAACTCGGTCCAAAGTTCAGCATCATTCAGCTCTAGGCTTTTCTTCAAGGCCAACTCTGGGAAAAGGAGAGAATGAAAGATCTCATTATGTGTGTCCATTGCATGGAAAAACCTCTTCAACACACCATGTGAAATGCTTTGTATTTTAAAAATCTATCAACCAGATCTAGTGCACATTGAAGTTAACAGAAAGCTTCCCACAGGCTTTACTGGGCTTTGGTTTAGGTTACATGTTTTAATTCTTTTTTTTCCTACAACAGAGAAGCACAGTAAATTATAGAGGTTCTCCTTGCTCTGTTCCCCTCCAGGCTACAGGCAGCATGCACAGAAGCTTCTCTCCATCTTCTTCCATGTTCATCTTTGATGAGGGCTCCATTAAACTCTCCCAGTTGTTACTGCTCAGAAGGATTTAATGACTGGTGTTCAACCCTGATAGCACTTAATAATAGCATTTATGTAAGGAATTTATGTTAAAATGGTTTTATGCCTTGCATGAGAATGTAGGAGCAATAATAATAATAATAATAAACCAGATACAATGTCTTTTAATTCAAACTCTAAGGCAGACATCACTACTCTTAACAGTTAAGACAAGTGAAAATACAATCTTGAATCATAAGGTCTCATAACATCATTTTCACAATTACAATTCAGAGATTTTAAAATGTCATTTTCCTGTGCTTATTGCTACAGAGATTATAGAAATATAAATGTGCTGCTTAATTTTTTTTTTTTGTAAGTTTAATGAATACCAGAAGAAATCGATGCAAACAGTGTTCTTTTATCAAAGCTCAACCTTTCCCAACTTGTGTAACACCCTGAGGGCCATGACTCCTGAATGTATGCAATCAAGCATTTTAAAAGGCCAAAGACCAAAACTTTGGTGATTAAATACCCTACTTAGCCCGGGGAGAAGCATTTAACATATGTTTCTTCAGTGGCATTATACATTAATTTTATGTCATCACACCCATAGCATGTTTTATCACTTTTAAGCAGCATCCCCTAATACATACAATTGCCAGACAGAAACCCTAAAAATGAGAACTGATGTTTGCTGGGAGGAGACATCAAAAAGATCATTTACTCTTTTACAGTGCAGTAGATGGATGACCAATGAAAACATCCATTCCAAGGCAGTTTCTTCGTTTACTACTGAAAGATTTCATTGCCTTGGATAAGGCACTCAGTTAAAAAAAAGATGCAGTCAGTTCTTCATGATGGTGCATTAAACATTTGGGGTTTTCTTGGTTGTTGGATTTTGTTTGTTTGTGTTTTGAAACATTTGGGCATTACCAGGTTTCTAAGGCAGAGACAGAAGAAGTTTGTTTCTGAGTCATATTTTCAGGGAAGAAGTAGACAGTTTGTTTGTTTTCTTACTGTCAGAAAGTTTTGTACAATTAAAATGTAAAAGCAAGCTTCCAGAAGTCCCATAAAGTACGTCCAGTCTCATCAGCATTAGAAACATTGCTCAAATCAAACATATTTAGGCGTCCTCATGCAACTCTTTCCAGCCCATCTCTCAGTGATCTCCTCAGCATCATGGGACATACTACCAGCTCTGTTCCACGTTTTGACCATTTTCAAAAACCTCTTGCCAACCCTCCCTTGCTTAAAATTCATCTCTACCCAACTGCTCAGCCAAATGCTGCTTTCCTTCTCCTGCTCCATCTCATCTGCCACTGTCCCCACTCTTGTTCTGCCTGCTCAGGGCTGTTGCCACAGCTGTTCATCCAGCCAGGGAGCAGCGCAGCTGAATTTTGCAGGAGAAGAGCAAGTGCGGCCCCTCACTTTGTTAAGAGACCCTCTGCATTATTTGTTTCTGAGGCAGCCACCTTCACTCTCAGATTTCTAAATGGGAGAGGGGAATTAGGCAAGCAGGCAGGCAGATGCCTGTGTAAAAAGCCTTTTCTTATAAATAAATCTCCCAGATTTTAGTTTACGAAGTAGATTAATAATGCAACTACCAGATAGAATTCAGGGAAATTTTGAACAATGCTTTACAAAAATAAGGTACTTAATCCTGTAGCATATGAAAACACTGTCTCAGTATTAATGTGTGACTCTCACCTTGGCAACAGAAAAAAGTTTTTTTTCATTTTGAACATACCAGATTCCCATAAATGTGGACCACCACACTCCCTAGCCAGTGGCAAGGTTTATGCCCTCTAAACATCGAAGCATCTGCGAGGTACTTAAGGATTTATTCACAGGCTGCCACAATGAGGCAGTAGTAAGTTGTGGTGAATTCAGCATTTACAGCACAAATGATGCTGCTGAAGTGCTAATTAGTGCTAATTTGACTTGGCCCATTTTGGACCTCTGACAATTTTGCTCTTCAAAAGCAAGCAGGTCGGGCATATGCTCATCTAAGGAAAAAAAACATCTATCTATTTCCCTATTATGATATTTCTAAGGCAAAACATTAAGAAATTTAAAATATCTGTGTTTTCCTAAAGTAGTATCCCAGGCCAGCTGCTGCTACAGATTGATTTCTAGAAGAGAATGTTATAATATATTTGGGTTAATGGGGATTGTAAAAAGTATTAGAGCAAAGCTAGGAAGAAAACATGTCACTGAGCATAGATTTGAGTGTTGAGTTACATACTTGTTCAGAAGTTAATAAAGAAAATAACTTTTTTTTTTTCTTCAGCTAAGCAAAAGCTGTTTCCCAAAGAGAGGGTCATGAAGAGAGAAGGCAGTTTTTCTGCTTTCATCCTCTGCCTTTGGGCCCTGATAACTGTACTTGCCTCCCCCCATTTTCATTAGATGAATCAGGCTAGTGAAGAAAAACAGCTTGGAGATGCAGCAGGATCATCCTTTGAGAAACCTGATGCAGTAAACTGTCTTGATCAGAAATATTTTTCCTACTAAGATGAGCTACATAATTTGGTTCCTTAAAAAAGGGAACTTTGAAGCTACACTCTGCCTCCAAATACTTGTAATTTGACCCAGAAGGCAATAAGTGAAAAATTCTGAACAAATAAATCAAAAAAGCTGACACACTTTTCAAGGTGGCAAAGCTTTGGTGTGCTAACAAAAGGCTTGATTCTCACTGCTTTTGATCTCTGCAGAATGACAGGCCAACAAAAGCACGGCTCGGTGATCGACACTGCAGCAGAATGAGGCCAACAGAGTCAATACTCAAAGGAAGAGAGTAACTACTCCAGTGATTTCTCAGGTGGGTGAAACTCTGGGCACTGAGCATTTTCTAGAAATTACATTTTAATAATAGTTTTAAAAATGCACTTAAATACTTTGAAGACCAAAGTAACAACCTACCTAAATAGTCCTGTTTGGCTTCTGATGCAGTGCATTTGTGTTTTAGGTCTCCACTACAACAAAAGGAATAGCAAAAGTATTAAATACTTTCTGATGGGTGCTCACTTGATCAAATTTTGCACATTTTATTTGCACTAAAAATGAGTGGCTCTAGCATCTTCACAGGGCAGTGGGAAGTGGTGGCAGGCAGGAAATAAATAAATAAAATCACAGGATTTTGCATTGCAACTTCTAATACACGATAAGCAGAGAAATATTTTTGTTGATTAGAAACCTCCAGATCATGGATTTGAGAAGAAGCAATAAATATACACTGAACTGAAGCAGAAATCATTCAAAAGACTGGGAAAAAAATAGTATTAGGAATTATGTAAGGCTCTTATTCCATTTTTTACTGCCAAACCTACCCGAAAATTAAAAGAAAATAAACAAAAACTCAACCCCTAAAACAACAGAAGATGCAACAGAAGTGTTGTTCTAGATCCTAAAAGATCATGTGGACACATTAATCCAGCTCCTTGTGGCTTTTACATTTAAGTGCTGCTCTCGTGAAGTTGAAGCCTGCACTCACAGGTAAACAAAGCACCAGCCCCCCCAGTCAAAGCTCAGCAGAAATCACCCCAGGCCTGTAGGGAAGAGGAACAAACAGGCAGGACAGAACCTTCTCTTTTCCCTTCATTGTTACAAAGATTACTTATGCAATAGACCAGGAACTGGCCAAAGACCATCTGATAAAATATTTGAGAAAATGAATGAATATAAACATAAAAGCATGCATTTACTTGAATATTTTTTAATGAGAACTGTAAAGAACAGGTTTGTTTGTTGGTTTTTTTTGACGTGAACTGATAGAGGAAGAACCTTTTTTACATGTACACACTCACACATGGTGATAATTTCCTGGAAATACAATGATATTCAAAGTTTTTCTTAATGACTTTTTACATTTTTGTTTACTTGAAGAACCAATAGGGATTGGTTCTAATGATACATAAGAAAAAGACACAGCCTGGAAACTCTTCTTTGCAGGGGATAATACACTTCATTCTCCTTGTTTTGCCCTATTCCAGATTTCTCAGTTCTTGTACTGTCTATTTCCGTGGCATACTTATACCTATGGAATTCCCTGATACCAGCCAAGGGTAGAGTTTATGCATAGTAATATCCTTTCTCTCTGGTTTCTGAAGGATGAAGGACCACATTTTAGTGACTCCAAAATCAATCCTATCTCCTCAAAAAGCAGACAAATGCTGCAATAGCAGAAAATCTTAGAAGAAAAAATGAGTTGTCACCTGTCTTTCAATGACCACAGAAGACTGCTAAATTAATTTCCTTAATGTATTTGATGGAAAGAAAATTTTCAAAGTTCTGATTTTAAGTTTGCAGATTTGAGGGTTCAGTTGCAGCAACGACTGTTACCACAGGCAGCCAAGAGCAACAGGAAAGGCAAAAGACTTGAGAAAATTTCTATAAAGAACACTCATCACCATCTACTGTTAATGCTCTTAATAGTGTATTGGCCTTAGGGCTGGCCTGTACCAGCATTCCTGGGATTTGTGTAAAAAAAGTGGTTTTAACTTGCAAAGTTCCTGTTGTGACTTAGGGACAGGCTCTTCATCCCTCTCAGCACCAGGGGGCTCCTGGAAGTGAGAAACTGGAGTCCACCGACTTCTCAGGGAAAAAAAAACCACAAAAACATTTCCAGTGTGTTCTCTGCACAAAGCCTGTGGTGCTGTTTGTCCCTGCACTGCACGAGAGGCACTCTGAGATCAGGGCTGGGCTCTGAGCACTGCCCAAAGTTTTCATCAGTAACTAGATCCACTCACTATGCACTACTGCAATGAGCAAAGCCCTTTCTGTGCACACCTGAATGAATTCTCTTTCATCTTCAAACTGGACAGTTCAGCAAAATGCCACTTTTAATTAGAACTAAAACTTCCATTGATAAATACCTTACATTTACATTATGAGACAAATTTACTGTGCTGCTGCTTGTACCAACATATTCTCAATCCCCTTTCTGTTTTTCACTGGTGCCTTTTCCCCACCAGTGCGGTGTGTTTGGCAGGTAACACCTGTTTTTAACCCTGCTGATGAAAACTGAAGAGCTGCTGCATTGGTGCACCACACACACAAATGCTGACAGCACTGAATGCAGAGGGAGTTGAGTATTGGTTGTCAAAGATGATTAAGAACTGTGTGCAACTTAATTCAGGCAAATAATATGCTGCTCTAAAAATGCCTCCATGGCAAACTAAAGCTTTAGAATGGGTTGATAAGTGGGCATAATTCACAAAGAAAAACGACTAGAATTTGGGGATATTTTGTTAAAGGAATTTTGAAAGAGGTAATAAGGACATTAACCATGAGGATATACTTTTTTTTAAAAGCAGAAGCAGCCCAGACAATTCTCAGATCCAGAGTGGAGCAATGCATTTGCATACATAACTAACAATTGTCATGCACAATTACCTTGTTATTCAAAATATACTTATGATTGCAATGCATTTAGGGTGAAATTGAATGCTCAGCCTTTGCATGGTCTAGAGCTATTAAATACTAGTTTGCTGAGATGTTCAGTGATACATTTCTTAATCGATGAATTCTACTAGAGTGAAGTATTACCCTTGATGCAGCTCCAGGTAGATCAGCCCTGGAAAAAGGCTACTTGTAATACAGAATACATGATATTTCTAGAGATGGAACCTTATCACGGTTTCAAATGTTTGGTTTTTTTTAAAAAAAAAACCCTACATTTTTAATTCCTATTGTGTGTCAGTGCATTTTCCCTCAAAATATTAAATAAGCATAATGATGTTTTTGTTCTTTACTGCTACAGTAAACCCATGGCTGAAATAATTTCACTGACCTGTTCAAAATGTGAGTTTTGCTTTCATAAGTATTAAAGAACTAGTTTTTAACAGGTCTGCAACAGAATTGACTGCCAAAAAAAAAAAAAAAAGGCTTCTAGGGCAAAATATATTCCAAATTTCCAATATTTGACACAGGCATCAAACAGGTTCCCCTAAAACAATCTGTGCCTTCCAGCACCAGGGCACCAGCAGCACAGGGTGGGGGCCAGACCTACCAACACTGTGGGGGAAAAGTGGATCTTACACAATAAAAATATTGTTAAATAATTTTAAGCTAAACATCTTGTGCTTGGATTTTTAAAGAGCTCAGAGTGTGTGTCAGATGGGGGATGATCCACAGTGATACTGTTAAAGTGCAGTTCCATGATTTGCCTCCACATCTCTCTCCATTAGAGCAACTTTTCTCTTAAGCTGTCCCCTCTGGTTCTCATATGCTTTTTGAAGAAAGAAAACAAAAAGTTCTTGACAGTGCTATTAAGGCAAGTAACTTGTGCTTCCCACTCCCTTCTCCTCATGCAAGTGGCCTGACTCACCTCTGGATACAGATGTACACACAGGGGGAAGTGGTTTTGGTGCTTTCTCCTTCTCCAAGTACATCCGCACAGATATGTCCATTGACCTTCATGGCTGACACAACTTCCAGGTCTGTCCACGCTCTGATGTAAAATGAAGCAGCAAAGCTGTGTTCCTGCAGTCCTAAACCAGTCCCACCATAAAGAGCTGAGAGAGCAGAGGGTTAAGCTGGGCAAGCTGACCATGGCTTACAGTTTCTGCAAGCCTGGACAAACCATAGGCAGATTTTACTCCAGCAGGACTGGTTCAAGAGACCTTTTGGACTTACCTATTCACAAGTGATGTATCTTGCCTTTACAACATGGTAAAGAAGGATTCCCCATTCGACACAAGGGAGGGAAAGTACAGCCAGATTCCAGGGTGGATCCAGGTGCCATGGGAAACCTCTGGGAAAGCTCTCAGCCTTTCAGCAGTCACTTCGGTTGACTGCAGTGCCTCCTTGTTCCTCAAGTACTTCCAGAGTTCTCTGTAGTATTACAAGCTATTGCTTGTACCATATATTTCTTCAAAAACAGCAGTAGAGACTAAGCTGAGAGCTGTTGACAATTTCCCTTTGTACTGTTTCTTGTCTGGAAAAAGAAACCTGAAGACTGATGGCAGCACTCTTCCACTGCCTCCTTTCTCCTCTGAGGAAAGGTCCTGTCTGCTGTTTCCAGGCCCAAGGGAAACCCAACTTTGCATCTCTGAGTGTGCACACATTATTTGGTCACTAATTCTGAGACCAGCTGGGGCATGGATGCATGGTGAAAGATTTAACTGCAAAAACTCTCTTTCTGGAGGATCTCCACTGCAGTAACACATTACACCAGCTCCATTTTGTAGCTAACTTTTTATTTGTCCATAACTTTGACAATAAACCTGATTTATAAATATGCATGAACATATCTTAATATGGACAATTTATATTTACATTATAACATTACTTGCTTAAAGGAAAAAGAGTGGTAGATTTGATGAGAGTTTGAAAGTGTTCCTTCCAAACCAAGGGTACACAGTACTGGTACTGTGTGGAAGGCTGGATTCAGTCATGAATTTTGATTTGTTTCCCTGCTCTCACCCACTTGAGCAGAGGCCTCAGACACCATCCACTTCCCTCCTCCTTTCCTCATTCATCTATTTGGATTGCAGACCCATGAAGCAAAATCTTTTATCCAATGGCAGTATAACACCTTGCACAAAACAAACCATTTACCTGAAACCTGAAGTCCCACCTCAGATGTACAAAAATGTACAGGAGTGAAGCTGCTTGGCATGATGGCTGAATGGACTACAGAATGTCCAAAGAACAAAAGGCCAAAGGCTTTAAATATCATAAGTTAATGAAGGAAACTCCTCCTCTCCAAAAGAACTGCATAAAGGAATGCATAAAAAGCCCTCACATTGAGAAGAGCTCTCATTCAGCTGTCACAGTACTGAGCATCCTTGGAAAGCTTAAATGGCCTTTATTCCCCATGAATTCAGAGAATTTTCTTTTAGCTCCATGTGTAATTTTAAATAATTACACATGAATAAATAAATGAAAATCAAAGAAACTGTCTCTGCTTAGAAAACCAGTGTAATTTGGCATGCTCTGCTGCACACTTCTAAATGCTCAGAATCTTTCAGGCCTTGCTTAAACCAAATGCCTCCACACTGTGCAAGTAATCTTTGTAAAAAAAAATATTAAATTAAATTTGGTACTAAGTGAGGTGTGAAATTCTTAAGTTGTCTCCTGAAAAAGGAGTCATGAGGTTCAGATAAGGACTGCCATCCTTGTTGCCTCCAAGCATACATTTACTTAGAATGTAAAACCCACCAAAAACCATCAAGTTTTGTGACAAGTGCCCCTTGCTGCCTGCAAGAGTCCCAGTATGCTTTTTAAACTGTGCTTATGAAATGCACTCATGGCATGGCTTGCACTGATTCAGCTGAGTTATTCCTGCTTGCTCTTTTCCTGGGGCAGGCTGCTCTCCACTGTGCCTCTGCTGACTTTAGCTGCTCTGTGGATCTCCCAGCCCCTGCTGTGCCATTTACACTGCCCACTCTGGAAATAGAAAGAGTCAGATTTTACTGATCACTCCACCCAGTTCCCTTCAGTAGCTATCACCAGACCTTTTGTGACAGGGCAGTACTTGTACTAATCAGAATAATTTACAGGGGGAACATCAGCTCTTCAAAGCCTTCCCTCCCTGCAGCCTGAGCCTGCTCATCAAGGGAACCAGTGTTGAGTCCTGGGGACTCACTTGCTCCGTGTGCCCCCCTGGGAGGGTGTCTCACAAGTGCTCACTATGACAGTGATACCAGCTCTTTGGAACAAAAACAAAACAAAGAGAGGCAAATGAAACACCAAAACAAATAATCCCCCAAATATACCCACAGAAGGAAAGGGAAAGAAGTCGAATTTATAAAACAGTGCACAATTTCTTGTAAATATAAATGTGCAGAGCCTGATTTTGCCTAAAATCAAGTCTTTTTAAAATGTATTCTAAAAAAGGAAATAATTAGCAGTTGTCAGTAATCAAAACTATCTAAACATTAGAAATACTGAACTTTGAAACATTACACACATTATAATGGAGACAGGAAGTAGCTCAGAAGTTTTAAAGTCCTACCACTTTCAGGACAGCACTTTCAGAGCAGTCTGAACTGCATTGATTAACATTTCAAACCCACGTGAGTCTCCCTGGAGTCCATGGAATCAGCTCTCCGTCTGTACAGGGTTTTCTACTTACAGGAACTAAGGATCTGAGGACCAGACGCTGCATTGGCATGTCCACTTCATTTCAGGAGGAGTCTGACAGTGTGGTATCACTTAAATAATGAAGCACACATCTGGCAGGAGAGTGCTGAGGTTGGCTAAGTTTGTACAAGGTCAATTCATCCTCTAAGCTTCTGTATGCTGAAAATGAAGCGAGAGGTTTACATGGCAATCAGCAGAATCCACCGATTGATTTCAGGGTTTGTTTTCCAAGTAGAATGTCTGTCTTTGTAAATCAGTTTTGTTTGTATAGAAATAGGAGGGAGGGGTATTGTATTGCTCTGAGATGTATTTTCTGAAACATTTCAGTAGCTAATGCATACCTATTGAAAAATATGATGCTTTTCCTTTTGTAAGGAAGTAGAAAAACTACAATGCTCTGCACATGGCAAATGGAAATGTGTACATATCTCTCACAGATCTACTCCACTACCCTGCTTTGCAAGTTTTAGGCTATTCTTACCAAAGGTGGATAATCCTCTAAGTGGAAATAATACAGGATCCAGCTTTGAAAAATGTATTTATTTAATACTTCCACTAATTTTCACAGAAGAACAATACCTGGTCAATATGAAATGTGAAATCCAGTATCCTTACATATTGTTATCAACTTGCTTTACAGAGGAGGCATTAGTTCTGATAAAAAGTTTCATTTCAAAATTCTTCCTATGTTAACAGAAATAGCTGACATTTTTATAAACTCAGTGTAACATAGAAATGAAGCAAACATAATGAAAATTATTTTTATCATTCCATAGTCCATAACATTAAAATAACAACATAGTAAGAGTTGCAGGTTAAAGCTGGGATCTCAATGACTTTTCTCATTTTAACAATCATGCAAAGTAGCCTTTCTCCAGAGGTCATGGAAATCAGCTACCTGCCCCCAGGGCAGTTATCTTACTGCAAGCAATTTTTTCATACAAGTGTCTGGCATTAAAGAAACAAAACCACCTCAAATATTTCTGCAAGTTTCCCTATTCCCCATGACCTAAAGATACTAACTTAAACATTTTTGTTGTTGCTGTTGCTTTTTAACTTATTGTTGCTGATTTAATGTTGTTGTGGCTTTTTTTAATGTCTGCATTTGGCAAGCCTTGATTCATCATCAGTGCTCCAAGTCAGAGGATGGACCAGCTGCTGTGGAAGGAAGTGACAGAGAGGAGAGCTCCCCCTCACATGGGTGCACATCCAGATCACCAAGATCACCATTCAATCTGTCTCTGACCCTCTCCTCCTGACAGCTTATTTGCCTTGGAAGCAACAATATCAAGCAGATACCAAGGGAAGGGAGCAAGAAAACACCATCAGAACTCTCCCTCTGATGGCCCACCACTGCCATGCCAGCAAACATCAGGGTTCCATAGCTGAGCTGGTGTTGATGACTTCCCCTGTTTTTAAAAATTTAGAGCTGGACACAGTTAAGGGATAAGGTTTTTTTACCTCAGTATTTAATAAGGATCCTTATGGTGCACCATTTCCCAAGGTGGGATGTACTGCAGTGCACACATACCATAGATCACCTATACAATTTATAGACCTTACAAATTAGCATATCTAACAAGGATGCCCCAATGGGAGGCCTGGATGAATGGTCTGATATTCCTCTATCTGTGGAATGCTCCCCTGGATGGGCCAAATCTCCAGGTTACAGCACATATTCTAGAGGGAGCCTTGGTTTCCCAAGATAGTTTAGGGTTTTCCAGCCTCCTACTACACGGCCTTTAGGGTCTTTGGTCTCCTGGCTTAACAGAGTACTAGGGCTATGCTAAGTTATCAGACTTAAGGAATTGCAAGTATGCATGCTAAGTATATTGAGGATGCACAAAACTTATATAAAAGGTATATAAAAGAAAAAGCAAAAAATCATCCTGGCATCAGTGTAACTGGGGCTGGCTCCTTCCACAGAGCAACTCAGTGCTTCAGCCACCACGAGTGATGCTTTCTGCTCTTTGTTGTTTCTTGGCATCTCTTTCCTGGGTTTTTGTCCTGAAGTGACTGAAAATCTAGAGGAGAATCTTAACAGAGAAATCTGCAAAAAAGATAAATATTTTTCTTTCATGGCTTTTCCCACTGATCTCAGTTTTATATTGCCACCCTGTGAGAAAGGTCAGCCTCCTCTACACCCAGGATACTGTAATAGGCACTTCAACACTGTAACTTCCCATTAAAACCATGGCGTCTTCAGTGCGCAGCCTTTTTAAAAGTAATATTAGTTTTATGAGCCAGTTTAAAAAAAATGTAGAAAGACCATGGAAAACTCTGATATGTTGGCACCAGTCCATTATGATGCCAAAGCAGCAACCACAGAACCCAAATACAATTTTAAGTATCTTTCATCCATGGTGTGCTTGTTTGTCCCAGAGAAGGCACAGAGAGCTGATCAAGATGTTTTTTTCCTGTGGGGCTCAAGAGCTTCCTACATGCCTTATCACCAAAAAGATGTTACTCATGCTACATGTTACCATGGAGAGGAGCCACTTCACATTTTGCTCATGTTGTACTTCTTCCCTTTGTTTTTCTACCTTGGAAACAAGGACACTACATTCTTCTGTATGTGGAAAGCACTGAGCACATTCACTTTAGCAACACTTCTGTTTATTGTTTTTTTCTGTTCAGAGTAGCAAAGGAGATGTATTATCGGATCAGTTATTTTATTTCCTCTTATTTCCTGTGCTGTTATTTGATTTCCTTCTTTCCTCTAACTTGGTCAATCACTATTACTTTGCTTTCTTGTAAGAAAGACAACTTCTCTTGGCAAGCTTGCTGACAGGTCCATCTCCTCTGATGTCTTTCTTCACTACTACTTGGATGGGGAAAAACAGGTACTGTTCCTTTAAAAAAAGGGGTGCCCAAATCTGGAAATGCATGCACTGACCATACACTGCAATGTAAGTCCAGCAGCATTCCCACTCCACAGGCACATAGCCATCCTATAGCCCTGCCCCCCCTGGGGATTCCCCTTTTCTGGCAGGGGTCTGGAAGCAACTTCACTTTAGCAATTACTATCCTGGAATCATATTAGCTTAGGTACTTTGTATTGGCTCCTCCACAGTGCAACCAGGGGCCTGAAACTGAAAAATCAGGGATTTTGACAGGTGTTTTATCTTTTCAGGCTGCTGGATAATGACCAACAACCCCTGGGTGCCCTGTCCATGTGTTCCAGTCAGCACATGCAAATGCCTGGAACAAGGTCTCAGCTCTGCAGAGTTACATGCCAGCAGCCACAAGAGCAAAACAAATTTGTCCTGTCCGTGGCAGCACCAGAAAACTGCAGCAGTTCCATGAGGACAGAGAAGGACGCCAAGAGACTGGACCTCTACTTGACACCTTTACCTTCTGTGCCTGGCCTGCAGCTCACAGCTTATCTGACTGCTGGAGCAAGAACCTTAACACTGCAGGACTGGGAAAAGACAGCAGAAAGGGTTATTAGGGTGATGGAGGGACCCAGACCCCACCTGATGGGAATATAGGCTGAATGGCTGCTGCCACCACAGAGACACCAGCCAGCCTTATTATTCCACCTATCACCTGAAAGAGAAAAGCTGGTTGTTTATATTGGAAATATGTTTATATTTCCAAAGGCTTCCCTTTGGGAAAAGCTGATTTTCCACCAAAACACAGAACTTGCATACCAGCTGGCCATGGGCAAAAGGCACACTGGAGGTAAAAAAACACTGTTTTTTTTCCTGAATTAGACCTAGCTACAAGGAAGAAAACCATGTTCAAGCTGTATCAAGAGAAGAATAAGCCCCAGTTTTCCTTCATGTTGGGTGAGATACCCTGCTCCAGCCAAGGATCTCTTGTGCATTGTGTATGTGCGAAATTACTCCAAGCATCTCTTCCCATGTTGGATTCTGATACCCACAAATTTGAGGAGCAAGATGATAGAGGCTGAGTATTCTGCACTTGCAGCCTGTGCAAGTCAGCAGCAGGACCCAGGCATCCTCACAGCCAGGCAGAGCACTTCACTACTGGCGAAAGTAGCGGCTTTATATTGCCAAACGTGATCACACAGGAACAATTATCTTTGGCAATCTCTAACAATAATTTTAAAATGTTCTCTTCAGTATCATCACTGAATTCAAATGGTAATTTTTATTTTTTTTTAATCCACTGCCATTCTCCTTTCTAGCTCTAATTATCTGGACTGCATCCACACCATGAAGCAGGATTGTGACAAGAAAGCAATCACCCCAGAGATTTCTCAGAAATTTGCTTTCTAATTGGGTTGAAAATGCCTCAGCTTCCTACATTGCATTTTGCACATAACTAGATTTTCTGTGATCACAGTCTGTGAAATGCAGAAATGCAATCTTGTGATTATTTGTGTTGTCACACTACTGGACCTTATGGTGTTGTACATAAATTCAGGCAAAAAGCTCCTGTGCAAAAGAATTGAATACTTGAGGGTAAAATTAAAAAGAATAAAATATTGGAGAAAGAGGTGAAGAAAATAACTTTGATAATAATAGATGTTGCACTGTAAGCATAACTCCGTAATTCTATTGCAAAAAAAAAAAAAACAAACCAAAAAGAAACATCATCTTTTGGTGAATATCTAGAACATTCCAGACTGTTATTTACAGACATGTCACTTACATCATGTAATCTCTCCCCCTTATTTACTCATGGTGGAATGGAAATAATACTTACTATACCTTCCCCATGAAGCTTGATTAAATGTTCACAGCGCTTTGCCGTCACTTGCTTGACAACATGGCTGTGAAATACCATTGCTAAAGACACACCGTGTTATATGTATAGCAGATACAGAATTGACTGAGCTCATCTTTTCTGTTTTTAAAGTTTTAACTAAGCAATGCTTAATGAAATTTGCCAGCCTAACTGCTCCTGTTGTCTCTGCTGGTAATGCAAAAGCAAACGGCTGTAAGTACGGTACCCTGAAGGCAGACATTAGGAGTTTCTCTGTTGAATCCAGCAGAGAAGTTTCTTGCATCTCCGTTGAATGCCATCACGCTGTGATTAGTTAATCATTAAGTACATAGTGCTTTTAATTAACTGCCAACTCTGCTTGGGCATCTGTTCTGAAAATCACATCCGATCATGCTTTTCCCAGTCTGTGGTTATGGAGCTCTTCAATAATACGGTTGTTGCTCCATTCTCCAGCTCTCTCTGCTACAAGACAGCTCAAGTCCAAAGTGTCCTACATGAAATGAAATATAAATGAACTATCCTTCCAAGGGAATAAAAGTAAGTGGGAATTAAACAAATTTATTTGCCTTAATAGGTAATAAATGCCGCTATTAAAAAGCAGATCAGGCCAATTAGCTTTTTTTCTGGAAGAAAGAAGAGGCTGGAACAGCATTTTTATTCTTCTGTGTCATCAAATAATTTTAACAAATACCCATTAAAAAGAAAACAAAACAAGCCCATTAATCTTTAAGTGCAGAATATAACCCTCTCTATTTTATAAGGGGCAGTGAGACTGAGAATAAATACAACCAATTCTTCAAAATATTTCATTTGACTTAGAGTGTGCAAAAGATACACAGTGTAAACATTTCCTTACAAACACAACATTTCTCTGTCTATGTAGCTCAATTTCTGTTGGCTTCAAAAAGCTTAAAATTAAAGAGTATTTTTAAATGAATCCTAGAATGGCCTGGGTTGAAAGAGCCCTAAAAGATCATGTTGCTCCAACCTCCCTGCCGTGGGCAAAGACACCTTTCATTATCCCAGGTTGCTCCAGGCCCCATCCAACCAGGCCTTGAACACTTCCAGGGATGGCAAAGGCACAGATTCTCAGGGCAGCCTGTGCCAGTGCCCCACCACCCTCACGGTTAATCAAATAATTTCTTCCTAAGATGAAATCAACACCTTTGCAGGATATACTGGGGATAAAAATTAGATTGCAAAATCTCTTCAGTAGCAGGTTCTGTTTTAAAGGAGGTGGGAAAAAACATTTGAACAAAGCCACACAGCTGAGAATGGCAGACAGCAGGGCAACTTCTGCTGGTGTTGTGAATCTTGTTGAAAACCAGGTCAAACAAGATCAGATGATGATTAAGGCCATTTTATGGCACAAAATGAAAAAGGGCAGACACCTGGAACAGGTGGGCCCCTGATTGTGTGACACAGGATTAGCAGTTTCAGACTAAGAATTTGCTGGTTCTCCACCCTAGATAGGCACAGAGAGCTGGACCCCTAAAGACCTCTGGCTTACAGAAGAACAGACCTACCCACCAGGCTAACAACAGAGCAGGTGTTTTATGGCATGTGAAATAGCTGTGCCAGCAGCCACCTGCTCCATTATCCCAACTGGAGCTGGTGCAGCCAGCCAGAAAGCAAGTCTCAGCAAACACTGGTCCAGGTGAAATGCTTGGTCACTCTGCACCTGTGTGGGCCATGTAGAGGCTCCTGGATTCACAACAATGCACTGCAAAAAGCTGTAAGAGTGGTTATGTGGCTTGTTCTACTCAAAACTTCTTAGGATGAGACATGCAGAAACCCAGCTTTCAGGATAGAGCACCAAAGCACAGCAACTTCCCTTGCTGCCACTCCCACACCACTGCGCACCATCTCAAGAGCTGTTACTTATCACGTATGAATCCAAATAAGAAAACAGGTAGAATTCACAGTGCCAATTATTTCTGTATAGAAATATATGTCAAGGAAAAGGCTACTCTTTGTCAAGTGCTGAAAACAGAAGAATAAACCATCACTAAGCTTTAAACTTGTGGTTCTTTCAGGAACAGAGCTAACTTGAATGACCTTTGTGACATAGAATGAAACACTCCAGTTAAACAATAGCCAGTCTATAGCAGACAGACACGTAACCACTGTGGTTAATGTAAAAAACACTCACTGTCAGATACACTTTACATAATAACCCTTCTTCAACAAGTTCAAAGCAATTCTCCTCTTTTCTTTAAAAATTCCACCACAGATGTCAAGATGTGCCAGCACACAGAAAAGAGGTATTTCATAACAATATAAAAACATGCATTTCTAATTGTTTCCATACTGAACTACACTGAGGGCAGCACTCTTCTATATGGAGTTCAAGGTATTCCTGGGAACAGGCTATTTTCTGATGACATCATAAGAACACTATCACTCAGGCAACAACTTGCTACTATGGCAACCACAGCTTTTACAGATGCTGAATGCCAAGAAGGTTAAAAACACCATTTGGAGGTTTGTTAGTTAAAAGTTTGCCAATATTTAATGGGAGTAGTAAGAGAGAGTCCACTGCAGATGCACAGCATTGTGCAGTTCTCTACCCATAACCTGAAATCTGAGAACAATCAGTTATACCTTCCAGCCAAGGAGCTCCTGGGGTAATTGTACTTTTAGATGCATCCTTAAATGCCGCAGCAAACAGAAGGCACCTGAACACTAACTTTGTGATTTGGGGGCAGCTAGAAGAAAAGGACTGCTGCCTCATGCCTAAAAATTTAAAGATTTGAATGTCTGGAATTTTAATACTCTCAGACTGGAGACCACACAGACTGTGAAGACAGCCTATTATTATATGAAGACATTTCTCTGGGAAAGTGGATTATTTATTTTCCCCCCTGACTGCAAAGAATTATAGAATATGAGATAAAAACATCTGGTTTTGTTAGCAATTGCTATCTGTTCCGAAACTACTGTCAGATGAAATCAGTCAGTTACAAAATGTTTTAAAACTAAAAGCCACATGTTACTCTTCTGGAATTTTATGCATTTTACTAACTGCAAGCAAATCTCAGAGGCACTAGAAGGCTGTCAAATTAAAGATATCAACATGGCCAGTAACCTGCCCTCTGCAGGACATTGTACAATTTCCTAACTTTAATCACAGGTTTCTTCAGCTGGCTTTGTCCACAACCAGTACAGCAGAGGCTTGTAATCAACATTCCCAGTAAATCAGATTTCCTGAATTATAAAGGGTCATAAACATTATTAAGGGCCAGAAACCCCTCTTAAGCTTGACGGAATACCAGCAGAGTATTTTTTAATTTTCCAGTAGCAAACCTCAATTCACTTAGATCCTTTGGTTGTACTCTCTGCCAGGTTGGAGGGCTGCTTGGGGTGGCCTGGCATGAGAAGGAAGAACAGGAGTAAGAGAAGGGTGTACAGATTTTCCCGTGAAGCTTCTTTTCTTGGCAACACCTTACAAAAACTGTTAAAAAAGGGAAACTTAAACATGCATGTTAAAAATGCAAAACCTAAGGTATACTGCTTGTCAGGAGTTTGCTGCCACATTTGAACTAACTGGCCACTATTGGCAGTCTCAGAGGAATATCGAAAGCCAAATTATAACACTTGTTTGTGGGGTGTTCTTAACAATGGGATATTGAGATGCAACAGCAATCTTTGGGAGTTGCTCCTATTCTGGGTCTGTATGAAAGTCATCTAATTCCAGGGTGGTGAAGACAACTTTCAATTCACCCACCTACTGTAGTCCTGCATTTTTTTCCACCTTTATCCTATTGGGCATTTTTTAGTGTTCAGGATATTTCCTTTTTAGTGCAGGAGAATATTAAGGCCATTGCTGGGTTTCATTTCCTCACGTTAGCCAGCAATCCTGGCTCCTATTGGCAGCAAACACCCTCTCCACACAATTCTCCCCCATCATCTGTGAGAAAAGAGATGTGGAAGAGGCCAATTACCTTTTGGAGAGAAGAAAATTACTTGCTTATAATTGAGTTCTCTGAGCATGGTGTCCGCTATTAGAGCCACACTCATCCTCCCACCTCCCCCTGAGAGATGGGGTTTTATTCCTATTTAAGTTCTAATTATTATAATTAGTCTGAAAAGGATTTGGGAGTTAGGGGCTACGATATGCCATATAGACCCCTCAAGGCACCTTTTTGTACTAACTCATTATGACCAGTTCTAAACTTTACCATTTAATCTAGTCATTCAGTACCCAAGGTCACAACAGCTGAGACCCCCTGAGCATCAATCCATAGAGACTCCCACCTTCAGAGAACTACAATTAAAAGGTAAATAATTCCCTTGCTGCCTTCTCTGTGAGGCAATGCTATAAGTCAGAGAACGGGATCCAACCTCAGCCTAATTACTACCTCAGCAATTCATGCAGTTGCAATGAAAAAGTTCACGAACGCTTTTGCATTTATCCAAACAGAAACACATGGCCAGCTACAGCTCATTTCAAACTGGACAACACTCTGCCTTACAACAGCCAAGTTGCAAACTTTGTCTGTATTACCCAAACTCCAAGAAATTGTGAACAGCTCTGTTCCAAGAAAGCCAAATTGTTGTCACAACATGCAGGCCGTTGTCTCCACCTCGCTAATGAGAGATGCAATCCTTTTCTCTGTTCATGTCACTACAAAACTCCTATGGAATCAACACAGTTCTGGTTTGAAACCATTTGAATCAGTCTGTGCTTAAAACAATTTGAAACACTCAAAGCTGAATTGAAGCTTGAGCAAGTACAAATTCTTAAAAATAGCAATGCCTGAGCTGACAGAATCCAAGAGATTCAACAGATGCTGATATTTTCCTGAATGACAGCAGCCTACATGCCTAAAAGCTGTACAGCAAAACAGTTTGTTACAGGGCCAGCAGCTGGAGTCATAGATCACAGAACGGATTGGGCTGGAAGGGACCTTCAGTATAATCTCATTCCAACCCTCTGCTGTGGGTATTTTCTGCTAGGCCACATTGCTTAAAGCCCTGTCCAACAGGGCATTGAACACTCCCAGGAATGGGGCAGCACCAGTCCATAGCGTCAGTATGTGAAGGACAGAGTTCCAAACAATTCTATTGCAGATTTTTTGGAAAGACAAATGAATTACATCTGCAAATCAGAAAAATGCATCCACAATTTTGCCAACAAAGTACACTGTATAACAATGTAATACTTGACAATTTTACATGCTCTTAACCACAAGTACAAACCTCAATGGCTGTATTGAATTTGTACTGAAACATTGTCTCTCTGAACTTGAATTTGGAAAGTGCAAGTAATAATGTACACCAATTTCTAGGTAAATAAAGACAAGTTAAGTACATGAAAAAATATATTGATAAATGAATTATCTTCTCAATACATTCTTAATGAGCAAATAACATCTTGGTACTTTATTATAAGTCAATTACAATGTAGCATGTGAAATGTCCATACTGGTTTGGTCTCACACATTAACATCACACTTGAAGACTGCACAACTCTTAAATCTTTGATTGCAAGCAAGTGCATCCTGGGGGAGGGGTTGTTGTATTTATTCTCATTTTCTGCAAGAGCTATGAGTGGCATTTCTTCATCCTGAAAGCAAGCTGAATTTCTACCCTGGGATCACAGGTGCAGCAACCTCAGCTCTGTGCCCAGCCATACAACGTCCTCCTAAGCAGGCACACAATTAAGCACGATAGGTAATCTTTGCTCTAAAGCAGGGTCCACAAAATGAATTCTTTTCCTCCCAGACAACATTAGTATCACACTAGGGACCAATATGAAGAAGTTTGCACTGTTGCTGTCTGAGCTCTGTGTTTGCAGATGACAAATAGACTTCAATTTCTAACGTTGCTGGGTCAGAAATAGCCTTCTAATTTTCCTAAATTAAATTATAGGCTAGTGTCATTTTTGTAGCCAGGTACATTAACTACAGAAGCAATATTTCAGCTGGTCCTGTTTCTTCTTCTAAGAAAATAAAGTGGGGGACAATGTTGAGGGGCAGAAATGGGTCAGATATTGATACCCTAACCTGGACATGTTCTTGTAGCTGTTCAAATAGCTTAAGCCCCATATAAGAATTGTGGCTAGACTAAAGATTAGTTCCAACCATCATATTATTTACAGTTCCTGAAAGTAATTTTTTGCTGGTGGCCATTCTGCTTTAGCTACATTGTTAGAGGCACACAGATCTCTGGGTGCATCATTTTGGGGACTGAAAACACTTGTTTCCTCTTATTAACTGGGAAGGTTGTATGTCATGTGCTGCTCAGAGCTTTCCAGCACCACAGACAGAAGTTAATTTCCCCTCCTAAAAAATGAGGAACAAAATAATATATTTTGTATTTACCACTGGCAGCAGCAAAACTCCTCAGGAGTGCAGGAGCTTGGGAGGTCATGCAGCAGCAAAACTCCAGGGGGGGTGTCAGCCCTCTCAAATCTCCAAGCTGCTTCCCTCCTACTGCTAAGGACAGTGACTATGAGAAATTAAAAGCCCAGTGATGAGAGTTAAAAGGTGTCCAGGCAGGAACCAAGCTGCCCCGTGCCTGGGATGTGAGGCCATGATCCCCAACCCCTGCCAGAGTTCCCTTTTTCCCTTACTCCACCAGTGCCCAGAGAGATGCCTGCTCCTCCTGTCCAACTGTCAACCAATCCCTCCACAATTCCACCTCAAGAAAGACACAAACCCCTTTAGCCCCTCTTCCTCTTCTCATCTCTTCAAGATGTAGAACCCACTCTCCTCCCAAGACACAGAGGCTTTTTTGCTGACAGCCATCCCAGTCCCACCCTGCTTGCTTCCATCCTCCCATTCCCCCTAAACTGCACCAAAATCATACCCTTGGGGAGGATCTCGGGCTCACTTTGCTCCACCCAGCCCAGCTCTGGGGGGCAGGCCAGGCTGGACAGAGGCTACTGAGCTGCAGCTTTCCTGAGGGCTGGAGGGAGCACCCTGGCCAGGCCAGCTCTCTGCCCTTCACATCAGTGACTGCCTGAAAGCAAAGGGCTGTTTCCCTCCAGGAGGAGCTGCATCTGAAATGCCCAACACGCACAACTCAAACAGACTACAATTACAAATTAAAGGAGAAAATTAAGGTGCCAAGGCTTTGATTTGTATTCCTGTCAGCAAACTGTCAATGACATGAGAAGCTGCGTTTTATTTTTCTCCCTTGCATGGCTTTTACAGAACGTTTTACTTTAAACCAGAAGACAAACATAGAGAAAAATCTTCATACTGAAGCTTGTTTATAGAGTGTTTTCCCATCTGTCATCTTCTCTTGTACTTAAAGGTCACCTCAACCAAAACTTCACAGATTCACTCCCAGGTCTTCTTGTGAAGTGTTAAAGAGGAATCTATACCGTGTAAGATCGTAAAAACCCTGCCTCCCTCTAGCAGTGTGGGTTAAGTTCTCATTTAATAACAAATGTTATTTAATCTCTCCAGTCTGATATCTAGCATACCCTATCATCATTAAAAGCCACAACTCTCTCCCATAAAGCTGCTCTCAGTGCATCCTATCCCACAACAATAGTTTTTTGATCTTCCAATAGCTCTGTGAAAAGTCCATTGCTATAGATATCTCCATCCCAGAGGAAGCACTTTCCTTTGAGCTACTCTGTTTCATCAAGCTATTAGATGACCTGAAGTCCCTGGGAGCACCAGATTAGTGAATCCAGACTTTTGTGTGAGTGTTTTATTTCTGACATTCCACCTTCCGAGAGATGGTTGTAGGTGAATAATTCTTCTACTCTGTCAAAAGATATATTGGTTTAATTGAATGCATTTCTGCAAACAGATTCACATTTGACACTCCTCCTGCAGTGCTGCATCCAGCTCTGGGTCCCCCAGCACAAGAAGGACGTGGACCTGTTGGAGCCTGTCCAGAGGAGACCCCTGAGGATGATCACAGGGCTGGAGCACCTCTCCCATGGAGACAGGCTGACACAACTGGGCTTGTTCAGCCTGCAGAAGGCTTCAGGGAGACTTTGCAGCACTTTCCAGTGCTAAATGAGGCCTACAGGAAAGATGCAGAGAGACTTTTTACCAGTGCTATGCCTTTGGTCCCAATCATACTTGTAACAAGTCTCCAAAGCCTGCCATTTGTAGTCCACCCTGAACATACAGAGATTAAATATAAATCACCCTGAACATCTGAAAACTTCTCATTTGTGCAATTTTTAAGACCTCCCTGAAAATAGGACTCTAAAAATGCAAAAGATGTCATTTTAATCATGGCCAGCAGCCATATGTTATTTTCTAAACACCAAACCACAGGCAGGAAAGAAAATCTGTTTTGTACCCCATGGTAGTGAAAATTCTTCTGTCAAAATGCTGGTTTCTGGAGATTCAGCTGCAGATAAAGAGATAATACATTTATCTGTATAAAGACTGAAAAGTCTTTATAAAGACTGAAAAATTTATTTCCAGAAAGAATTCAAAGTATAAAAAACGTTTGCAATATAAATTTATTTTGAAAAAAGTTTTATAATCTAGTATGTACACTGAAGGCTTTTATAGCTCCTCAAGTTTTCAGTGCAGAGAACACACACTGGGAACCTTTATGAGACAACACAAACAGAAATGTAGCTGATTAAATCATTCCCCTGTTTAAAATGCTTTTCTACAGTAAACAGTTTTACAATTGCCCTCGATTTAATTAAGCTTAATTTAATGGTTAAGCTACTGCCCCAGTTGGAGCTAGCTGGCCTTGCCCTGATACAGTGGCAATGATCAGTTAATATTTCTGTCTGGTTGCCAGGACATGGCCCCGGGGCACACACAGTAACAACCAGTGTATTTCTTCTGAATTCTGCAACTATCCAACACCCTCTCCCAAACCAACCATAATTAGATGTGTTAATATAGGACTGCTAATACTGAATTTGAGATAACAATGTTACAATTAGGTAGAATCACCAGAGCTCAGTTGTCAGTCACCAGCACCAGGACTTGTCTGTCTCAGCTGCCCAACTGCCTTTGAAATTAGCACCCTTCTCTTCTCACCTCTACGAAATCTGGCTGGCAGGAGTTGGAAGAGTGTTGTCAGCTATTTATTTTGCATTTGACTGGAAATACCTACTAAGGATTATATTTTATAGTTGTGATACCAGCAAGGTTCTAAGTGCTGTTATATTTAAAGTATTTTATAAGTCACCTAAACTTCACATACATTATGACGACTCAAACTATTCCAGTTTGATGACTCTCAATACTCCAAATGATGTATAACTGCAGCAAATGGCTACTGAGGCCCATAGTTTCCTCCTTCTCTCCCCATGCTTCACACACAACAAATTCCTTCTCCATATCACAGACCTGCCTCAGAACCCCTCGACCTCTGACACCTAGAGAGGATTTTTGGTTACATAAGGCCTGCCTGTGCCAAACACTAAGAACACATTTCCAATGAATATAAAGATACATCAATATTAGACTAAAATCATCAGGGATGTGCTGGAAATTACTGGAAGAACCCCTCGTGCTCCAAACACCCAAACTGCAGAACTAACCTTAAACTTACAAATAAGCAGCCTTTACCAGCATGGAAATTAGTGGTTTGACTCACAGAGACTATTAACTAAATCCAGTAATGTGAGTTAAAATTTTGGAGCCATTAGTGTTGAAACAGAGCTGGTGGCTGTTTTGAAAAATAATTTCTGTTAAAAACAAAAATAAACAAAAACCCCTCCCAGAAAAGAAAAAAAAACCCATCAACCAAACCTTTTTCATCTTCACTCCTTTTTCAGACCCAACCAGAAGGAGATGGCAGACAGCAGAGGGTTTGGAGGAAAGTATTTTTACATAAAATTATCTGAGAAAATAATTTGATTAATTAAATCTCTGCAGAAGATGAAATCTTCACTTATTGGGGCCAATCCAAAGTTTTGTCCTTTTTTCCCTTATAAAAGGAATAAGGAAATAATGAAAATAATAAAATTTCCTTAAATAAGGAAAAAATCAATCTCATCACAACTGTCCCGTAGTTAAAACTACAGGAGAGTTCTGTACTTTGACCAAGTAATTAATATCACTGTTTGGTATGGGTGAACTTAATCCCAAATTTTGTTCTATTTTGTTCCTATTTGATATTTCAATTCCTAGGAATAACAATCCCAAATACTTGGTTTGCAATTGTAGGAATGGCTGGGAACTGCTTAGCCTTTTAAAAAAAGTCTGTGTATTCCTCTGACTTGTATTGGCAGTGGAAAGTAATTCAAGCTGCCCCTTTTGTGAATCAAGAGGCCAAACCCAGGGAAGTTCCAGTGAAACCACTTCAGGGACCATGTGCCCAGCTTGGTCAGATTGCTGCAGCCACCAAAGGAGCAGGTTCAGAAGGGGGAGATCATAACACTCGTGCCATTTTTGTGAGGATTGATATACCAGATTGAGAGACCCAATCCAATTACACTGAATCTGAAGAGCATCCTCCCTCTGCTTTATTGACACAGTTGTTTAAATCTAAATTATAGTTTTAGAAATTATTCTTGAACAGTAAAATTCTGTCTTTCATTTTAATATAATTAAGAGATAATGTCAATGGAAGAGAACCTTGCCAGGAGATAATGAGCTCATGCTGACAGACAAATATTAAGGTGAAAAAAGCATTTAGTGAAAGTATATTTTTTTAATCCAGTAATTGAAATTCCTGCTATACCAACTGATCAGTGTCTAGGTACAACAAACCAACAGACTGGTGAGGTGACAGAGCTGGTACCATAAATGTTTGTGGATCCACATTCTCATTGTCTTTGGAGATTGTTTGTAGCAGCCAGGAAAAATGGTTTCCTTCACCCTGATGCAACACTGCTCCTTTGCACTTGGAGGCATCCTTTAGGACACCTGGCAAATATCAATAAAAGATCTCCAACTCAGTGCTCACCATCGTTCCTCTTACAGGTCAGTTCTCCTGCAGCATGATCCACAGTACTGTCTGTTCAATATCAGCAGGATATTTTTTAACATCCTGGTGGGAGAAAGACTCCAAGACCTACTAGTATCACAGAAAAATCAGGTCTGTACACTGAATATTCAGCTTCTATCATGAAGGACCTAGCAGATTATAGAAAGTAATCAGTCCTCTAGCTTCAGCCTTTTATGCATAGCTTGCAATGGCAATATATGCTCCTCAGTTTATCAAACTTGTGGGCAAGACAGTGGTTTGGCAGGTGAATTTTTAGGTACCATATCCAGGGTTTTTTTTATAAAATTAGTCTTGGTTTTGAGAAAAGTAATGTGTATTAGTCACTACACAGATCATCTTTCAGTATCTGTGTACAAAGTTGATCCTACATATTGTCCACATTTAGGCAGGCACAGCATGCCCTGAAACACTGATGAATAAGGTTGACTAAAAAAAATTTAAAAGAAAGATTGTATCAAAAGCAAATTGAAGCCAGTAAGGGAAAAAAATGCATAAAGCATGAAATGTAACTATAAAAGTAGAATTAAACAGCACTGGCACTTTATTGTCTAGGATATCCACAAAGGCAGAAGAAAAAATTTACTATTTGGCAGCAGTACACAAAATGGGAGCATACAATACTATGAGCAACAGCACAAACTAGAATTGGTCTTGGATGAGTTGCAGGCAAAGTGAATATTTAGTAGGCATTAATAGCATTTCCCTGCTTAGCAATACACTACAGCTGGCTCAGGTGCTTGGAGTTTAGGAAAAGTGTTTAAAATATTAGAAGAAATACAGAGAGGCAATAGAGGAATTAGAGGGTAAGATGTGTGAGGAGAGACTTCGGGAGCTAAACTTACATAGTCTCAAAGAGAGAAGACTCAGGGGGCCTCAATCACAGTCTATAAATACCTTCAAGGTAATAATATAAATGAAGGAAGGGAATTCTCCGGTCTCAGAAGATGGCAGGACAAGGAGCAATGGCCTGGAGCTAAGGAAGCAGGAGCGCGGGGTAGGTTCCAGGGAACAGTTCCTCACTCCGGCCTCCGCCGTGCCGGATGGATGCACTGCAGGGAGGAGGAAGCGCTCTCCTTCCCCCGGCTCGCGGGCACATTGCCCACACACACGCACCCGAGACTGCTGCAATCAGCCAAAGCCCCCCAGCCCGTGCAGCTCCAAGCTGTGCATCAGCACGGACACAGACACACGTGCTGAGGGCTCCCACTCTCTGCCTGGACCCACAGGGCTCTTCACAAACACACAGTGATTCCAGAGTGAAGGCTTCCATTAACCTGGCACCACTTCTGTGAGCAGAGGAGGGACATTGTGGTTCTCCACAGCTCTGTTTTACCAGCCTGGGATGTTTCTGCTCTTAGAGCACTGTTACGAATGTTGGTTTTGCACATTCTGCAAAGGGTGAACAAAGCTCAAACCACAGTATTAGCAAATGTGGTGGTTTCACTTCCATTTATCCACTTGGTTCGGTGGAAAACAATAACTCACAACCTCGCACTAGTTAAACAGAATGACATCTTGTGCCACTTGTCTACTCCTAGGATATATCCTATCCATGTCCTCAAACAGCAAAAACCTTCCTTCCTCCACTTTTTTAGGAAAATCTTTTTGCCAGGATAAAAGACTGCCCCAAGATTTTCATCTTTTGCATTAGCTCATAACCAAATCCCATCTTCAGTTTCACTGGCTATTTGCCTATCCTCCAATCTACCTGAAATTGTGATGGTGGCAATTCAGAAATCCCAAAGCAGAAAAAGACTGTGAATTCTGCAGATGCAGAGAGGCACCTGCATCCAGCAGAAGCCAAAGCACTGAGAACAAGGAAGGACTAGAGTGACTGAGACAATAACTTTGAAGTTTCTGAAGTGGCTTGACTGACTGACCTACCTGNTCCTATCCTGCAATCTACCTGAAATTGTGATGGCTTGACTGACTGACCTACCTGGTGGCAGAAGAACACAAGCAAAGCACAGTAAAAAATAATCATAGCAGCAGTCTCAAGTACTGTGCAAAGGGTTCAAACCAGAAGAGTAAATGGACCTATCTCTTACTCCAGTGACCCACGGAGAAGAGTCTCATACATTAAAGAATAGCTTTCCAAAAAAATCAGCTAATCAGCTCCTCTTTCAGGGACAGGAAGAAACAAAGCTACTTCACTATATAGAAAAACCCTTTCAGTTTTACTGCTGTCCTAATGTAACACTTAAACACAGAACAAAACAAAGTCTCTGACACTTCATGACATCTTGACTGTCCAATTTGTGTATGGTGACCTTGCTCTGATGACAGGGAAGAATTTCAAGCAAAGGGGTGTGACATGTATGCTGAAGGCACTAAGAATAGGCACTTAACTAGCATTTCTCTGGTTCAGAAACCACCATCCCTCCTGCATCAAGCTCCCCATCTACCAAGCTAGCATGTTAGCTGGGTGCCAAAGAGGAATGCAGGTTGCAGCTACCACATGATGGTTTTCTATAGAACCAGATCACCCACCTGTAACTTGGTAAATATGTTCCTCCTTAAAGTGACAGTAGAAAGAGGTCAGGAGATGCTTTGGATTTGTATCAATCTGGCATTTCAAGCTTCTCTACATTTTCTAATTCAATATGTCCCGAAATTGTGCTTTATGTTGGCAACCTTGCTGGGAGCTTACATCTTGCCTCAGCCCAAAAGCCACCATGCCTGTTAGCACAGATTTATGTTTGAAACCACCTAAGCTGTTATTAACATCAGACAACTTAATTACAGTGGGACACTCCACATATGGTGCTTGGCACCTCTAGAAAAAACAGACCTCTCAGCAGGGCACTGACATACGTGTAAAAACTCCACAGACAAACTGTCCTGAAATGGTAACCTGTGAAAGACTCATTGCCTTGTTAAACATAATCACCTCCTTCCAAAAGGAGGAAGTCAGAAGAGAACCCCTGCACAGAGATCTATTAAAAGGTGATGTTTGTGCTACTGTATCCCCCAAATAAATAATGTTATTATAAAAAAAAAGATTTGAGCGGCTGTTAAGACAGGTATGTTTGAGGGTTTCAAAAAACTGATTTCTACATTTATAACTGAACATACAAAGCAGTATCAGCTCCAGTGAGGCCTTCTCAAATCGCATTTGCATCTGCGAGTTACAGCTTAAATGTACTAAAGCATATATTTGTGTAAGCTACCATACCACATATTGACTGAAAGGCTAGGCAGCTTTGTAAATACACACTGAAAAAATTATCTGTCTTATTTGTATGTTGTCAAGAGACTGGTACCACTTTTGGGTACATAAAATACATTTTTAAAATTATGTACAGTATTTAACTTGAAAGACCTGTAGCCATTTTGGCCTCTTAGGAAAAAGAGCATACATGTTTTATAACTCTAAAATAATGATTTCTAATAGAATATTAGAAAGTACTGCAGCCTTAAAAATTACACAGTCCAAATTAGTCTACCTCAAGCAAGGCATAGCATCTATAAGAGTTTAGTTGTCGACACTAGTTTGCACTGAGAATTGCTTCTGCAGTAGTCATTCTTTTCCCCTAACTTTGTTTCCTTTTAAAGGTAGCAAGTAAAGCAAAATAACTTTTGCTTTGTATATTCAAAAGCAGTGGAAGAAAATCTCTATTTTGGTATCTATAAGAACACAGCATCAGTGACCACAGTTAACATTTACACTCAGCAAGCTCCAGAGCTTTCAATACACACAGAACACATAACTCAGTAGTAGCTCTTAACAATGGGCAATTTTATTTTTTCCACGTGCCAACCACTGAATACTTGTCTGTCTTAAGCAGCTGCTCTGGAAAAAAAAGATGGCAAGAAAACAAGCATGCATTTTAAGGTGAACACCAGTGACCCAGTATTAGGGTTCTTTGTTTTATTATTATGCAATCCTGCTTCCTAACAGCAGGGATCCAGAGGCTATTGAGTGACGCAAACTGCTGCAGTACTGTGTCACTGTCCTTTGACATCCATTTCTATCCATGCTCCTCCTTGGAGTGGTATCCTCTGTGTATCCAGATTGGATTTTTATTTAAGACATATTTTTAAATTGACATTTATAGACAGAGGCTATCTGTGTCTACTTGCTACAGTGCAGGGCACATTTCTGAAAACTGGGGGGGGCAAAAAAAAAACAACAAACCAAGAGGAGCAAAATGGGAGAAAAGGGAGACATGGAGAAAAAGAATATGGCCCAGTAAGTACTGAGGGATTCTCAAGCTCTGGAGAGATGTGTTCAACTCTCTGCTCTGCCAAATTCCCTGCATAAGGCGAGGAAATCAATTAGTACTTTATCTGTGAAATGGGGATACTCAATTACACACAAGGGGATTATGAAACTAAATAAATAGTCACAAATTTCAAGTGATTTAGTCAGTATAGAAGTAAAAGACAAACAGTACCAAGAGAGAAGCATATTAAGATTTCTATTCTACACACATACGCAAAACAAAATTACTCCAGTGATTCTTCCCCCTGCAACAGAAACAAACTCATCTACAGCACCAGTTTCAAGCAGCATTTCCAGTGGCCCAGCAAGCAGCTCTGATACTGTGTCCCAAATGGCCTGCACCTCCAGGATGGGTATCAGCATCAACCAGTCTGAACATGGATAAGAGCAGCTGACCCAAGCAAGAAGCTAAGCAATGTTTCCTTGCTTGCAAGCATTACCAGAAATGGGATAGAAGCTGTCCTCACCTCTGCTTCCTAGGCATGAACAAGCCTGCATCTCCAGCTGATGAAAGCTGGAAGATTACCTCTGAAAGTGCTTGCAGTGAAGACAAATTTCACCAAAGACTGCAATCTGACTTGGAGAATTACTGAGCTGCAGATTAGACTATTGTTTCTGTTAAGTAGACTATCTCAAAGATTTATAGTGAAAAAAATAGGTATAACATGTCATTAAGAACTCATGAGCTCCTAACTGAGCACACAGTGTCACATGAGCTACTGTATTTAGCTTCTGGAGTTAGCCTGGGAACCAACCCACACAGTGCCATGTGCTGCTGCTGGCAAATGATCTTTTAATGGCAGCAGCTATATGGGGTTGCTTCCATTCAGCTACTTCATTCCAAGATGATGATTAATGATAATGAGAAATTATTACAACTATCAGAAGTATTAGTAAATATTCCTACTGCTTGGTATTATAAATCTAGAGAAGTCTTTGAGACATGTCAAACCACATGATGCATATCACACAATTTTATGTCTGATAACTTGAATTTTGAGAGCAAATTCAGCGCTACTGGAAGAGGAATCTATTAATTCTTTACAATGCCCTAACAATATTTAAGTCATCAATGAAGGAACTTTAAACACATGATACAGAACAATCTTGACAATAAAAAATTGTTAAGGATTGCTGCAGTGTGCCAATTTTTCTTTCAAGCAAATTTCGTCCTCTTGTTCCTCACTCCCCCTCTGATGGCAGAAGCACACCTGTATTTTCAGTGACAGCTTTTAAAATCTTAGAAATATTGAATCATTCAGGTTAGAATTGAACCCTAAAGAACATCTAATAGGAGACAAAAAGTAAGCACATGAGCTCCTGTAAAGATTAAGCTATAAACAACAAACCAATCACTTTCTCGACCCTTGCCAGCTCATGAATTTGAGAGAGGCAGGGTGAGGACGTGGCCTGGCCAGTGCTGCCTCCTGCTGCAGCAGAGCCATGGAGAGAGAGCCTTGTCCTGTGCTTGCCCAGCCTCTACTCACACCCTGGGCTCTTGGGGCACGCGTGGGATCAGTGAGAACACTTTCCAGATGGCTGAAAATTGTTTCCCTTAATAGTGTTGTCACTGTGGTCTTAAAGCTGAAGAGCCTCTATACAGGACTTTTACCAGCCAAGAAAGGTCGTTTATTAGGAAGAAATCAAGGAATTACATTGTGGGTTGGGGGTTTTTTTTTGTGTGTGGGTTTTTTTTAAGAAGATGGCAAGCACTGTTGACAAAATGTTTCCCTTTTTATTTGTGGGGGATTTGCTTTTTCTTTTCTTCAGTCAGACAGTAAACCTTGCCATCTTTTGGCGATTTTTTAGTATTTTGATTACCCATATTAAAATAATATAAAAATATAACCCAGCATTTTTGAGCACAAATAATTCAATCCAGGCATATTAATAGGTTACCTTTTTCTCCAAACACTACTGAGCGTGCCGTAGGCAGTCATCAACTTGAAATTATTTTTATTAAAAAAGGATGTGTGTGCCTACAGCACACAACTCAAGAAATGTCTCTAATGAGGCAATATGAAACCATTTAGAGACAACTATGTTTGAAAAGGCAAAGCAAAAATTAAAAACTACTTGCAAGACACTTCATTGCATTTTCTTGAATGCAGATATCTGTACCTATCTCAGAGCAGTATTAAACCTGCCTGAGTCAACGACAACACTACTCTCTCCTCAATACCTAGTATCACTCTAAGAGCTTAAATTCTCTCAACTGGTATTTGCTGTCATTAGATCAGCTTTTAATTATCTGAAGTTATGACAACATATTAAATGCATTCACATCTCTTTTGAGCCTTGAAAGAAACTCATGTTTTGATTGCTCTGTTAAGAGTGATTACCTCTCAGTCCATTACTACAGGGCTCTGTAATCATTCCTTTAATCAGAAGAAGCTGATAAATTATGTGTTTGGCAAACACTACTCTTACCACCTAAACTTTCAACAGGTTTTCAAACTATAATAATTATTGAAAAAGGACAATGTCCATTTAGACTGGGATATGATATAATCAGCCAAAATTAGAAATACTTTTTGTAAGACTGTTTTCCATTTACCCCATACATGTAAAAATAATTCTTGAAATTGTAAGAAATTTGAAATCAGAAAAAAAATGGAATTTGTTTATACTTCTTTTCCCTCCCATTAAAAAAAAAATCAAAAATTTATGGGTTTGTGGAAATTTTCAATTTCAACAAAACTCATATTTTCCCACATAATATGATTTTGATGAAAATCATCTTGCAGGGACCAATTCAGAAAAGCTAGGGAGTACACAAGGATAAACAGTCAAACGTTGACATCCCTCTGTATACAGTGTTGCATAATTTGTCAAAGTTTTTATAAAATCATTCTGGTCATACTCAAAATACTCTAAGACAAAAACTTGCTCTGTGAAGGTGCTTTATTCAAACTTCAGTGCCCACTACACACTATCAGTGAGGTTTGTGGTCTCTTAGTGCTTCTGTAATATTTCCATTGTTCTCAAAACTCTTATTCTATCAAAGGATAATTTATCCTGCCTGAAAGGTGACACAGTGATTCAAATTTAAATGTTTTTATAAGATTTCCCAAGCCACACCTTCCCTTTCCCTCAGTCTAGCTCTTTTCCTGTTAATATAACATCTGACATTTAATTAGTTATTCCTTCTCTTGGACTTGATTGCACCCACCCTACTACTGCCCACCCATAAAATTACTTTAGATACATGGTAGTTGCCTCTGCAAAGCAACATTAGTTCCTTCTGTCCCTCTTCCTCTTCTACTTTCAAATTTTCTCCTGGCCATGGGTCACAACCACCTGGTGCTTGCTGTTAGAAAAAGCAGCTCCAATTTCAATTGCTATCAATTATCAATTCAAACACAAACTAAAACTTAATACACCACTGATGCTTTTACTGAAGTCTAAATCAGAAGTGGTCAACTTTGGCCCCTAGGAGGGATATTGTTGTTATTTTTATTTTTAGACCTAAAATCTTAATGGAAAGCATCTTTGACTACACAGTTGTAACCACTACATTAACAGCTCATAAGCAATTCTGTTACATAAAGAACACCGAAAAACTTCCATTTTCATTGCAGTTGTGTTGGGTTTGCATGGCAAGGTCGAAAGAGAATGGTAGATACTGACATGGAAACTAGTCTCTGTGAGAAATGCTGAGTACTGCAATGTGAAATCGTTTTACTCAGCCTAGTCAGACTTGAAATCACAGCCTCCACAGCCCTCCAGCAAAGTGGGAAAAGGGTTAAGTTTACACAATTTGTACAGTGCAGGGAGGTAGTGCTGAAGGGAAAAGAAGTATCTCATAAAATCCCCATACACAGAGCTTCATGAAATAGCTTCTCTGCAGAGATTCACAGCAAATTCACAGCACCAGACAGCATTAAATGGACTAAATATTAGTTCAAGTGGGGGAGTGAAAGCTATAACTCAACCTTAACTCAGCCATTACTCCATTCCTCAGCCTTTTAAAGATGTTCTCAAACACAAAACCCCTTCCAAGTTTTTCAGAAGAACACAGTGTGCACTGGAAGAGGTCCTCAAATTGGTGTTGTAATTAATAGGGAAAGCTGAAAGCAGCACAGGCCATTAACAAAAATTAGAAAATATGAATGTGATTTAGCAAGAGCTAACAGAACTGTAATAGATCCCAAAAAAAGAGCAGTTGACACATTACTGATCAAGACTGTACACCCAGCAGATTTCCCAAACTTTTTATACAGAACTCAAATATACAGCATCCATTTCCTCTTTGCTACAGGAATTCAGCCACACCTCTCCCTCTGAAGTGCTCTCTAAAACATTAGGGAACACAAAAGAAAAGAAAAACTCTGAAATGTTCAGGCTCAGAAAAAAGGATGCCATATTGAAACAAGCAAAACCACGAGTGCAATGTTGGCTTCTAGCTGGTGAAAGAGGCACAACAGACTAACAGCAGGTCACATTCAGGAGGGAAAAGGCCCCCACAGCACCTGCCCTTCATCCCAGTGTTGAACACCCTGACTCAGTTCAGGCACTCCCTGACTTGTGCCACAACAGAACAAACTGCTTACAAATGCTGGAGTGCTCATAATTGTAATAAAATTACCAACTGCATTTATGAAAACACAAAATAAAAGTTTTACACTGGATAGCACTAAAGCCAATGTGGGTCCTAAAAAGCTGTGTAGGATGTATAGAGCTATAAACATCTGCACTTGAAGAAGGATATAAAAATATGCATATTTTGAGAAATGAATAAGAATTAAACTCCTACCAGTGGAATAATAAAGAACATAAACTGATTATTTTGAATGCTTAATCTCAACTCAGCTCTTTGTGCATCTAGAGAAGCTGGAGCACAGGAACTCCTAAACCTCACAGAGCTGAAGTTTGTTCCTATATCCATTCCAGCCTTGCTCATCCATTAGTTTAAGACAGGGATGGGCTGACCTCGCTGAGCTGGCAGGCTGCACTCCAAAAACCTCCCTCAGAAACAGTGCCTGGTTTTCTACAAGCAAGAAAAAAAAGCCTTTGGGACCTAACTCAGCCTGGTGTGGGTGTATGCCAAGGGTCACAGTGGGCTCATGGTGCCACCCAGCTGTCCCCTTTGTCCCAGCAGTTCTGTGCTAGCAGTTCTTTGTCCCAGCAGTTCTAGCTCAGCCCACTGCAGCCATGGGCCAGCTCCCGGGAGCTGCACCTCACTGAGGTTTTGCTGTGATGAGGAGTCTGTGCAAAGGTGGAAACCAAAATTATTACCAAAAGCCACCCCTGGAGTCACACCAAAACAGACACTGCTGAGGCAGCCCTTAACTCTTAAACAATCACTATGAGTCTTGAATGCGAATCAACTTTGACCAACACCAGAGCAGAAATATAATGGAGATGCCCAATTTGAATTTTATACACATAGAGGCTGTCAGGGCTTCCTTTCTAATTATTTTCTTTGTTCTCATTAGCTGGTGCACTGCTACTACCCTTGCACAACAAAACCAGACACGCTTGTGATAATTATGTTTTTTTCGGGAAATGTGCGATTCCACAAATAAAAGCCAATCAATATCGCTTTTCTAAGCTGAGGAAACTGTTGATGTTTATTTGAATCAGAAACATGAAAAAGTTAGAACACCACAAGCTTTTGCATTAAAATTCAATCTTCACAATGGATAAAAACCACAACTTGTCTGTAAACTTTCCAGAAATACTTTTTCCATTTTTTATTAAGATATAGTGATTAGTTTGTACTGCAGAGCTGAATATTTTAAAGAAGTTTCATGATTAGATTGCACCTAGATGCATATATATAATTTATATACTTAAGGCCTTGATCTTTTGCAAACAGTTTCAGAATTTTTTGTGCATATTTTCCCTGCAGTTACAACTTCAGTTGTTTCTTTACATCTCCAGCAGATGGGGCTCACTTATAGCTGAAATCACTGGACATTACACAATTTTATATTACAGACACAAATTATGTTGTACACACAGAGATTTCTTCTACATGCACTTTCATTTTCACGGTATATTTGCACACTTTTCATCTCATGAGAAAAATCTATATTTTTAATTTACTGATACAACTGGTTATGGATTTTTTAATGTTATTTTTAATAACTGCATTAATCTCAGAACTACTTTTACATTGTAAGCCCAGTTTAGATCAAGTTGATAGTAGCAGGAAGAGGGCATCCATTGCTAGATAATTGGAGTGCCAGCCTTCTAACTAGTTACAGGTTTGTGGGAGCTGTGATGGGGGACTATCTCATTGCATGCCTTAGAATCACAGAATGCTTTAATGCCAGCTGCATCTAGTTCTAGTGTAATCAACAGCAGCAAAATCAAATGCAATTTTTTGGGCAGTGCTTCAATCTATTAAGAAACCTCCTGTATTGTTTTGATGTACCAACATCCTTCCCTCCCCATTTATTTTTTTTTTTTTAAGGTCAAAAAAGGAGGAATGAAACCTCTCGCTGTATAGCCTGGAAATTCAGTCAGGGAAATGCCCTATTTTTATCACCTACTTTCTCTCTTTCTGAAGGCTTTCCTCACTACATTATTTTCTCCCCCCTTCCCAGTTATACATGAGCAGTAATTCCCCTAGAAAATAACTGAGCTTCCATTTTAGCTATTCAAATTTCTCAGGACGGATTTTGTGAGTGCAGAAGGGCTTTAGCCTGTTCTCTCAGTCCAAGTAAGCAGCACTGGGAACTCTCTGGTTGATGTCAATCAGAAACATACTGTGCTCAGGTTAAGCAGCAGCAGGGACCCTCAACTGCATATTTGATACAGAGATTCCATAAGAGAAGACAAATAAAGGAGATAAGAATTGCAAAATGCAAGAGAATGACTGAGGCCATCAAATGCTCACCACCACAGCAGTGAGAAAATAAAACTAAAATTAAAACAAGTGCAAATCTATTTCATTATTCATAGTTCAGAGCCATAGACAATATATTTAAAAAATTCTGTGACTTCATCTTTGAAGACTCCAGGGGGCTTATCAGACCTGGCTTCTGCACAGGCTAATCCTAATTCTGTATTAAAAACTGTATCTCAAACAAGAGCACCTCTGACTGCATGGTTTGGCAGCACCCACTTGATTTACATGGTGCCTACTGTTGAAATGCCCCATCGATATTTTTCAACAAACATAATCACAAGAGTATCTTTTCAGACAGCGAAATTTCAGACAGCAATTGATTAGCTTTCAAGACTCATCAGATTTTAAATAAAACCTGTGTGCAGAAAAGAGTCTTTCACACATCACCAGAACATAGTGACAAAAGTCAGCCCTAAACACCAAATGCTTTGGTGCCAGTTCATTTCTGTAAATGGGCGCTTGGACTGAAAATCCCTCAGTCCTAAGACAGAACTCAACAGAAATACACAGTTTGCAAAACATATCACTTGTTAAGGAGTCTGAAAATAATACTGCAAATAATTAGGTATTTTTAAAATATTAGCCTGCTTCTGCAATATTTTCTTTTAGTGGATGCTGAATTTAACCCTGATAATTTGAATTTAATTTCTGAGATAATCTCTGAAACTCTAACTATGGAAAGCAACATCAGACATTGTGGTGATGCTTCCTAATTTCTGCCTTTCACAAAATGGTTTTAGAGTTGCCACACTTTTAGAGATCTTTATTTCCTTCTTGATACTGGAGAGGGTTTTCTGGCTGCTGATCTAGGAGGGAGCAGAAGCAGTTTGCCTGGGCAATCACTGGTCCCATGGCCCATGCCCTGCCTACAGGTAGGACTGCACAGCCCCAAGAGGGAGGAACAGGAGCACAGTGGCCCAAAGTCATCAGGGAGAGGGAGCAGACAACTGAACAGGCACAGGCTGCCACAAACATCACCCACTCTCAGCCTTGGGCTACAGCTACAGCTGAGCAGAGGGACAAAAATGGAAAAGAAGAAACAAAACTCCTTAGGGAGAAAAGAAGAGAACTAAGGTCTGATCATGCAAAAGATAAGAGAAGGAGGTAAGAAAAGGATTTCCCTCCTGTTTAGCCATGTGTCCCACAAGGCTGAAGAACTGAACACAACTACTTTCACACAAAGAGAGAACAAGAGCAATGAAGTGCTGGGACTTGTGTGAACAAGTAACAGACATCACCATGTACAGTGTTGAAAGATATTCAGAAACTTGAAGTCACATGGATTGCACTCGCTTTTTAGATGTTTATATGACCCAACCTCAGTTTTCCAAACCTTCCTGTTCTTCTACATGACCAATACCTGAATTGTAGGGTAATGTTTGTGCTAACACTGACTCACAAATATTCTGTTTCTCCCAAGAAATCCAGGGTAAGGAGCAGAATGATTTTAAATGAGAAACATGGTCAAAAGTTCCTGTATAGTTCCTTGAGAGGCTGATTTCCATCATCATTTCAACTCAGCATGGGCAAGTGGTTCAGAAAGCTTAACAGTGACTGACACTTTTACTAGTTACACCATTTTAATTAATACATTATTATCAGAATAAATTTGGATGGAAAAAAACAAAGTTATTTTACAGCCAGTACAGTAACAGATAGAGAAAGCTGAACACAACCAGTATTTAATATTCAAAACTGAGACTAGCACCAAAACAGCTATTGAGCAACTAGAGAAGTTGGATGAATTCACTCCACTGAAAAACTTCAATACATAGGCCAGTTGATTTACATCTGACTTCAACTATTGAATCCAGCAGCAGAAGTACTTTTTTTTTTCTTTTATGCTCCAGACTGGCACAAAACAGACCCAAAGCTACATCTTTGAAATGCAGTTTTTGTGCATTACTAGAATATGCCTACATGGTCATCAGATCAAATTGCTTCCAATTTCCATGACATATATTACAAACATGTTTTTCAGCTTTTTCATGCTGATTCTATTGACTCCTTAATAAAATCATGCTAACAATCTCCTATGAATGATCAGGACCATTGCATACAATGCAATCTGTCACAAATTTTTGTTTCACATATGCATGACCAAGACATTATTTCTGTCTCTAAAGGCTGCAGAGTCCTGGTAGACTGGGTGAGATCCAGACAGCCCCATCTGTGGCTTTCAGAATAAGGCTTGTGACCCAAATGCATGTGAAAATGTGTTGTCTTCTGCTGTAACAGCCCTTTGGTAAGGTGACCACATGGAAAATGTTAAAACACTGCTGCAATAGTTTTACATTGTATTCATAATTTGGCAGTTAAAGCTTTGACATAAACCTTTGAATTTGCTCATTCTTGCAGCTCCAAAATGCAGAAGAATTTTGGCACATCAAATAAACTTCAGTAGACTGACCTTGAACATTCATTTATTCTTACATTACACCAGCAGCTATAGAGAAACATATTTAAACATAAAGCCCTTCCCTGAAGAGCTTCCATTTGAATGCTTGACAAGACCATGACGAGCAGTAGGAAGGCAGAGGGATCCACACTGAGAAAAGGAAGAGTCACTGTAATAGGACCACAAGACAACTTCACTTAGCAAGGGTACAATTTGCAGGTTTGTGAGCTTTCCAAGAACTAATTGCTGCTCTTGTGGGTGAAAAAAAATAAAAGTGAACACTTAACAGTTTTAAATGAAGCTGAATAAATGTGGAGGAAGAAATAATGTTTGATGCAAAGTGTGAAAAGAAAAAGGTCTCAAGGCTCATATAATTTACAGAGGAGGCAAACAAGAATTGACAGGACACAGAGATAGGCCAGGGCAGAAATGTAAACAGTTCTGGAGAAGCAAGAACAAGCTTCAGCGTTTCTCTTGAAGCAGAACCTGAAAGGGTGAGAAAAAAAGGGTAAAAAGTTAATTTCAAGACAACATCATAAAATATTAAAAAGGCAAGTACTGAAATGTGGCATTTGTACTGAACACACTTGGTTGTCAATGCAAATGCCATAAAGTTTAACATTTTAGTTTGAACAGATGCTTAATTGTATGCACTTAATGAACCATCATAAACCAGGAAGATTCCTGATATGGTTGTAAGCAATGTGTTACACTGCATAATCACCAGGACAGATATAGGAATCTCAGCCTGATTACAGTGAATGGGGTATGGCAGACACAAATAACCTGAGCTGATAAGGTCCTGATTTTTAAAAAGCCTTTAAAAGTTTAAGCAGGCAAAATAATTTGTCTGGAAATGACAGCAAAGGTCCTACAGTTCAGAAGGCAGCACTGGCCTTCACCAAGGCAAGAAATGGGCCCTGTGTTACCAGGGACAGTTATGGCACAGCAGAGTGGTGCAGAAAGAGCAGTAACCCTAGAAAGAATTCTCTAATGATGAACAAATTCTTTTTATTTCTGTCCCTTTCACAACATGAGTCATAAAAAAAGGCTAATGACACTTAGAAAAAGAACTAAAAGATTCTCAGAAAAATAGCCCTTATCACAGATTATATCAAGTTCTTTACATGCTTATCCCTATCAACTTTTGGAACAGTTTCTTAAGCTAAGATCATATCTAAAGAAAAAAAATTAATGGCTCAGAGGCTTATGTCGTTATGGGCTGCAGAACAAAAGCAAGCGAGGGTACAAACAGGCAAGGCCCTTGTCTGCAACTGCCCCTTCAGTAGGAAGCCATCAAGCAGCTAAACACAGCAAAGGAAGATGTTCTAAATGTGTGGAAGGAAAAATAAGAAAGCCAATAGCTGCTGCAAACAAGAAAATAATGGAAAACACAAAATCAGCTGCTATCAGTGTATGAAAAAATAGGTACTTGAAAGTCTCGGGGGACTTGAGCCACTGTGCACCACAATACTATTAATCTCTGTGAACAAGATGTTAATGAAGTTTCAAGGGCAATGGATGTGTGTAGACATCTCTGGCTCTTTCTTTTCCAAAGTTGTCTACACTGATGAAGTCAAAACCTGTCCTGGAAGTTCTCACCATGGCACAGACAGAAAGGCACCTGCCTGCTCTGCCCCTCCCTCATGCACAGCCCTTGTACTCCAGCACTGCTTGTCCTCTCCACACTCCTCCACAGCCACCAGCCTCCACACACAGCTCGGCTCAGGGGCTGTCTAAGGGAGATGTCTCAGCATCTCAGCAGCCAGCCAGGAGGAGAAAGAGTTCAGGCAAGCAGGGACACCAAACTCAGCAGTCCCAGAGGTTCCACTGGCCCTCAAAAGCTTTGGGGAACTGGTGGGCTCTGCTCAGCACCCCTTTCCCTTCCGCTCCTAAAGGACAGGCCATGCCAGGACTCCCAGTTCTGGGGAAGAGAGATGCACAAGGAGCCAAAATATGGTGATACAGAGTAATGCTAAAGCTCAAGACAGTCAACTTACAGGTTTCCAGGACCAGCAGCTGTAACTTTTGGTGTCATCTAGGAGCTGTTGTGGTATCAATATATTGCAAATTGCTGCATGAGGACATTACACAGCACCTCTGGGCTCCATCAGCAAGACCTTGATTTTTCCAACCTCTGTTACAGAAAGTATTAGATTTGTATCATGAGCACAAGCACATTATGAATAACTACATTAATTATCTGAAGAGAAGTTAATCGAAAGGTTACACACTACGCTCTCACTGACATTGTTTAATTTTTATGTGCCATATGCATACTAAACAAATCTACAGCTCCAACACAGAACAGCCAGAAATCCAGGACTCTAAACACAAGACTGCTGAAGTAAGATAATTTCTCATACTAGAGGTTCAGCGTCTGTGCATTTTCTGAAATCTTCTATTTTTTTTTTTTTTTTTTAAGAGTACAGCTATGGAAACACAATTTGTCAAAGGGCTATTGATCTATATGCACACCCCTACTCCCACTTAAATGAGCTGCAAGGGGGAGCTGGGGTGCCTGTTAAACCTAAACCACTTACATCTATTTAAAGGTAGCTTGTGGCACGCACTTGAAGAAGGGCTGCTCTGCATGTTCCCCGGCCCGCAGCTCCTTGATGCTCCGGGCCGTGCTGCAGGAGGCATCCAATCAGAGCGGCGGCCACTGAGGCCAGGGAGGCGGCCGGGAGTTTGATTTTCTATTCCGGCGGCAGTGCAGGGGATGTAAGGCAGCGAGTGTGTACGGCGCGAATAATGAGTTGTACTAATTCACAGAAATTCACTTTTTTTTCCCTGTCACACACTGCTCCTTTTTCTATAGACCAAGACTTTGAAAGTTCATTTTTATGTGTCATTTACTTCCCCAGGGTGTAGAGCCTGCTAAAAATATCACCATTTCTTCTCCTCTGATAACAGATTATTTATGCAAAGGCAGAATAATTATTCTTGACATACTGGAAGAGTCCCCCTGCTCCCCCCAACTACCCCCAGCTAAGGTAGTTTTAAATGATACCTTCATGAAATACAGCAAAGGTCAATATTGTCGGCTAAAGCTCAACATTGAACGCGAGTCTTCCGAACTCAGGATGTTGGAAGGCTTGTTAAAGGAAGGAAATTATTTTGCAGCTGTACAGGACATTTGATGTGAAAGCATGAAGGGAACACGACTGGGACAATGAGGTTTCTGTAACCAGTTACCCCATTCAACCCTGAAGAAAATGAAGTAAGATCTGTATGGTGTAGAAATATAGTAGCAATTAAACCAGGCAGAAATATATGTGGGGGAAATCCTGACAACTGGCATCAAGAGGTTAACTCTTCTTTTCTTTTTAATCAGTAACTAGTTCTGTCATCTTTTGGTTCAGTGCAAAATCTCCCCAGAGAAGTGCCTCCATTCTTTGAATGTCCATAAGGCAATTAGGTTTTACATTTTTAAAACTGAAGGGTTTTACAGGATGAGCCAATTTATATGTTTCCATAATAAGAAAAGACTCAGGGCTACTGAAGTATCTATTTCAAAATGGCTTAGGTGGTGCATTATTGAATCCTACAAAGCCAAGGGGCTTCCAGGTCCCAGAGTCTTTAACAGTCATTTTGAAAGAACTACCTGGGCAGAATACAGAACATCTTCATTTTTGGAAACGTGTAAAGCAGCTATTTCCTATTTGGAGTTCCTTCAACATGGGCAGAACAGAGTACTGTGAAGAGAGGCCCTGGCTTGAACAAAGGAACCCAGAGGTGGAAGGGTGCTCCCACAGCACTGGGTAGTTATGTTTCTTTGCTCAAGACCTTTTTTACTGTCTCAATAAATGTTGGTCGAGTCCCAATCATAAAAAAAAAAAAAAAAAAAATGGGTGGATATAGCTGTGAGCAAAAATGGGTGATAGCTTTCAAACTGGAATAGTGTAACAGCTCTATCTACCAATTAAAGCCATTCAGTGAACAAATCTGATGATTAACTGGATATGTAATTAAGCCTTTATTATTAGTCTAATTGGATGGTTAGGGGAATTATTAAAGCTGTTAAGATTCTGTGTAGCAAGCTGACTGTGCAGTACAGGCAATATGAAATTCAGCTCATTACAAGCAAGGCCAAATGAACATATTTGAGTGGAAATTTGAGACAGCTGCATCCAAGTCTTTCAAAACAAACCCAAACAAACCTTAAAGTCATGAGCTCAGCTCAGCAGAGAGATATAATGCCCCACTCAAAGATGCATGGCAACAAGCCAAGCATAGACCCATTTCCAGGAGGCTAAGGAGAAGGGAGATCTGTTGTGAAGCTGGCTAAGGCGTCTTCCCTTCCCTCAGCTCCCATTCCCATCATTCTTGACACCAGGAAAAGGAGGAAGCTTTGCAACAGTGGCATCTGACCAGTCAGGCAGCTGGAATACAACTCCTGAAGTGTTAGGAGGAACAGAAGACTGTTGATTCCTCAAGGAACTTGGTGCTCCAAAATCTGGTCTTGGGAACTTAAAAGAAAAAGAGGGAAGGAATGTGCAGAGCACTGCACAGCAAAACACAGAGATTTCTGTGAGCACTTCATGCATGCTCCACCTGTCCCAGGTCAAAGCCTGCACTCAGCAACAGCAACTTGCTGAGCTGAGAGTTGAGAACCAGGCCTTTCATGTCCCTTACCAACAGCAAAAGTCACTCATCTTCACCTATCCTTACCAAAAAAATTAATAACAAAGAAACTAATAAGGAAACTGCCAGGCTTACCAGGTGACTGAGAAGTTAATTTAAGTAGCATGAAAGCAAGAGGAATGATAGTTTTTGAAGAGTTATCTCCATTGGCTGGCACAGGTTGTGCCAAGGGAAGCCCCTCAGTCCTGTGTATCAGCAGCCCAAACACACAGCAAAATTCTAAAGAAAACTGAGGTATAGACACCTCTTCTGCCTACAATTAATATCAGTGGAGAAAATCTTCCACTTTGAAACCAGAACCCTGTGATGTGAGAAAATGTGGAAGGAAGGAGTTCATTACAGGAAAGCACTCAGTCGCAAAAATATACATTAAGAGAACATATATTAGAAAGGACCTTGGAGTAGAAATTAGAAGAGCAAATCAAGAGAATGTGTTTGCAGGCCAACATGGCTAGAGCATTATTTAAACAGAAAGAAACCCTAAAGCATGTCGAAGTCAACTAAATAACATGATATATAAAGCTCATCAAAGGTATGTTCCTCTTCTTGTCCTCGATTAAACCTGGTTCACACAAAAGAGGTGGAAAGGCCACACTGCACACAGCCTTGAACAGGAGAGAGCTCGTCTGGGCCAGATCTGCAGATGTACCTTGTGTTACCAATTTTCGCAGAAAATACTGGAAAAAATTTCTCCTCCAAGTTACTGCAGTGCTTCAATTTTATTTATTTTTCCAGTAGTTAAACATTTCATGTTTATGAAATCCTTTGAAGTTTATATTAAATAAGCAATAGACTTGTGTGAAAACTACTGTCACAATGTTAATTATAAGCAGGCACTGAGCTTTTCCATAAACAAAGTTGTTTGTAGTTCTTTTAGGCTCTGACAGGAAAATTGTAGGCTGACGAAAACCAGTTGGTAGCTCATAACCCCTAATTCCAAAAACTGGGTGTGATATCTCTACTGGTGTGTCTTCACAGACTGCAGTGTCTTTGCCCACAGCAAATCACCAAAACTGAACCTTAAACAGCTAAAAGAAAAACACCATCTCGTAGAATGAAAGAAAAAAAAAAACAAAAAACCAAAGGAAAAACAAACAAACCGACCAATCCCACTAATATTTACATTTTGGTGATAATTCTTCCTCTCTCAGTTGAGGTGAGTGTTTCTGAGGTCAGCCCTCCAACACATTAAAGCAAATATGAAGACTCTAAATATATTTTCATAAGTTCCCACATAAACTTCATGAGAAGGAAAAAAAAGAAAAATCCAAGACTGTTGGAAAAAGGACACACCACTGGTATAAAGATGACATTGCAACTCATTGAATTTATTGCAATATCCTTCAAGCAAAAGTTGAATCAAACCCGCTATTTCACTTCTTTCTTCTCCTAGAAGATGAAGACCTGTCATTCATCAAAGTAGGCTACTTTATTTTAAAGGAAAGTAAAGAAAAATCCCACCAAAAATATTCCCAAGCAAAAAACTTTGAGTGTCATCAGGAGTTTTTTCCAAGAATCATCCTCCCCTTTAATACAAAGCACACACAATACATTTGTTTAACAACAGAAGCCACCCCTTGTCATCCTTGCACAGAAAGGGCTCTGCAGTGTCTGGTTCAGGGACAAGCCCACGCTGACCATGAGCCCACAGGCATGGACAGCTGGGTGCTCCTGGATCCAGAAAGGATTTTGGACTGGGCTGCTGTAAGTACCACCTACACATCATGGAAAAGCCTGGGTGAGTTTCTTCTGCCCCTCTGTTCAAGAGTCTATAAAGGACTGAGACCCTTTAATAAATAACAGGTTAATTAATTATATCATCATCTTTCAGGAAACAAGGATTTTAAATTCCATTGTGCATATTTTGGCTTAAACCTGATTTGCAATATTACACAAAATCCTTCTGAAGTGGAAAATAATTGCATAAAAAATAATATATTTTCAATGAGTTAATAAAATTTAATTCTCAATAGAGTCTCTAAAAATACATTCAGTGATGCAAATATCCATGGCAAATAAAGCATACAAAACCAAAATTTCTAAGACTGTGCAAAATATTAGGCAGGGTACAGGGCCCGCTGAAGAATATCATTCATTAAAAATATATGTGAAAATTCCCTGTCCCAAAGGCTTCTCATAGCACTTCTAATTTTATTAAAGTTAAAAGGAGTTTCATTCAGCTCAAGTTTTGGAAGAAAGCTGTAGATGGAAGCAGTGCCTTAAGAGAAAAAGAAAGAAAATATTTTTTAAAATCTATTTTCATCCATTCATACTAATTCTAATTCATCTTTTTCCACATAGGAGCCTTGGAAAATCCAAGAACAAAGAGTGACATCCTTCCACTGTATATTGTTCTGCTTTGCTTCCTATGTATAGGTATGACCTTTAACTCATTCCAAACCTGCTCCTTTAATTATTCCCCAAAAAACCTAATTTCAAAGTTTTGCTGTAATGCTTTGAGAATTACATTAAATGTCTTTTTCAAGCAACTTGCCTGTATTTGTCCCTTTACACTGCAAGGACAGCACCAGTCATTATTGTCAGATATACAGGGCTCAAAAATAGAAGAAGTATCTCAAGTACACAAAATAAAGTTGTTTCATCAATGCACGCAGTTTCCGATTTTCCTCCAAGTCTGACCCGCACGGTGTGATACAGAAAAAGGCATTAATATTTGAACTCCAAAATGACAAAACAAGACCTGTCTGAATGAAATCCTCTCTTTGGTAACAATGCTTTCAGAGTATAAAGAAACAGGATTGACATTGGGAAGTTTTGTTACTTGGTATGCAAGAGCAAGGCATTCCTCAAAAAGCCTTCCTTAAAGCCATCAGAGAGTTTAACCTGTGTATTAAAAGCATTTAAAAGCATCAAGGAAAAAAAAGTAAATTTTCCTTCTCCATTAATTTTACCTGCTTGACTAGTAGGCTACTAGAACTTTTTGTATTTAGAAATCATTACTTGCAGCAATAAAGAAACATAACTCTTACAGAGCTACAAAATTGTTGAATGAGACACAAGTATCCCGAGGCACTGAAGGTCTGGGACACTGGTAGCACAGCCCAGTCTCTGTGCAGGACAGATATCAGGTTCCCAGGGTCTTACTCTTCCTCAAAAAGCATGAGAAAGTGGGTAGTGAAAAAATAAAATCAAGCCTGAAACAGGAATGCATAAATCTTATAATAAAACACCTTAAAAACTGAAGACAAAATTGATTTTTTTAATAAAATAACAAAATTAAAAAAGAAAAAATGTGAAATATTCTTATATTTTAGCTGTCCCTCAAATATATTTAGAGCACTGCTTCCCCCTACACCCTTAAAAATAGGTAGCAATCACTGTAGTAAAAGATGAAAATACACCTACCAAAATAAAATTATGTTGCTGGGACTATTAGACCCATAGTACATTCTTCACATAAGGGAGAAGCTCCTTCAAGAAATGTGAATGGGTGAATGACGTGCTATAAAAATCCTAGAAGACCATATGTCAATAGTAAATGCACCTACAAATAGCATTCAGCTTGAGCTTCTATTACCCAGAGTTTAGAAACAAGGTAATTGAGAACTGCTATATAGACAATTCCATCTATGATTTTGAGTGGCTAGAATAGAACCTTTCTGCTTACAAGAAGTGACTGCTGGTATACACCAACATAGGGAAGCTACTCAGAAAAATGTCAAGTCTCTCATAAAACTGAAAACAGATGTAGAATTACTAGAAATCCAGATATGGTTTCTAATCACTAGATTCGTACCTAAATTTGTATCATCATTTGTATCACCACCTCATCCAGGAACTCTAAATTAGTGGTCCTTGCCTTAGATACCTCCTGGGAGTTGTGACCTGTATCAGCAGGACCAGCAAAGCTTCCTGATGTCATGTCTGCTGGTAGCTGAAAAAGCTCTCATCACATCCCTAAAACGAAGAACAGAACTGGGCAGCCAGAGTAAGACTGAAGAGGGATATGATGATCCAGCCAGTTTAGAGAGATTTTGCAGCAGAGAAACTGAAAAATCTCTTCCAAAATGGCACAATTGAACGCTGGTAGGTGTGGGAAGCTCAAGTTAGGGTTTTCTAGCATGCCTCTGGTTTGACTATGTCATTCTCATCCCACCCTCTGCATCCAGCACTCTTCCCAATAATTTTCTTCTCAGGCTGAACTCTGGAAGTAGTTATACTTCACCTTTTCTTTCAACTGCCTTCACTGACAAAAGCTAGAGAAGTCTCTGCCCTTGTCTCTCTTCTATATCACTTTTACAACCCAAGAGCATCTAATGGCCATTCCTGCAAGAACGTGTCAGTGGAAGCTCTGAAGTGAGCACATTACTAATTAGACCAAACCACAATAACCCTCTACAACACAGTTCAAGCATTTTTGTCAAACCTTTTCAGCTCTTTGCCATCTCCTGGTCCCAACATTCAGCCAATATGCCAGAGATTTAAAAAACAGTCTATAAGAAGAGATGTGTAATGAAAAGTGTCTATTCTGCAGTGTGGAGTGAATACCTAGGAGGGAGGAGCTGTTAGAATAAATAGCTGTAATTCTGGCATCATGTAAAAGTGTTTCTGCTTTGCTGGCATGGATTTGTAAATCATGCATTTATTGCAGTTGTTACTGACACGTGAACAACAGCTCTCAGGATAACCAGTTCTGTAGGAGTGTGGTCTTCAAGCCTTTTACTGTGAAAGAAAGACCTTGCAAGGTCAACTGTAGAACAAGGGCAAAACCAGCAGCTCCGTGCAGAGGCATCAAGCTGCAGTATGAGTGGTTCACGTGCAGGACTCCAAGGAAACTCTGAAAACAGCAGGTCAAAGGAGAAAAAGGAAGAAGCATTACAGCATCAGCTGGGTCATGGTCTTAGCAGCTGAGCAGCAAGTAATACGTGAGCACTGCTGCCAATGAGAGGGGGAAATAAAACCACAGCACAACACACAAAAAAAAAAGCTTTCTGTCAGCTCTTGAATACAGTCTCAAACCCATCAGTGGCTTGTGACTGATTTTTAAAGAAGGAGCTAAATGTGCTTAGCAACCACAAGCACCAAACACAGCACTGAAAGGTCAAGAAACATAGCATAAAAATAATAATCTAAATGTAAAGGGCAAATTCTCACTTGTGGTTTTGCTGTTGAACAGACCTACCCCTTAATCAAAACAGTTCAAATAAACGTACAGATTAGCCTCGATTATCCAGTCTTGAGTTATTTGAAATTCCAGGATAACCAGAATATATTGCCTTACTTATTCACTGAAACTATTTTTACTAAGAAATCTTAAAGATTTTAAGAAATGTATGCAAAGGCAAAACAGAAGTTGGGGATATCCTCTAACATTTAGCAATGAAATTACTTAATATTTCTACATAATGATTTCCAGATCTGTGTCAATGTGCTCAGAGAAAGGCAAAACTATTGTGATGGGGGAAACATCCCCAAGGCCAAACACAGGACCCAGGTCTCCTAACTTTAAGTGTGGTGTTGTGTAGATCACGTCTAAGCTGTGTGAGGGAGGACAAAGTCCTCAAACGAGCACAGAACAGCTGGGTCCAAGCACAGGACAAGGGCAGCACCTCGTCCTGTGCCAGGCAGCGTGGTGCCCATGGGGCTCAGGGCTGTGCTGGCACAGCTGTGCTGATTTGGGACTGGATCTCTGTGGCACCATGCAGACACGGAACGCTGGCAGCCCTCCCCAGTCACACCTCATCACACCACACCCACAGTCCCCACCTCCCTGCTGCTCAACAGAGCCACTGCCTGCATTGTTCACACAGCTGTGGCAGTGACTAGTCATGGGCAACACTCAAACCAGGAAACAAGCACCCCTAAGAGCCTCCATTTGCAAAATCTAAGCTAAATACATTGATTTTTAATAAATTACAGAGTACTTCACCATTCTTGATGACTTCAACACTCACTTATTAGTTCAGCAACACTTACAGCATATATTTCAATCCACAGGGAGCTTTATGCCCTGCAATTTTTTTTTTTTTAAGTTTTGGTCATCTTTCTCCCTAGCCTTTGAGGTTAAACAGCTTAAATGCAGCTGTTAATCATCTCCCCTGATGAAGTTAATGAGTACATCACACTCATCTGAATCCTACCTGTTGGGATGGAATCCAAAACAGCACCTAATTTAAGGCTCCCAGATTTTGGGCTCATGTTAAAGTTCATGTTTCACTTTATGTATTCAATCTTTCCCTTTTCATGTTCTTAATTTTTGCGATACAATTTTCTGTGCAGATATGAACTATCTGAATAAATGTGCAAGGCTCCTTCCACACACAGAATTATATTCCTCCCAAACCACTATCCTTTCCAGGGAGAATCTAATCCATTTATATAATTTATCCTTACTTGTTAACCCAAAAATACCTGACTTCTGGTTACATGTTTAGTTGTGAGCTCAGAAAGCAGACAGTCCTTTCACAAGAGTCTGAAAATACTCCAGAAATATTAAAAAACCAGTCCTTTCTTTAAAATTTAGAAACAGTTTAAAGAAATTTAAATTCACATGGAAGTACATAATTCATTTCATTGTAACATTAAGGCTAAACAAAAATTTAAATTGTTTGCATTATGAAGCAGGTATAAAATATGTGCATTAATTACATATCACAACAGCTTGATTCTCAATTATAACTTGATAGCCATATTAAAGGAGAGGGTTTATTACACAGGTAAACAAAAAATCAGTTTTGAAACCATAATCTGTAAACAGAAACACACACAAATGCACACAAAGCTGTCTATGGTATGACCCAAATTATTGCTATTTGGGTCGGAGGGCCAGTGAAGATGTTTTCATGGGCACGACAAACATATTGTCTGCTTGCATAAACCTCACATAGTACAGTCATGGTCCTCATAGCTGTTAACATGTTTCATTTGGTGACAGGAATGGGTACATATTTGTAACAAACAGATTTGGAAGCCCTGAGGTTTTTTGTTAATTTAAAAATCCTTTTACATGAGGTCAGAATTCCTCAAACATATAACATTCATACAACTAAACAGACTCATATGTAGTGCTTTGATGACCTGATTAAGTGCCAGAGCTCACATACAAACACAGACACAACCAAAATGAAGATAAGGTAGATTCTTTTGTCAAAGATGTATTTGAGATTAATGGCAAGCTGACAGAATGAATGGGTTCCACTGCACAGAGGCAATTACTGCAGTAGGTAAAGCAAGTGATAAAGATTTATTTAGTACAAGACTGATATTCATTAATCTCTTTAAACCCCATGTTAAGGTTGTTTAAAGTACTGTAGTTCTTCTCTGGAAAGGTCTGTTGAATCTATGACAGAAAAGGCAGACCTGCATAAATGCAGTGCAGGTCTCCATGGACTATGACATTTCTATACCTCCACAGGGAGGCAAGTATTTTAGATTAGTTTGGTTAGCACTGCAGATGCAGCATGCTGATTTACTAAACTCTGATGCAAGTTCCAAAAATAATTAGCTTATCAAAGATCCACTTTCCTTCCTCTCTTTTATTAGTGTGCTAAATATGGCATTGTTGCAAGGAAATCATTTCACGAGTATTCAAACACTAAGCACAGACTTGTCAAAACTGAATCCTTTTTAAAAAGAGCTCATTTTCAGTGCTCTCTTCTCTTGAAAGATATTCATATTACATGACTATCTAAACAAATGTCATTCAGCTGTGTAACTCCTTCCATGCTATTAGGAAAAAAAAATAGTAAGTGCTTCTGCAAGTCAAGTTATTTTATTGATCCAACATCATCAGAGACAGCAAGAAAACAAACAATTAAATGGACACATGGCACACAAGCTTTTCATGAACCAGCTTGGAGGTGACATGTAAGAAACTTGTTGAATGGAGAAGAAACTAAAATTTTGTACTTCAGTGGTAAATTGTCTTTGTTACAGATATTCATTTCAGAGGGCTTTTTTTCCCCAAGGGGAAAAAAAAAAATTTTGATTTGTCATACAGAAAATACTCCCTTTGAAATAGGTTAGTTCCTTCAGTGTGTGAGCAAGAGTAGTTTCTCAACACATCAGTAAGAAAGAATATTGTTTCAAAAACCACGGTCAAGGTTCCCAGTTCTACCGGCGTGCATATAAATAATCAGCAAGACACCCACTGCCCCTCCTAATTTTTTATCTTCAGAAAGCATATTAAAATGATTTATTTCTAGCCTGCTACTCATAGCAAATGCAAGTCAACCTCTCCTTACCTTGCCAGTGACAGGGATATCAACAGAACCCCAGGTACCAACTCCCTAGTGAACTGTGCCTGGGGCAAAATCAGCTGCAATAATTCCAGCAACTGGAAATAAAAAGGAATGTTAACAGTAGAAGCTAATCCAGCACACATTGAAGTTACATCAACAGCTTACACTATACAGAACATAAAAATAAAAATCACCAATTCCAAATGCAAAAATGTATTCTATGAGACCACACAAAACCAGCAAAACACATTTTAATCAATTTCAATTAGAAGGTATTTCAAGTTTGTATTAAAACTTTCTTAAACCAGTAGAATCATGCAGAAATGGAATTATAAAAAACAGATTTGCACATAAAAGGAAAGCAAGTCAGCAGGTGCCATCTTCATTTCAACAGTAATATATTAAACATTTTTTGTTACTGCTTTTTGTGGTATTTTTTTTAATAAGTTTTCTTACTGTAGGGTTACTTAACCCAAGTTAAGACAAAAGTAATGGGGTTGGCCCACTGTTTCTCTAGCATTTTTTTCACCCACACACTTCCTTATTTCTTCCCTGCTCTCCCTCTCTCTATGTGGCCTCTACAGTTTCGTATCTTCATTGAAATGCCTTCCAGAAATGCCTTTGTGCTGACAGAGTTGCCTTTTCCAAAAGAGCAAAATTCTCCAGAGACTGGGGTTTCCAGATCTGAATGCTTAATTTCATATTCCAACCCAGCAAGGGCAAGGATTCAAAAATACTGGATCAGGTGATCAAACTACAAGGGCTAGTTATGTTGAAATATTCCTTTATTTTCCAATGCTGTTTCAATATTAACATCTATCAAAATATTTTTGAAGACCTGTATTAACATTTCATAAGCCTAATAGCCAGTCTATCAGCAAATCTACCCACTCTGTAGATAACTCTGTGCCAGTTATTAAATAAAACTAAAAGTAAAGAATATTTTTATCATGTTAAATATCTGTTCTCCAACTAACAAAACCCAACAACCCACAACACTTAAATCATAAAACAAGCAAGCTCCATTGAAACACCAACACTTCTGCCCCCCTGAAAACCAAACCCCAAACCCCCACACTCTGCTCATCAAACAGCAGCAAATATTTAGTAACCACCAGTTTCTTTTATCCCAGTTATTTGCTTTCCTTTCCTTGGCTTTGAGGTAACAAAACTACTTTTTCAATATACAAAATTATAAAAACAAACAAACAAACAACCCATACAAAAATAAACCTAAATCAATTTCCTCTGAGCTAAAGGGAAAAAATATCTATGCATCAAATACATCACACCAGTGCTACAGCTACATTTCATTGAAACAGTTTGCATTCAGCTTGAAGTAGTTCTAATAATGATTTTTCCTCAAGTCCTCTAGGCTGATTCTCATATTTGAAAGGTGTCTTTATTAGTGTCCAGGTCAAAATCTAGAAACCAATCTATCTGGCTGAACCAAACTTATAGAAAAGAACTATTAAGTCCCTAATGTGCAAAATACTTCCTTCTTTTTCAGGTTATTTCTTAAGTGCTCAAGTATGGGGCATTTCCATAGAAGGAGAATTCTGTCTCTCATGTCCTCTATGTTCAATTTCAAATTGTCTCCAATAAAATCTCCATATAAATGTAATTTCATAAACTAATTTTATACTATGAAATTGTTACTAATTCACAAAATCAGTTGGTGTCTGTAACTTGCTTGTCAGTCACAATCAACGCATGTAAAATTTTCAGTTGTCATTAACTTTTAACAAGCAATATAAAACCAGATTTCCTAGACCATAAGTTACTGATGTGCACAACTTAGGTCTCTTTCCTGCCTTTGCAATACCAATCACAGAGCCCCTTTGTTACTTGAAATAGCTCCAATATCATAATTGAGTAAAAGTAAAAACATCAAGGCCAAAGCAACCCAAAATTTAAAAAAAACCCAAAACCCAAAATCTTCCCTACTTGATTTTTAACACCAACACCAAACTAAAACCCCAAAAGAATGTATTTTGCCCTTCAAAGATGCTTTCAGTATCTGGGATGAACAGATAGATACGCCAACAAAATAATTTCTTAGCACTGCAGCCTCTCCTGTCAGATATTCCCCCCAACATCTCTGCACAAATGAGTTTGTCCTTGCAGAGGAATATGGGAAGGCTCTCCTTTGGTTCAGGATGAATGTTCCATAGGAAAGGTGTTGAAAGGGATTGCCATGGAACACACACAGCTGCCATGGCTCTGCTCTCTTCAGGGTTGTGAGATCCAGGAATGAGTCTGGGATGGGGGAAATCGGCCGCAGGCCTCGGAAAGCAGCTCCTGATCTCTGGTCATTTCCTCCCCCTCAGGAGCAGAGCCCTTGTCCCCTGAGCCCAGGGCCTGCATGTGCAGGACTCAGCCAGGAGATGCACAGCCAGGCCAAAGGGGCTGCAAAACCACAGCAAAGAGCAAAACCAGGACATTGCTTCTTGCCCTGTCACTGGAGACCACCAAAAAGAGCCTTGTCCTGATGTCTTCACACCCTTCCTTGAAGGCACGTTGATAAAATCCCTTGAACTCTCTCTTCTCCAGTCCCCTCTGTCTCAGACTTTCATCTGGGAATAGATGATACAAAGACAATGCCTTAATCATCTTTGTGGCCCTTCACTGGACTCTGTCCAGCAGCTCTGTGCCTCTCTTGCCTACGCTACTGGCTAACACAAGAAGGGGAGAATTCAGAATTCATCATGCTGGAAAAGTTGTTACGACAATTTAAACCATGGTCATGTTACTCATAAAAGGTGAAATCACCTGTGAATTTATTCATATTCATCAAGAGTGCTTGCCAAACCACAGCACCAGACAATCATTTTTTCTGTGTGAACCAAATCATTTACAGAAAAGCTATTTTAAACACTGCTTATAAGAATTTCCAATATTTTCATATCCCAATACCTCTCAAGTCAGGCTCCCTCAGTGCCCTTAGTCAAATGATATCAGCCTCAGAATGAGAGAAAGATTTTAACAAATACATTTTAGAAATCTCAAAGTGATTAAAGTAGTTTTTCTATGCATAGTAATGAGGTGGTTTTCAGGTTTGCTCTTAAAGGGCTCAAAGCAAGTTTGAAGATGTGATCTCAGAGCTAAAAGTGACATGCTCACTGGAAAGCTGGTAGTGTCCCCTTTACATTATTATGCAGAAGTCTAATGTTTTTGACAGATTGGATTTTAAAATACCTGGCATTAATCTCATCATTATCACTAACACTGACCTAGACTTCAGGCCAAGGTACTCTAGTTAGAAATTCCACTTAGGGAAAGTGGAAAATATTTACTAGAAGGGGGATTTAAAAAGACCAAATAAAAATTATTCATTTAAAGGCAGAACTAAATGCAGAACTGAAGAGTATTTGAGATTCTAAACAACAACAAAGTAATCTCTCACTAAAGACACCAAAAGTATTTGAGAGTCATTTTTCCATGTGGCTGTGTAATTAGCACTATTTGTCTGCTACCCAGGTGTTAAGAATTATGCTAGAGAGGGGTATCACTGTGGAAGTGTATGTAAAATATTCTCAGCCCAAAGAGTCAAATAAATTACAAAAATTCTCTGCTTAGAATCAGCTGTACCTTCATGGTAGAATTTTTTGTATCCTATATTTAAAATGGATTTCTTGAAATTGCTGAAAAACTAAAATAAGGAAAACCAAAATAAGAAAAATCTACAAGATCCTAAAAAAACCAGGACAGCCACAGGGTTTTAGGTCTAGCTGTCAAGGTCAACTGATATCATTAGACTTACATGAAGGAGTTACAGTAGGGAAATCATGTTAGGAAATATGGGTCAAGTCATCATGCAGTAATAAAGCTGTTACCTCCAGACTCAGTTTTTGAAATATTCTTTAAAATCTGTCATGGTTTAGCATTTCTAATATTACAGTCATAACTGAATAACGAAGTATGCCAATGATTATAAAGGGCCACTTAAATACTTATTTTGATGTTTTAAAGAAAAAAAAAGAACAAAAACAGTCCCCCTCCCCCAAAAAATCCCAACATGCAAATCCAAAAAAAATCTCAATTTATTCTACATATACTTTGTCTGTAAACATGTAAGAGCAGAAAAATAGAAAAAATTATACATATATATTTTTATGTATATACATACATGAGATTATATCATGTTTATGTATACTGAAACATTTAGGATAAGGAGTTTCTCTAAATGTTTGTGTGGGTACAGTGTAGAGCTGGATTGATAAGATCATTACAATAAAAATACAAAGATCAAACAGATAAAAAGAATAAATCCCATGTAAATAGGAATTACAGTGCCAAATTCAGACAAGGTGGCAAAGTGACATAATCAAGTAGATACAGCACTAAATCTAGGGCACTCTGTTACTACCATCACAAGCTCAGTCTAAAAATTAGGTTGCAACATTCTCAAATGTATATTCTCATTTACAGTTTAGGGAGGCATTTTCAAAGCACTCTGTGTTGGCATAACTACTCCCACTGAAGTCACAAGGACCTTAACAATTGATTTCTAAGGAAGCAGGGTTAGGCTGAGCCCTTTTGAAATCCCACTGTAAATGATTTACATGGAGAGAATCAGAGCTTCTATGGCATCCTTAGGATTATAAGCACCTCCAAGGGCCTGAAAAAAAATGAATGATTAGATACAACGTGCTCAGTATACACCAAGTAAGAGCTCACAGAAACCCTTGGACATTCAAACCTGCTTAGCTAAGAAGAAAGCAGGCAGATAAACTACCCCCCATTTTTAATAACTGCTGCTCACATGAGCAAACTGGTAGTTAAAGATTATCAAAAGACAGCTACAGAGGGACAGCCAAGAGCTCCATACGCCATCCCCACAGATCTTCATTCCCTCCTGCTTATTCCCAGCTCAAACATGCCTTGGCCTCCCTTGAAAATTCAAGCTTTAGCTTCTTTTGTCCCCTCTCAGCCCTGTGTGGGGTGGGCAGAGCAGAACTGCCTGCAGAGACAGATCAGGGGACAGGCAAACAACCCTGGAAGGAGGACAGGACAAAATATGCTAATGCACTGTATTGCCTGGCCACAGCATGGGTTTAACAGGGATGCAACCCAAGCTCAAATGTCCAGAAAGATCCTGGATACTCCAAAATTCGGTATCAGAAATGCTGATATAATTTCAGTGAATCACAGCAATTAGCTGAGTAGGTTTACCTATTTTTTGTATGATTTTATTTTTGTACTTTTGAAGACATGTCAAATGTAAGATTTTTTGCCAAGTTTAGTATGAAAGTACACACAAAGTTGTTTTACATGTTGCTCAAATTTAGGATTTGAAATAGTAGTTTGATCTCTTTTTCAGAAGCCAAATACAATGGAAGCCATTTAAATGAATAATGCATTTTTTTAATGGAACAGAAAAGTAATATAAGTGGGGCATGTTAATTCCCGGGCATGTGAAATTTATTGTCACTTAGGTGCCCACTGGGAATAATTTATGCATCCTCGATTAAGAAAATATTTTTAATTTGAATTTGCATATTTTACTCATTACAACTAACCTTGACACAGTCCTTTTTTGAGGTGCCATGCCCTTAGGTGGGAGTTTATAAAATGTCCACTTCCCAGGAAGAAATAATGAAACAAAGGTGCACACTTGTTTTCTAAGGAGAAAAATAATGTGTGTCTGGACAATAAAAACCCTCAGCTTACAACAGGCTTTACCTTTGTGTACTACAATTAAAATTGGGTTAGAATTTATTCTTCCTTCTTTACAGGTGACATTTATCCAAGACCTTGAAATCAAGCTAATGCAATGATAATATGGCAAATTCCAGCACAAGCTGCAACTTAAAAAGAAAATTAGAAAATCGCAAGGGTGAATTAGAGAAAAAGCTGGCAATAAAACTAATCTCTCCATCATCTGCCATTACAACAACATACACACACCAGTGAAGAGTTTATGGAAAAGCATTCAGTCTTTGCAGCTTTCTTCTGACAGGTCAGCACTGTGAAGTTCTAAGATTTATAAAACCAGATTTTAAAAGTGTTCCCATTAAACCACAGTCAAAGTCACTCTTAAAACTCTTGTCTCTAAAACTTTCAGAAGCACTTATACTAATTTTAAAAAAAGTTCCGAAAAGGCCAATGGACAACATTCTCCATCTGGGCTCTGCTCCTCTCCAGGTGAGAACACTGCTGCAAGCTGTTTTCTGGCAAGTAATGACATCCAGTTCCAAACATGCAAGGAGGTCCTGCACATCCACAAGAATTCCTGAATAATATCACAGTGGCATCCACAGACATCATTCTAAAAGAAATTAGCCCTATTTTCACCACCACAATGAAAAAAAAAGTAGGAACAAACTGCCTGGAAGAGGAGATGAAATTCTTGGCCACCTCCAAGTTGACGTTCTAAATGTTTTTTTACAATTAATTTCCCACAGAAAGACACTGTAATTAAACACCTGCTACATTGTTAGCACTAGATCAAATGTGTTAATTTTACAGGCTTATAGAATTACTGTACTAGACTGAAATGAAGCTCTGCATCATTTATCAGATCTTCACTTTAAAGAAAACCTGTCAGTTTAACAGCTTATTTCATGGAGGGCTACAGATTTCAGAACTCCTTATAAGAAACACGGCTGAAATGTCATGTAGGTTTCAAATATGATTGAATTCATCTTGATTACCAGAAGGTGTTGGCATTGTGTTGGTTACACGGTGAATGCTAGAACACCATTTAATTTCCAGGCTGCAATCAGACCCATGCTGATGTACTCCACTGAACACAAGACCCCACCATAGCTGCTACCGATGAGCCTGTCATTTACTGGGTGAGATTACAGGAGTCAGGACTGACTCTCAGTAAATTAACTAGAACCTCACAAATACCTCATGCAATACATTTAAAAACAAATTTGAAGAGCATCTTTTTGAGGTGGCTGAGAATTAAAGAGCATATGCTGGCCCTGGTAAGGTGCTGTAGTTTCATAGCCATAGTGTGACTCAGAAAACCTGCTTTACTCAGAATTCAGCCGTATTCTTACAATTATAACTTGTGTGGACTGCAGCTAGCCCAAAACTTTCTCTTAACATCCCCACAGGCCATCTCTCTTTCTGAACTAATTTCATACTGAAGTTCATGGACAACATCATGTTTCCCACAGTGCTGGGTCAGCTGCTCAGATCCCAAAAGGACTGGTGTGGCACAGAGGGATTTCTACTGAGTCTGAGCCTAACTACCCTAGAACCACAGAATGCTGTGGGTTGGAAAGGACCTTCAAGCTCACCCAGTTCCACCCCCTGCCATGGGCAGAGACATCTTCTACTATCCCAGGGTGCTCCAAGCCCCATCCAACCTGGCCTTGGACACTTTCAGGGATGGGGCAGCCACAGCTTCTCTAAGAACCTGGCCCAGTCCTCATCACCCTCACAGGGAAGAATTTCTTCCCAATGTCTCATCTATGCATCTCTATAGATAGCTTGGCAGGATGTATTAAGATCAGAATGGCAAAGCCAGTGGCCTTCATCAGAGGCAAACAGCTCCTTCTTTTGCAGGACACCTTTCAACTGGAATACAACAGTCCCTTGGGAATACCTCTGCCTGTATTACAGGTTCTCAGTTGCAGTTTGGGAACCAAAAAGCTCTGCAGAGTTAATTGGCTGTTTAGAGATGGAATTATGGAGAAAAATTTTCTTTTCTTCTTGTTTACAACAGTAGAGATGATGTAAAGGCCTTATTTCTGTGTATGTGTGTATGTTTTATACATTCATTGCTGCAGTTCAAAGCTTGATTTGCTTATACATAGAATTTTTCAGTTTCCTGTAATACATACCTAACCAGGATTTCTTGTTACATTTGTAATAAATACTTAAAATAGAAGGATAAAATAGACATTAGATGTACTACCAAGCTATTTATAAAGGAAAAAGAAGCCAGGTCAAAGCAAAAAAATAGCTCATATAGGATCAAAAGCATCTCTGCTTTAACCTGACAGTTTCCCCACACAGAAAAAGACTAACTTCTGGTATGTCACGGATGCACACCTGAGATGGCAGGGAGTGAAAAAAGTTACTAAAAGAGGGTGTGAAAATCAAATACTGTCCTTAAAATGGATATCCCTAAATAAATGGATATCTCTATGCCTGCTACACACAAAGCCATCCTTAGGAGTGCAGTGCAGAGCCTAAAACAAACATTTTCTCAATAAAAACTCACATATTACACCAGTTCTGCTCTAGGGTGAGGATACGTTCCCGTCTCCCCCAGGATACCTCTTATGGCATGTCCATGTGCTACAAAAATCTGATATTCCAAAGGAGAATAATTTCATAAGACCACTGGAAATAACATCAACAGAAAACTGCTGTTGAAAACATATTGTACATATTATTTCATATGAATAACAAAATTCCAGGCATCATGCCTGATTTTTCACACGCAGAGACACAAAACATAGAGGTTTTGCTGAATCATTAGGCTCGATTCTTAGAAGTCCCTTTTGAAGAGGGACTCTTTCTAAGCCTCTGCAGTTTAACCTTATTTCTGAAGTTCCACATTTCTCTATACCACCCTTAGAGTATTAAACAGCTTAACTAGAATCAAAATAAAATGTGCAACATTTTCCACCTCCCTGAAGGACTGAAGGATTCAAAGCACTTTCATTTTCATATGCTCAAAAGAGGAAGACTTGAAATATTTACCTACACTTACTGTTTTCAAAAGATATTTCCCTGAAAAATATATTAAATAGAAAGGTAAATTAATGATGATGAACAATAACAGAAGTATATTTTAAAACTTTTTTTACCAAAAGAAAAAAAGATCTTGTAAACTGAGCTAAGAAAAGAAGTCTTCATTTTGGCTGGGATAGAGTAAATTTTCTTCGCAGCTGGTTTAGTGCTGCGTTTTGGATTTAGTATGAGAATAATATTGATAACAGACTGATGTTTTAGTTGTTGGTGAGTTGTGTTTGCTCTAAAACAAGGAGTTTTCAGTTTCTTATGTTCTGCTATGCAGCAGGTGCACAAGCAGCTGGGAGGGAGCATGGTCAGGAGAAGGGACCCAAATCGGCTGAAGGATATTTCGTACCATACAACGTCATGCTCAGTGTATAAACCGGGTGCAGCTGACTGAGAGGGGCCAGCTGCCCCTTGCTCCAAGAGGTGCTGCACAGCCACAAAGTGCCCAGGATTCCCATCAGGGCTCCCCAGCAGCATTCCCAAAGTGCCCTGCCCAGCACTCTGTGCCCACTTCTGCCAGCAGCAGGTCCTGCTCACCAGGAGGAGCTGAGGCACTGGGACCCAGCTTGCCCCAGAGCACGACCAGCACTGGGGAGCACAGCACTCAGCCTGGCTGACTGAAGCTGGCAGCCAATTCACCCTTGTAGCAGTGGAAGGGATTATAAATTTGTTTAGAAGCCACTTTGAAACCATTTATGACTAGTGTAAATGCCACAGCAAATTTTAACACTACAAAAACTTTCATCCGCCAAGCCCCAAAGGTTGCATTTTTAACATTTTGATCTAATTCTCACACAGACTCAGACAACAAACTGAAAGCACAGGGTACATTTCTTTTAATTAATGATTTATAAATTCTGATGTCCCAGACAACTAAAATTCATCTTTTCCTGTACTTCCCAGAAAAACCATCTCAGATGCTAAAAGGACAGAAAAAGTGAAATATTTCATCAATTTCAATACCAGTTTCAGTAAAGAAGCAATCTAACAGAAGTTATGTTGTTCCAGACTAATTCCTTTAGAATACAATTGTTTAAAATTATTCATTCTCCTTTGAATGAATCTACTGATTTCAAAAAAAATACCTGAAATAATTTTGAATGTATCATTTTACTGTGTTTTAACCAAAATCTTTATTGACATTTTCTTGCAGTTCTCTGTACACGGACACACTGTTAATAAATGGGTTTGCTACATTCTACAGTCTACAGGGAACTTTTACAGAGAACCTAAATGAAAGAGACAACACTGACACCAGCCCATCCCCTTCCCCAGGAAAATGGGTGGGAATCCAACAACAGTGCAGGACTGGTCCTGGCTGAGCAGTTCACTGAATTCAAAGTGTCAATATTGCAAATGGTTTTTATGAGAAACAAAAGATTTTAAATTGTTTAAGGAGTCACAAGCACTTTAGCTTTGCTACTGCCAGCCTTTGAGATGCTAACACAGTCTGGATTCAGTCTTTGGTACATGTTACATCATTTGGGAGATTTGGAACTGAGCTCCAGCATTGCATATAGCATAATATTAAATCACACACAATGCACTACAAGCAATCCTCTGCTGGCCCAATCTACTAAAATGATTTATTCACAGAAAGTTTAACTGTACAGCAGGGAGACTGCAGCACATGTGCACCTTCACAAAGAACCCTTGTCAAGCAAGTCACCAGTATAAATGCCATTTGGGCAGCTTTAGACCAGAGTGAGATTTAGAGTTTTGAAATAAACCCACCTCCTTTCAATACGAAAGGACAACCAACATTTTATATGGAAAGGATGCAGTTTCTTATGCACAAACATATAAATACATTTTATGGCAGTGACCTAACAAAAAAAAGAAACCCCACCAGCACTAAATAACAGACCTGCCATAATGCAACCTGTTGTTACTCCTTGGAGTGATTAAAATACGGCTTCACCATGCTGAAGTGTCTCTCCTCCCCCTCACACCAGCAAACTCTTTCTTCTTCTGCATTTGTTATACATTCTCATTTATATTATCTGTCTAGCTGTCCATCCTTACATTGGAATCTGCTTAGAACAGGCACTTTTCCTTGTTGACCATTCAATGAGCACTGCAGTTGGTGATACCATGGACAAATATTAAATGAACCTCTCTGAAAAGAGACAACTGTAAGAGGGAATTCTATTGTGTAAAACAACCGTTCCCACAGAAGAGAGCTCAGGTACTTAACTGAACTAGTTTTTACTCAAAAGACTATTCAAAATATTGAAACACTTCTCTGTACATTGTTTGCTTGTATGGAAATATACACAGGGCAATTTTAGGGGCCTCATCCTGACCAACTTTTGGAAGAATGAATTTCTGTTGATATTTTAAGAGGAATTGTGTTTGGAGAAAGTTTAATCAGTGCCTTTAAAAATAAGTCAGTATCAGAAATGGTAGTTGGGTTGGCTTAAAAAACTGATTATGGAGAAAGGGAAAGATTTGTTAGCAAAACAGCATTTCATCTTGCAAAGGGAGAAATGTATGAATGAAAAACAGGGGCTACAGGCTGACAGTATCTCTAGAGCACCTGCATTCTGCCCTGTAGAAAATTTAAGTAACTTTGCAGCATGAAGTAACTCTGAAATTAGAAGCTGTTAGAAAATACTTCCTATATTATTTGTGTTATTAATTGCAAGTTCATCTTTTCTGATAGAGAATTTCCATCCAGTTTCATAAAATCTATCAGAAAAATTATTTTGAGAAGCTTCCCTTAAGTGGAAAAACAATTCCACAATTAAAAACCTAATGAAATAATTTTAAAAAATTACATGACTTGTATTCAGGTACAGCTGTGAAAAGGGTATGCACAATTTGCTGCAAAGATCCACTCAAACCCCCTCCAATCCTATACCCTTTTGCCCTCAGCATCCACCTTCTCCCCTGTTGAAATCAAGAATGCAGAGTGGATATTGAAATTAACTAGTACAGTAAGTGAACTGCAGAATTAGTACCAGTCTAGCAAATTAAACAAGGGAATAACCTAAATTTTTTTCCATTTTCCTTTTTTTTATTTCCAACAAATTAGAGGGCTCCAGTAGATTTTATCAAATACTGAGCTCCCCACTCTCTTTCTCAAACTGTATAAATGCCTTGAACTCCCAAAAGAACATCACCATTCCTTAGCCCCATGTAGTTCTCTTTCATTTACCCACTTCCACAGCACCATTTTCAAAGACTTATTTTAGCCAAAGGGAACAAAAGTGGAAATCCTGAAAGGAGATCTGCAGATTTTTCCAGAATTTTTACTCTGCCCCCTCCACCAACTGTCCACAAGACCTCAGCTCCCCCACTGGGATGTCCTTTATGGATGACTCCTGAGACACTTAAAGATTAAAACAAAGGACAAGCCTTACAAGTCTTACACTGCAATGCTGGCCACAATAGTTTAGTCACCCTCTCTGAACACAAAAAAGGAGCCCAGCCTCACCTTTGAAGTTGTAAGCCTTAGTAAAATTCCAGAAAACAACAGCCAGACTTGACTATACATTATATAATTTATTTTGTGAACTACACAGAGACCCACTTTGGGATCTGATCGGACGCAAGTGCAAAACGTAGGTATCACCTGCCAGGTTGAAAGTGTTTTCTTTAAAATGTAGTACTAAACTAAATAAAATTTACAAGTTTCCTCATGGAACAATACTAAACATTTAGAAAAATAAGGAAAATGTCTCTTTAATGCATAAGCCATTCAAAATTGGGCCCCAAGTGTTGTGCGAGGCGAACTACAATAGAGCGCCTGCAGGCTGCTTCAGAACTGCACAGGCACTGAATGCAAAAAAGAACCACAGTGCTTCCACGGTGGCATCAGTTCCAATTTAAGCACAATAATAGGGCAGAGCACAGTATTCTGCACTTGCATCACAAAAGGAAAAGACCAGCAATCTCAAATTTTGTGTACAATCCCTAAAACAGATGCTAAAAATCCACAACAAAGCCCCACAATCCTATTTTACACTGTTCCCCTCACACAAATTACAAACACCTATTTTACATATGCAACTGATTAATTCATTGTAAATCTTGCTTCCCTATAATATAAATTTTCTTTGCTTTCAAATAACTCATCGTTTCCAACCACTCCCATGGCACAATTTAACCTAAATAAATCCATTCAGGTAGGTTCCTCTCATCAGTTATTTTGCATAGTAAATTCTAACTATGTATTATGGGGTGAGTTTTGTACATAGATATGGCATTAGTGACAGAAATGGGCCAGTTTTGGTAATGAATTCTTCTGGTCAGCTGAAAGCCTCCTTCTCCAGGAACAAGACCATAGCTGGGCCACCAACTGAGACCAACCTGGTACCTTTAGAAGAGGCTATCACTGCTACCAGCTCTGTTTTGATGATGCAGACACACAGAGTAGGTCATCCAGAGTACTCTGCTCATGTAAAAGAAGAAGATTTAGAAAGGTGACAAATCAAATCATGTATCAAGCTGACCTTAATATAGCTTGCTAAGTCATAAAAATGCAAATCTTGTCAAGAGGGTGAGACAAATAATAGAACATCTTTTACCAAGTCTAAGCTGTGCTAGACAGAAGTAAGGTTTGAGGGTTTTTTTGGTAGTGTTTTTTTGTAGTGGTGTTGTTGGGGTTTTTTTCGTGGGTTTTTTGGTTTTGTTTTTTGGAGGTTTTTTTGTGTCTGCAGAAAAGGTCATATTTGGGAAAGAAGAGGCAGAGATTATTTTAAAGAAGGAAGGAAGAAGACTACTGGAAACAAAAGTCCAGGAAGGCAACTGATGAGGTAAAACTTAATGAAAACCTCTGATCGTTAATCTGCAAAGACCCCTGTACCTTGTTTTGCAACACCTGCTAAGAAAAAACACATTTCAGTGACATGCTGAGTGAAACAGATTAGCCCATGGGATGTTATCTTGATATAGCCATAAATGTGTTCATGTGGTTTCTAAAGCTAAAAAAAAGGGCATCTGGACTATTTAGTCTGCAGTCTCCAATTAAATAGGATGTGGACTTCCACTCAGTAGCACCTCTCCTGAGCTCTCTAGATCTTAGATGTATTAGAACATGTCTCTCAAGAAAATTAGTGCTTAAATCAAGTCTTCAAGTGACAGAGAACCTACTGGGGCAAGATGTTCCACTGGTTAATTATACTACGTTCATTATGGTACACAGGGCAAAACTACTCTGCTCAGGAGACATATCAAAGTCACCAGAGGACAGCAACCTCATCTGCTAGCTCCAATTTACTTTATGAAAGAAATTCAGGCTAAAAAGACAAGGCATACACACCCTCTCTTAAAGCAGGATGTGACATACTACATTACACAAATGGGCATGACCCCCTCTTATCTCTTTGACTATGGCAAACATGTCCATCCCTGTCTGAAATACATACCTATTCCTGTGTAGCCCAGTGTGAAGTTTCAAGTTTCAAAATACTCTGAAGTTCATAATTGCTGACTGATTGAGGCAAGAAAGGAGACATAAGCAAAAGCTTTTCATTTAAAAATATTGAATAGCACACAAAATAATAATCTAATAACTTAATGTTATTAATGCAACTCTTTTGGAGCTGAAACACAGTAGCTTTATAGTAACACAAGCTGTTTAGGACAAGAAGAGATTAATATTTTATCCCAACTGAATTTCATGTGGAATTTTGATAAGAATGTAATTTCCCAAGCTGACTAACAAGTCAGGTCTGTGAGGAGGTGTAACCCCCCTCCTGTACATGAAGCAGCCTCAAGTCTATAGTTATCACACATGTTAAAGAGTTTGCTTTCATATATCACCCAAAGTCAGGTCTCCAGCTACCCACTGACTCCTAACACTGTTCTTAGCACTGTTTATAAGCAGAGTACTCTTCAATTTTGTCTTGAGCATCATCTAAATTCTCTGCACAGGACATCTTGCCTGAGGGACATCCCAGATAACTGCTCATCTTCTAAAATCTGGCAAGATTACAGAAGAACAGCATGTAGGATATACTACAGAAAAAAATCCTTTCCAATGGCTGGGCAAAACATCTATTTTCAGACTTCTCCATCGCTACCTTATACACATCATGTATGTATTAACTTAAATATTATTCATGTCAGTTACATAGTGTTTATATCTGGGCCTGTACAGAAGACTTGAGCAAAAAAATATTTTATATAAGATATTTCAATCAGAAAAAAAACTCTCTCCAAACAAAAATGAATACTTATGCAGAACAAATTAAGTGATTTGCTCACATCAATAACATCCAAGTAACATATTTACTTCTTCTAAATCTTGTTTTTAGTGGAAATCCACTTTTCTGTCACAGGCAAATGGCTTATGAAAAATATAAAACTGTTATGAAAACAGCTATGAAAAATATTTTTTTACTTTATTTGTCTCTAATCATGATATGTGTGCTCCTTGGCTGGAGAGCCAAAAAGTTTTAATATTATGATTACAAATGAATATTTAACCTAATATAGTACTGCAATTTCTACATTCTGAAGCTTGTTTTCCACTTAAAAACATTTTCAATGATGTAGTGCACATTTTAGAATATTCAGAATGACATAAAAATCACTTCAGTAACATAATGCAAAGCACCTTACTAGCATCAAATCATTCCAGTGGATCAATATAAATCAAAGAATTTTTAAGAGGAAAACCTCACAAGGATCACATAGTTGCAATTTTCATCCTGTGCATCTGTCAGATAGCCCACAGCTCTTCACACCAGTTTCTTCTTTTCTTCTTGCTATTAAAGTTTCCAGACCATTAATAGGCCCTTGATGTTCTCTTGGTGTTGCCACCCTGGGATGCCCAGTGTTGCTCAGCTCTCTGCAAACCACCACAACCCAAACAAAACAGCCTCCAACAGCTCAACACCAGCACAGCTCCAATGACCAAGCAAATGTAAGAAAAGAGTGACTTTTGAGCACATTTCTCAGTGTAATGAGGATTCTGGCAGTGCAGGATGAGCAAGTATGATTGTTTTCTCTAAAGGTGACAAGTGTGCTGCCACCATTGTGCAACAGGACAGGCCCCTTCCAGCACAGTGCAGGCAAGAGATGAGATGGGATGAAATCTGGGATGCAAAGGGAAAAGGGGCTCATCACACATGACTCTACCCCCTGTGAGATGGGGACTGGCTGTGTGCCTGCAGCTGATGGGGAGGAATTTGTAATGCCATGAGAACTCTGTTGATGCACCAATGCTGAACTGCATTCCAGGGACTAAAGACATGCAGAGGATGGATATGCAAACATTACCGTGGGGTAACAACACAGACACACTTGTTCCACGGGTAACATCTACTGTGTTGAGTGGTGGTTTACACTTAAGAAAAAAACAAGCCCATGTGAAAACCCCACATACACAACATCATCCAGAAAGAGCCAAGGCAAGGCCAACAGAGACATTATGAGGTGGTTTTGAAGAGTATGTTCTGTCTACCTGCTCAGTTTTGCACAAAGGCCTAAATAGCAGGCTGATTTCTTGGCTGGGCAAACACACTGTCAGAAGAATTCTAACCTCATAAAACAGACCCTCATGTATCTGGGATTCTCATGTATGTGTTTTTTTTCACAGGGAAAAGCAAAGCCACCTTGTATTCTAAATTCACCCTAGATTTCCAGTATCCAGATGTAGTAACATCCCAGGAAAAGCCAGATGCATTCAGTTGCAGTTTTGTCCTGGTGGCCCCAGCATGTGCAGCAAATCCAGCATAGCTGCAGCATACAACATTTCTGCACACAATCAGCTCACCAGTTGTGACTCCTGCTCAAAGTCCTAAACACATGACAAAGTTTTATTCTAGTTGAGGTAACTGGGCCATCAAGACTGAGAGCCTCAATCAGAAATATGGATAGTAAACCAGAATTCAGCTTCAGAGTGGGTCTCAAGTTAAAATGGAAATACCTTCACAATAGACATATGAAAGCTGAACAGAAACTTGCCTTATGCATTGGAGGTACTTAACACAAAAAGTCATACCATCTGATAATGACATTGCAACACTTCTGCAACAATCTGCAACACTTCATATCAATCCTAGACACAAGATATATTCAGGAATATCATATACCATAATAAGCACCATGGCAATAGACAATTTTGAAAGTTGCTGAACTTCTGCAGAGCACAAAATATCTGTATTAAATAAAAGCTACACATTAAAACCTATTTTTAAAAGCAATTTCCATTCTCTTTGGTAAATTCTCTTTTTTGCCAGACAGAAACTATCCACTATCCTTCTCCCCCCCATAGCCAAGAACATAATGAAACAGAAGCTATAATGCTAATTGGTAATTTATAAATTCTGCATGAAATACAATTGAAATTCAAACTGATTTCATTCCATCTAATTAAGAAATTTAATATAGTTCTTTAACATGCATAAGCTCATAAATCACCTTCCATATAATACACTGCAGTTATGAATCTAATGAACTGAAAGGAATGCTCAAAAAACCCCAAACCCAAGATTTGGGCAGATAACACAACTTAATAACCCAAAATATAAAACATTAAATTATTATTAGGATTACTACCCTCTTAGCAAAATAGAGGCACCACCTCAATTTTGAATTATATGTCTGTATGCAACAGGAAGCCAAAGAAAATAGAGTTTTTAATTTTAATATGCTTACTTATACCTGCATAATTTTCAAACTTTAAAAAGCCACAAAATAGACATTTCTGCAGGAAAAAAATAAAAACAAAGTAAAAAATCTCCATGGCTCAAACCCAGCCATCAGACAAATTCAAAGAATCAAAAAACATGCATTTGAATTGCTCCTTTACAAGTGGCCAGTAAGGCACTTTGTGAAAATTACTGGTTTTCAAATGATATTTAAGTCTCACTTAGAGAGGAAAAACTCTTTCAAAGAATAATAGATTTTTTTTTATTCTATCTTCAATGGTCAGATTTCCATAATATGAACTGCTTGATAGTCACTTTCCCTTTAAATTATTTTTTAACCATACAGGCAGTCACATCTGATTTCTGATTCTCCTTACCTTACTTTTCCTTTCAATTACTTCAGTTCTTAATACGAACAATAAGAGTGCTCATTGCATGTCCTCTGTGGGACTCCTGGAACTTAGATACTCAATAGACAGGTGCATAGATAAGGATTCAAAGTCTTTGTTCCACTGTCCAGACAGAATATGTTTAATCTTTTTTCTACCTTTTCTATGCCATTTAAACTTTAACCTAGTAGTAACTTTTACTGCCTTGATTCACAATTCAAAGGTATAAAGATGAAAAGTCCTTGCCTTGGAACGTAGCTTGAAAACTTCATTCTTAGTCTGTATTTCTTTTGAACTTCTTCTTGTGGTTTTTGTCTTTATTTTTCCAGGGTGCCAACTTTACAGTATAGGACTTTCCAAACCTAACAGCAGGGCTACTTGGAAGGAAGAAAAGTAGAGCAAATTTGTCCAGAATCTGCTCACCTTAATGGAAAATATTTAAATTACTGACCAGGGTTGATTAGAGGACAGTAGTTGATTTCCTCCCCATCTTCTGAAGTATGCTACTAGTGACAGACTGCTGTATATAATTGTAAACACACACATCAACCCAGCAAGCATGGGACAAAGAACCAGTATAAATGTAAAAAGAAAAACCATACTCTATACAGCACAAAACACATCACATTTAATTGTACAGAGATCATAATTTGCAGACACAATCATGGTATATAAGTAATGTATCTGTGTACCTAAAAGAAGAAACCTTTTGCAATAGCTGAGATAGCTGCTTAAAGCATGGATCTTTCAGAACAGATAAATATACACATTTCTGGAAAACTCAAATCTGTTCCAGGAGCATGAAAGGTGGTGCTGCTCTATGTCACACTGGCTCAGTCACGACTCAGTGACCGTGCTGATCCAGTAATGCACCGAGTGAGGTGCCAGAGGCATGGGCACACATGCTGACCTGGCACCCTGCTCCAGAGGGACAAGCCACCAACAGAAGGGCGAGACACCAACCAGCTCAGCTTGCCAGAGGTCATCTGTGAGAGCCCATCTCACTATTTCAAACTTCATGTGGGAGCTATCTTAACAATAAAAAGGTTTCTCTGATTCTTAAAATGTGTTGCCTTTCACCTCTCTCTTGGATTAGGGAGGAAAAAAAAAGGCAAAGCTGGAAATGGTGTACAATGTACATTATCTGAACTGCTTTTCAGAGCTAATAGCTGGAAGAGCTTTTGTACCTCCTTTAGACCTTCCAACAGGACTGTCACTCAGCTATGAAAAGCAGCACTGCCTGCCCACTGCTCAGGGAAAAAAACCAGCAAGGCCAGGAGGATGCTCTGTGCCTCCCCCAGCACAGCTCCCTGGAGCCCAATTACCATATCCTGCAGCCAGGAGAGGGGAAGAGCAAGCTGTGTGTCTGGGCATGGGGCTTGCTCAGTGACCACAGGAAAACAAAAACAGCTTTACAGAGCTGAAGCCAAGGGGTCTAGGATTCCTTGGAATAAGTCAATCTGCAGAAATAGTGATGCAGGTTAGCTGCAGAATTTTCCAGAGCCCTAAAACATTTTCAAAGATTGAACTGGATCACTTTCATCCGTATGACACAAGCAGCATTCATCAATTTACTTATTACATAAGGATTTTAATGAGTACAAAGGAAAAAGATAGTTGTGCCCATCTAGCATCCTTTAATTACTGTATTTTGATTTCAGGAAACTACATTCTATTGCCCTTCTTGAAGGAACTATCATTGAGTCTAAAATTATACGTTGTGAAAATAGTCCAATTATTGCTTAGCATTATATTAAAACTCCTACTTTGTAAACACCCCTGAAAGTCAATAATTCATTTCAAGAAAACATCCATTGCTTATAGAATGCTAGCCCATCATTCAAACTACTTCAGAATCACCAAAGCACTGTCCTTTACTAAAGTTATCTTTGCCAATTAAAGAGAGATCAAATGAATACCCCCTTCAACAAGGTGAAAGTCATCAAAGAGGCAGGATTACAGCATGCAGACTGTCAGGTAGCAATGTGATTACCAACATAAAACCTGAAGCTATAAAAAAGCATTTAAAGTAATTATGTAAAGGATATGCCCTCACACTCTATCATTTAAAAACCATTTAACTCATTATTTAAATTTACTAACAGATGTAAACTCTTTTCAAACACAAAACTGATGTCCATCACTGCATTCTCCATGCCTTGGACGAAATTTTGATTTTAATTTATTGAGCCATCCAAACTTCTGAAGTGCTTCGTTCACCATTCAGTCTAGATTTATAACCAGGTAATAAAAAAATTAAAGGGCATACATATACTGTACTTACCAAATTCTTTCATTAAAAAGCCATTGTTGAAGAGCTTTCTTTGCTGAAGCATGTGGTACTTGGGGAAGTACCACAGATCTAATAGTATCACCAGAGAAATCAGAGGAAATATTCTTGCTACCTCAAAAATCCTGAAGTCTTCAAAAAGCCATTTAGAACAATTTAGAGTAGGAGTTAAGTCTGCCTTCAGCAAGAAGAGCTGAGTCAAAAGTTATAAAGAAAAGGCATGAAAGATCTAGGACAATAACAGACAATTGAGGAATTGCCAAAAACATGAGAGGGAAGAAAAAAAGGAGGGGTAAAGACTTGACTGTGACCTATAAATTAAGCTGCCATGGTTCTTACTCGTCAACCAGTTTCATATCACTTTCTTTCCATTTGTAACTTCTACTTTGAGTTTGTCACTATTCACACTAATATACAGTCCATACAGACCGTACAAAAATACAAGGTCTGAGCCTTTCTCATTTAGAGTTAGATATAAGATTACCTGAGAAACACAGTTTATACAAGAGTATTGAATGAATTCTGGAAAATGTCCACAGAGACATTTTCAATGCTCTAGGATGTCTGTAAAGAAGGCCTGACAGATTTAAATTCTTCTGTCTATTTGATTCATAACTGAAAACTTATAAAGGATGTTAAGGCTATTCTTCCCTGGTTTTCCTGCTTGATTTCCTGGTGATATACTTTCAAATTTAAGACTTTAACAAATACCTCTGTCTCAAATATTACCCAAAGATATGCTTAGATATTTTATGCACAGATACAAGTCAAAGAAATCCACAAAATTCAGATTTTTGAATCTCTTATTCCCTTTGGTATATTCAGTATTAATTTTTGTTATGCTCATGCTGGCACCAATTCTTTAATTTTCCAGCTTTCACACTCTGCTCCAGACCCCCTCAAATTCTAATAAAAAAGCAAAAAGATCATCTGTGAGAAGTCTTACAGGAATTCTTTACTTCATAAAGAAATCATAGAAGAAATAAACCTATTTTAAACCTCATTGGATTTTTTTAAACATGGTTACAGGGAATTAAGGGAAAAAAAAAAAAGCCTGCCATTAAGTCAGTTTCCATGCCATTTTTGAATCCTTTCCCCCATTCTCTTGGCAGAAGAGAAAGTCTGCATATTTTCTCCATGTTATGAGTCACTCAACACAGTCTCATCTAAAGAAATTCTGAACAGCATAGAAATTTTAAACTGTATGTATCTAGTAGTAAACTGAAAGAAAGCAATCCTAAAATATAAATATTCGTGTTTAGAGCCAGGCTTGTCTACGTATCTTTTTTTTAAATAAATATGCTTTTATTTGGTAGTCTTGAGACAGTCAGGAATCACTGTGTTACAATCAAAGAGTACATATTTTATCTAACAAGAAATTAAACAGATTTCAGTGCAAGTGTTCAACATATTGAAAAAATGCTTCCGTCACCCTTCTTATGAAAGGAAGGGAAATTCCTATTCAATAGATTTCCCCCTATATTCATCAAATCCCAGACACTAATTATATCTCAGGCACAAGCATGGTGCCTTGAATACAGAGCAGGACTAAAGTGGCAATCAATAAATTGATTATTTAGTAAAGCAGGATACAGATATAGGCACCCTACAGTTGACAAACTGTCACCAGTGATATTGACTCACTGCATTGATTCCAACAGGTTCTTGGTCATTCTGGCTTCACCTATGACTTTCCATGGTTTTTGTTGTTACAGACAATAAACTCACAAGACATCTGAGCTGGACTGAGAAAAACAGCCCATGTCCTGTACTCTTGATTCAGAGACAGATATTTAGCCCTTTAAAACCTATCTTCAGAAGCACAGCAGAATCACAGCTGCCCTGTAAATTTACAACTGTGTTTTCTTTGCATCATGCTAGCACACAGGGCAAAAGTGTTGCCCAGAGCTTAAGGTGTTGAACAGCAATGCATACAAAAAAAGAGACAGACTGGCTGCTTCTAAATCACTTTGTCCAGAACCACCTTCAACTAAACCAAGAGGATATAAAAGAAATGAAAACCGTATCTTAACCTCCAGCTGATTTGCAATCCCTATGCATGCAGCAGAATGTTGTAGGTAGTTACGACAGCTCTTCAAGGACAATCACCAACATTTACCAGTGTGCTGAAATAAGTTTAAAAAAAGCCATTACAGAGGATCATGAAGTCATCTAAAAGAGACTGCCAATATAGTACTGTTAACCTGGTTCAACTGAGCAAGAATTGTACATTGAGACACTCCAATCTCCTCAGAAGGAATCACTGACCTGTAAAACTGCAGCACTAGAAATGGTACCTTCTGGTGTCCTCTTTTCTTTGGTGATGTACACAACAAAACCAGTTAAAATTCAGCAGACTTTTAAACATTAGCTTGGCATAATATACCACAATCTGTGAAATGAAAACTGTGGGAAGGCAAGAAAAAGGACACACATACCACCTTTATCTCTCCCCCAAGCATCTTAACTCCTGGAACAGGCAGGCCCTTTGGGCTGAAGTTGCAATATATATATTACAATTATGTAATATTATATATATGTTCTTAATGAATGCTGAAGCCAGGTGAAAATGCTGTTGCCATTAGCTGTGGCCACTCTCCCTTATCCTACCCTAGATGTAACAACACAAGAGTAACCAACAAACTCAGGCCCTCGTCCCTGTGTTGGAGCAATGTGAGTTTGTGATCCCAACATCCTCACATCTGACATCGAGGCAGAATTTCCCTTAATAAAACATAGCACTGATCAGCAGGGGTCCTTGGGGACAAGGAGGTTTTTAATCGAGTAGTTTCAGGTGTGTTTTCCTGACTCATGAAAGCTGAAGCTGTGAGAGGAACTCTGCTCCATACTATGGTTGGGCATACCCCAAGTAACAGCTACTGCAAGTGTATTGAGCAGAGGAAGGAAAGGAAAAAGTCAAAGGCAAAGGACAGACATCCTTGCCTTGGGCAGCTTCTGATGGGTGGCATTCAAATAAAGCATATGGAAAATTGTAGAACAGTTGTGCAGAGGTTATAAAATTATGTCTGAAATTAAATTTCTCCACTACTACAAAATGATAGTCCCAAAGAACCCTATTGATTGCCGTTTCTGAACCTAATGGTAGAAGGCAGCAACTTTTATTCTCTTGGTTAACGTGATCAATGTGTTTAATGCTTCTTAAAGTTTATGAATTGTAGCTGCTCTTGGAGCAATGCCAGGCTGGTCAGTGTGGGTGAGCTGGAAGGGCTGGAGAGAGTTTGCTAAGATTTTCACTTGTATTTCATAGACTAGTTAAAATAATTATATAGCTCAGCAAGGTTTTAGGATTAAATATTTGATACATCTGAGAAAAGAGAAAAATAAACAACATTTGCACATAATTTTGGACAGCTCCTAAAAGGTTTCTAAGTGGCATTTAAATAGAGCTGTGTTATCTCTATTTCTCATTTATTTTTTGCCAGAAGTATCAGTGAGCATCCATTTTCAGGATTTAGATATCCTGTTAAGTGAACTGCTGTGTGTCAGTGTCTTCTCGATCTTTTGAATGACATTGTAGGTTCAGCAAGCGTGTAATGGGCAGTCCTCTATAACATTATAGAATCTGTGCTGAGACAAAATTTTCTTTGTATATAGAATAATTTCTGTTTGGCACAATCTTCTAAGGCTGAAGCTGACTGAAGCTCAGTGCCACCTAGACCCAAGTAGACTCAACTAGGTGTTGGACTAGGATCATTTTACAAAATAAATACGTAAATAAAATCAAACCAAAAAGCCTTCTTCAAACCCTGTGTTTTCTCTATCTGAAACCTATTAACTTAACCTGTATTAAAAATAATAAAAAAAAGAAAAGTAACAGGAATTCCTCAAATCATCACCTTCTTTATGACAGATACTAATTTAAATCTTAATGCTACATATAGAAAGCATATGTACCATACCTCAGGTTGTATTGGAGACTATTTCCAGGTTCAATTTAAAGTGTAACCATGAGGGTTTTAACCTGGGGGTCCAGCACCTCCTTCTAGTTAGGAAGTCAATATTTGAACACATGTTGGCACCTGTCAGCTGAAAGCCCAATTCTGGTCATATGAGCCAGAACCTGAAACAAAAACTGAAAATATCTTCAGCAGAAATCCACATGGCAATAGCCCATTACATTCCTCAGGTGATGGATGCAAAGTAAAAACTTCCTGTTTTGGAGAGAATTATCTGGGTATGAAGCTACAATATTGGTGCAAATCAGATTTCTGAAGAATAAAGAACACATGCAGAGCACCCAGCAAGCTGCAGAAAGCTGTTGTACACATAAAACAAAGAACAAAGGATTGGTCTTGACCATACTACCCACACCACTTGGAACATTACAGAGCAGTTGTTTGAACAGAAACCTGGTACTTGGCATTTCCTGGAACCATCCCCAGGAGGAATTTCCAATTTCTAGAAAACAAACATAAGCAATAGTCAGCAGCACTTATCAGCGTAGCTCCCAAACATTAATAAACTTACACTCTTCTCTGACAGAAAAGATGTCAAACTTTCATTTTTGGCTAGTATTAAATGAAAACTTTTAATAGAGACAATCAGCCTGCTGTTTCACTAGGTGAGGAAAAATATAAATTACTTCAGCATTTCTAGGCATGCTTATTCCTAGGTAAATCCCACAGCTTTTTAGCCATCACTTAAGCAAGCCAGCTCTATAAAACCTGCCCTGTCTGTTTCCCACACCAATTAGGCACCAAATATCAAGGTCATTCATGACAGAAGCATGAGATTCTGTCATGGACATGCTGTGTATGGGCTCACACAGCTGCATTATTCCATTCTGTTAAAGCATGAAGTGGCTGAAGCCACCTTTGCCCAGCAGCCTCTCTTGCCATTCCTGCCACACAAGAGCCTTCCTGTACAAACAGATGTCGAGTTCCAACAGCCAGTGCCCTCAGTTATAGCCTGAAGGAGGTTCAGATAACACAAGGAAAAGTAGCATAGGAGTCAAAACCATGACATCTCAAATCTGGTATCACATCTATCCCCTCCAAAACTCATGTGACCTCTACCTGCTTAGATCAAAATGGTAGAGTCAAGTTAAATGTTAGTCTGGCTTTTTTGCTGAAAGAGAAATGAAAAATATTTTTTTAAAAGTTCAAAGATCTTCTCATAAAATCAGTTCTCATTTTAGGAGGCTGGATTTATAGAGGATGATATGATTTGGGTTTGGTTTTGTTTGGTTGGTTGTTTTTTTTTAATTCAGACTTTACTCTTTACCCACCTGTCACATGGTCATGATCTAAATACTGAGGACAGAAATTCTTCAAAAATTTCTTTTTACTAATTAGCAAGAAGAAAATGCTGCAAAGAAAGTTCTACCTTGAAACAATTTTTTTAAACTAAGAAAAAAGCACATGGACAGACAGCAGTAAGAATAAAGCTGATCTTAAAAAAATATTCTAAAACTTCTAGAATCCTGAAAATATAAAACAATCAGAGATCATAGAATACCAGAAGTACAGATAAAAAACACAGTGTAAAATCTTAAGCAAAGAGGACGAAGAAAGGTAAAAGATCAAAAACTAAGTCAAGCTCAAAGCAGACACCCAGTATAAAGAATAAAAATTTTAAAGTTTATGTAAGAGTTAGTAAATGTTCTTCTGAAGAAATGTTTTGGAACTTTAAGGAAGGTTTGTTCATTTAGTAGAAGCCTTTTATATGTCACTCCATTATTAAGGATTATCAAAGGAACTAGAGCAAAAACTATCTCCCTCTAAGTTGAAAAGTTCATCTCCCATAGCATGTCCTTTAAAATTAATACAATTTCAAGTCCTTTTGTGAAAGTTGAAAAAGATAAGCATGAAAATCATACTGTATAGCCTCTATTACAGGATGTATAAAAATTAACAGGATATGTTTATATCTACTTTCTGTCTAACCAACTTGAGACACTGTAGGACCTGAACTAAATCAGCTTTGCAATTTTATTGAAAAAACAGTGATAAAAGTTTAAGAAACTAAGAAACCCTCACAGTAAAAGCTAGTTTCATACAATAAAAACCACTTGTGTTTAACTTCAAATGCTCTCCCTTGATGTTAGAAACATCACACTTCAGTTTAGGTGCTAATGTTGTATTGTCTATCACTTTAGTTAGTGAGCTGCAGAATGCAAATGGATGATCTTAAATGTGAAGCACAGCTCTAAGTTATACATCCAGTTACTTGGGACTTGATAAAGAGCAAAGCTGAACTTCAAGAGTACTAGGTAGAGGTCTGCACTCACCAAACAGGACAGCAGCCTGAACTCTACTTTAATTTTCAGTAGCTGCCATTCACTGCTGCTGACAAGGATGAAAAAGGCAACTGGGGAAGAACAAGGCCTAAGGAAATGGTGCTTAGGCTCTTCCACACCCACATTCCCATACACAAACAAGGAGAGCTATATTACTTAATAAAATATCTCAGGGAATCTCTTTGGTTGTTACCATGCTACAGTGCAGCTTGATTCCTCAAACTTTCCTTAGGTGATGAGTAATTTCAATCATGGAGCTCAGTTCATGCAGACCACCTTCCTCTGAAACAGCAACCAAACCTCCCCAGGGACAGCCAAGCCACCCCTGCAGGACAGACACTGACCAAGGTGGTCAGAGCTTTGCTACCCACAGGCTGAGGCACCACCACTGCTGGGGACCCAGCAGAGCTTCCCAGTTCTGCTGCCTTGCTTTAAACACAACACCACAAACAAGGTGCAGAAACTTCAAATCAATTGTGCGTGTCTGTATTTATTTAAAGAGCCTTTGAATAATAATCAAGAATATCCAAAGCAGGAAGCCTACAAAATTCTTCAGTAAATGTTGGAATTATCAGTACAATGGAGAGCTCAAGATCTGCTGGCACTGCACACCTATAATGGGCTGTAACACACATTTCAGCAATGACCTACACATCACTCCCACCTTCATATGGTTCAGAAGTCATTTAATGAGGCACCTACACTAGATCACAGAATGGTTATAATGCTCAGGGAAGTGCAATGTCAAATTTAAGTATTTTACAATTAAGTGCCCGCTAAATCACTTTCATTCCAACCATCTCTCAAAACATCTTGCTGCCATTCTCAAAGGAGGACTGACATATTTCCCATCAGCCAGCAAATAATAATAAACAAAAATTCCAAAGCTAAAGCGAGCCAATGCATCAAAAAGTCAGTTATGCACATAGAAGCACAGAAGTCTTAAAGCTGTTCCTACCTAAGTCTTGTTCATACCTGAAACTACTGCAAGTGCTTGTTAAAAGCTTGAGAAAGATAGGTTAACTGTCATTTAAGTTCTTGCTGAAAAATGCAACAGAAAGAAGCCAAATGCCCCAAATCATAGCCCATTACCTCAATCACAAAGCACTCTCATCTGTGATCTTCTGAATTATAACCTTAATAGCACAAGTACTGTTCAAGGACACCATCCTATGCACCAAACCAGGCAGATTTTGGTAACAGTAACATTGCTGAACTTCAGGCAGTTTTTCTGAGAGCTGGTAAAGAAAAAAAAAAAGTGTTGCTTGACAAGTTGCATAGTGGTTTCTAAATTATTTTCTACATAAGTACACACACCGCCCTCCCAAAACAAAGCAAAAAACCAAACACCATCCATAACACACTCAAAACTCCAAAAAGACAGTTGAGCTCCAACAAGGATTACAAAATTCCAGATCAGCCAACATTGTACATGTAGGACAAAGTCCTGCTGTCAGATTTACAAACAATGGCAAGAGCAGGAGAGTGCTGGCTGCTAGAAGGGTACTTCACAAAGCTCATACGCCTCTTTTTGGCAGAGCCCCTCCAAAAAGGTATTGGGCATGGCCCAGAAATCAATTTATAGAAATACTTGAGCCCATACTGTTTGATGATTGGGTGAAATGGAAAAGGAATAAGGCTATAGCTATGCCTATATCCTATGTGTTTTGCCTTGGGAAGAAGGGGTTTATTTGTTTGGGAGGTTTCATGAATGTTTGAATATTTGTTAAAGCAAAAGTTACTACTGAAAATACCTTGTTTGAAAATGCAGTAGCAGCTGTGTCTTCTACATTGCAGTGAAATCTGATGATAGTTTAAATGTAAACCATAATCCCCACAAGTAACAGAGCTCTCTAAATTAAAAAGCTTCAGCACTTGTCTCAGCCAGGAGTGTGTGTACGACTAGTGACTGTGGCTGCTATGGTGAGTGTGTGCACGCACACACACATTAGGAATGGTGGGGGAAAAAGAGCTAATAATTGGGTCCTACTGATTCAGTGTATTAACTTTTCCAACCTTGAGCAAGATCTCCACAGGAGATACTCACCACAGAGCCAGATCTGTGGACTTCTGCACCACAAAAGTAGTAGTTCTTTGCTGCTTAATAGAACAGAGAGATTAAAACAAAACACTTCCTCTACATGGTCCTTTTAACAAATCAAGGATCTTGCATGTGACAATAGCAAGTTAAACCATTTATTTCCTCTTTTTATTTCTTTTGGTAAATTAATAAAATTACTTTAATATTAAAAGACTGTTCTACTTGTGAAAGCAATGAGTATTCCTGCTGTAGACAGCAACTTCTGAGAAAATAACACATACAATTAGTGAACAAGCTATCAGTTGAATATATTCTCTCCTTACAAAAGAACACCAAGGAGATTGTCTTATTTTCTCCTCATACTCATTTGCCAGTGCAGCATGTAAAAGTTTTCTCTTCTCAACAGGGTCAAGAAATCTCCCCTTGAAGAATTTAGTAACCAATACAGTGCCAGATTTCACAAGAGAATTTACATGGTGTATAAAGCAGCAGAAGATGCCCTGCAACTCAATCCTTCTTGGAGCAGGGATTTCCTCTGGGAACACTCCAGTGTCTTGGAGAAGGAACCTAAGGCAGCCTGACCAGAGGGATTCAAAATCTTTGCCCCTCTCATCAGGAGCATGCAGCTCCAGAAGTGCTGAACAACTCTGCTGGTCAGGAAGGCAGGCCAATCTTTATGACAACAACAACCTTCTTGTTTCCCCAAACTCACGTTTGGGTTTTTTAACCTTTAAAGCAAATATTGTTACAAAACCTCAGTGGCCAAGCCTGCAATTTAAGTTACCATTCTAAGATCCTGCATTCCACAACACTCAACTGCTAAACTTCAAAGATTTTACTGGAAATAGTCTACCTCCTACAGCTTTTTCTAGGAGCAGGGGGTTTTCTGAGCAAATGGAGAGGTTGTGACTACTTCCTGGTAACATCACAAAATCTTTGTCAGGGAGCGCCAGCATTAAAAAAAATTATGAAAAACTTGAGAAGGAATAAAAGAGATTAACAAAAGCATACTTCACTTTAGCATACTTCAACTTGTTGCTTTGTATGAAAGGATAGAGGAAGTTCTGAAGGCAATGTAACCAACAAAAGCAAAACACAGTGGCTACTGGTAAAATTTGTATCTTCACAGAAATATTAGAAATATTAGAAACTAAGTTTCTGGACTTGTACCGCTTACCATGGCTGGAACTGGAGAGTCCAAAAGAAACCCACAGTCATGAAGCACCCTTGGGGTACCATTGGCAATGGAACCTTCATCCCCTTTCACCTTGACACAGTCAACACCTCAAATTTAAAAAAGAAAATGAAAAAAACCCAAAAGTGTTATAATTACCCAAATCTCCCCATCCACGGTTGTCATTTTGCCTAGTTTAAAATACAAAATACTATTTTTAGTTCGAGTCCACTTGATTTCAGGCAACACAAGTTCTGTGTATTTCAAAAGAAAACTAGATTAAAAAAAAGCAAATATTGGCTGCTTTTCTGTTATAAAAAATGATTAATTGCTCCATCTCACTACACAGGAGTTTATACTATGCCCATCCTTGTCAATCTTAACTGTTCCAATAAAGGTGGCATCATCAAAAGAGTGAAATATTAATTCAAAGGTGTTTTTTGACAAATAAAAAGAAACAGCTCTCTAACTTCTATGAATGTACACCAAATACATCACCTACATTTATATTTATTGTGTGTATTGCTTAAAAAATGAAGCTGTTAATAAGGAGAAAGATAAATACATTTCTCTTTTAAAAGTTCACATTAAAAACCGAGATAAGTTTATGGAAGTGAAGAATTACATGGAACCCATATCAGCAGCAGAGTTTACCACCTACTAAATTAGCCTGAATTTAATTCAGGCACTGTGATAATAAGACAATCTACCTGCTCAGCTACCATGAGAATGATACTAATGGAATTACCTAGACAATCTGGACACATAAAATGTATTCTGGTGGCTGTTTCACAGTGAGGTCACCCAGTACTAAAGCCTGATGAACCAATTTTGCTAAGAGATTTCAGCGCTCTAGTTTGCAGAGGATTGTGTCACATGAGGAAAATCTCCTGGGAAACCTGGCCCTAGGAAAGAGAATGTCAGTAAGTGAAGATTGCTAAAGCTGTGCAACTGGAAGCTCAAGGCACCACGCTGACAACATAAACAGTTAGCGAAGCAAACATACTGCAAACCATATTAAAAGAGCTAAAAATTACATCACGACGGTCAGTAGATAGTTTTTTAACTCTCAAATCACAAGGGCAGGGTAGCATGTTACCTCAGCCTTCCTCAGTAGCTGTAGATATCCAGATGGCACTGGCGTTAAGCGCTACAAATAGGATGGTCTGAAGGTTTTTCAGAATGGCTCCAGCAAGTCAATATGCAAAACAAAAAAAGGAAGAAAGCAAGCAAGATAACACAAAAACCCCACCAGTTTGCTTTAGTTGTTAGAGGACATTTTTAAAAGTCACAGGGAAAAAAAAATTAGAAAAGCTGTAGGAAATAACTTAAAAAAAAAAAAAAAGTCTGACAGAATCAGGGGATGCCAGTAACTAATGAGAAAATGCAGGCAAGCTAGAGAGGAAGATCAGGTCAGAAATGCCAGATATGATGGAAGAACTGTATGATGTGACAGTGGAGGCCCTGGAGACAACAGACAAAGACAGAAAAAGGAGAGAAAGAGACAGTGCTCAAGAGATGGTGCCGAGAGAGAGAAAAGAGCAATTTTTCTAGCAGAGAGAGGGAGGGGAAAAAAATCTGAGGACTCAGGGAGAGCCAACATATAAGAACCCAAAACTGTTTGCCAAGCCTATTTACAGTGATTTAGTCATGCAGAGTTGACAGATCTCAAACTAGGAGCATAGTGGGGTGGGAACAGTGAGGATAAGAATGGGCAAGAAGGTAGATTGGAGATTGCTTGAGTTTTTGAAAGAGCTTTTGCTTAAAACAGTTTAAAAGAAAGGTGGTCCACCATATGCAGCAGAGATCTTGTGAAGGATGAAAGGAAGAAAGAGCGAAGCTACAGATCATGCTGATGCCAAACAGACAATGAACATTGAGAAAGCAGCCTCAGAAAAACTAGAGAAAACACTAAATCCAAAAGAGAGGGATAAGAAAGGCCACCCAAGAACATAAGGAATCAAAGTACTAAAGAACAGCAGATTAGAGGACAGAAAAGAACTGTAGATCAGTGACCAGACGCAGAGAAATCTCATTTTATAATCTGTGTAGCCTGAAGGGCAAACAGGCAATACAGAGCCACAAAAAAAAAGTATAGTTATAATACTGTACAAGAAGGAATCAAAGTACCATTAAGAATGTCCATGAAACAGGCATGCCACAAGTTCCAAGTGAAATTAATTAAGAAGTTATTTCAAAAAGGAGTTGGGGCTATCATATGGAAAAGGAACGGAATATTTAGTTCACTCTGCACATATAAAATTATTTTTAATGGGGAATCATCAAGCTTTCAGCTTGTCTTCTGGACTTCAAACACTCTTGATTTTCTTCACAGACAGTACAGCATGTCAGCAGAAGTCATACAGCTACTCCAAATTTAAACAGCACTAAAAGTTACATTAGAATAAGATACACTGCATTGCATTATATTTCACTACACTTTTCAGCACCAAAGAAACCCAGCTGTTTAATGAACACTGGGCAAATATAAACACAAACCAACCGACCTTCCTCCCCTAAATCCACAAAGAAACAAACCCATTACAAAACAAACAGACAAAAAAAAATCCAATTGCAAAACTGCCCATGTTCAGATCTTACTGTGGAGAGCTCAGCTTTGCAGGGAAAGAAGGGCTGCTCAGCATAGGGTCAGGAAGTCCCACAATTAACTAGGGAAAAGGACATACTTTTGCTTTAGAGAAGTTAGCATTTGCAGCAAAGCAGAAAAAATGCAAGCATTTCTCACAAACCAAAACGAATCACAAAAATGAAACAGAACTATATTAAAGTATGAAAATAACCAGAACCACTTTTAAAAAATAAAAGGTTAAGGGACCAGCTGTAATATGAAGCTCATTAGATGTGTCTTGAGCATTTGAAGGAGAGGATTAGGAATCTCAGAAGTACACACAGGTGGTTTTATTGAGAAATGTTACCTCCTCGTACATAAGAAAAGCATTGTTAGTGTATCCCTACAAGAAGGGGAAAAAGTCAAAAGATTCAAGACAGTAGGAGGGCCACTTTTGAGCAACAAGTGTTTACAGGATTTAAGCAGTAACCACAAAGGAGTACTTTTGATAGAACTCTAAAGCCTCAAAGTGAAGCAATTCCCCCACCCTTGCTGTTACAGGGAGCATCACAAGCTGTCCATTATCAGAAAGAAATCCTCAGGGTGAGCAAGGTCCTTGTATCAGGCCTCTCCTGAATCATGATGCTTATGCCCTCAAATGATGTGAAATATTGACTCAGTTGTAATTTAAAAATAAGTAACTTAAAAGACAAACATATGAGTATACAGAAAAGGACTTTAAAAACAGATGCTGGTGACAGCTACAGATCCTCTTGCACCCTTTCCTCACCGTTCCTCCTCCTTCATGACCCCTCTCCCTTTCATCACACTTATCTTTATTGGGTACAGCTGTGACTCATCAGGGGTGGAGCTGTATTGAGTAATTAACACAGCTGTTACTTATCAGGGGTGAAGCCACCTATGTTCCCTTCTCTTACACTTGTTTATGCCTCTCCTAAGCCAAATACCCCATCACCATCTTTCAAACCTCTCCTCTGCATTTGTGCCGTCCTGAATTCTCAGAGAACCATCTTTCTCTTTCATAGAGTTGACATTTACAGCCTCCTCTCTAATACTGGAGTACTTGATGCCAGAACTTCATCTTGTAAGGTGCTTTTCTACATAACTGCTCAAAGGTGAAAATAGAAGCTGCATTTTTTTAATGTTAAAACTATTTATTGGTCCTTGATATATGGAGCGGCATATAGGTGAGGTGAGTGTGGTCTCCTCAAGCAAAGCTCCCGACAAAGCTGTCTTGATCCAAATTGGGAATTCCCAGCCTTATGGCCTGCCAAGTCTGCCATCCCCCAGCACCCGGGGAGTAGCATGTGGCTCCCGGCACTAATTCCCTTATTCACACCCAGGTAAATCCAAATAAACTTTAAGTACCTTACATTTACCACTCATCCTTGGGGCCATCTAATACTGTGTCCATCTTACGCATAACTTTTTATTCACAAGCCTTAAACACTCTTGGCCTTGCACTAACTTGTTTTCAGTGTTACAAGCTGAAAACTCCTCCTTTATTTCAGTGACATAGTCCTTTGCTGTCACCACAGGAAAATGATACAAACACTTTGAAAATGGATCATTAATAGCCCCTAATACAAACAGCACTTTTCATCTCCTGCAAATATTACTTGGTGTATTTGGGGATGCCAACAAACTTTGGGATTCCTAAGAGCATATTTTGACCTTTGCCCAAAGCTGTAGGCTTCAGGAGAGAGGGCACAGTGGACCCCCATGTTCTCCCTCGTGCAGCCTGCACTGTCTGCTCTGCCTTGTTATTGCAAGGCTCCTTCAGCTCCTATGGATGTCTGTAATTCTGTTCTCCATTAGTTCACCAACTGCCATAACTTCTAGTGTAATCAGCATCACTCCAGTCTCCACTTTCTTTCTTGGATTTCTCAGTCCCATTAATCTGAAAACAGATGAGAGAGAGAGTTAATACTGACACTGGGAGCATCATATTAAAGATGTCTTTGGTCTCCATTTGCTTATTGAAACAAGTGACAGCTTGTTTAGACCTTACTGGTCACCTTTTCAGATCATCTTTTAATGATCCAGTGCCAAATCCATTTTACTTGACAATTTTATTTGTCCTGAGGTGCTGATCAGTCAGCAGGCAAAACAGACCAGCAGTATTACCTCTGGTGTGCTGTGGGAGTAGAGGCATAAGTAATGTTATAGAAGCCTGCGCAGATGTAGCAGTGGTGGTTCAGCCCTAACACTTGTCTTTGCTCCTTGTGTGGAAGAAATTTCGGATAAAAGAATAAAATATATAGACATAAAAAAAGATTTGTCTTGAATTTGACTTGTTTTGGATAAAATCATTGAGACCTTAGGCTGGAGTCCCAGCAGTCTGCACACCAGCCCTCTGAGCTGAGGTGGCTCTGTAAGAAGCAGGTTGTTCCCCATTCTCCTTCTAGGCCATTAGCTATTCCTTTGATTAGTTTGCCTTCATCCCTCGGGGCCCTTCCCTGCACATAATGTGCCATACGTTGTATTACTCTTAGCTCAGTTTTCAGAGCACTGTAGAACACATTTTTCACTCTGGGCTGGTCCAATATGAACTCATTTACTTCAGATCTCTTTTTCTTCCCCTGATTATTGAATTTAAAATACCACAAGTAACCTAATATTTTTTAGCTTCATCCAAATCTTCAAAAGCTGTGGAAAATCCTAATATCATGGAGATGGGTGAGACTTACACTCCAAGAACCCACAGAAATCAAATGTGTGATTACATTCTTTGCAGTTCTGGGCTCCAAATTAGCCCATCAGGTTTGCATGTAGTGCTTCTGCTGACTTCTGTGGGAATTGCACATATGAAACTAACAGAATAATCAGGCCCTGAAAATTTGAGCTTGTGTCCCCAAGCATAGCTGCTACATTTTTAACTGATTCAGTGTGAGCTGCATCTGTGACCCCACAGCAACAGCAACAGCTGGGAATATGTGCTGGCACCCAGAAAGCAAGTGCTGCCTTTCCACATGGGATATACTGCACTCTCCAACCTGCCCTGCTTGTATTTAAAGCGCAAACTTCGCTATAATATAAAGGAAATCTTTCTGTTACCATGACATTGAGCAAGAAAATAAACATTACACTCCCCAGAAAATGAAAAAGAAGGTATCAGAGCATTTTAGCAAGTCTAATGGCAGAAGGCGGAGCCATCACAGCACAGTAGAGAAGACAAATGAAAATGTTGATTTTGATAGTTTGAAAGAGAGGAAAATAATTAAATAATCCTCATACAGAAAATGACACACTTCAGATATTCTTTGTTCCAACCAAGTGTTAGGAGAGTGCTATTTTTATTTGCCTTGTAATCCTGATGTTTTCGAGAAGCTGCTCCTTTTTTTCCTGAATTCCACAACTAAAGGATAGGATTAGATGTAAAACTCACCAGGTACTTCCTAGAAGATTAAGAAATTAAATTATTTAAATAAAACAAACACAACCCTAAACATAACCAGAAACAACTGTAAAACACCAGGAGTTTTAGCTATTATCTGTAATATATTGCATTATTCCTGAAAGAAATATGTATTCAAGTATTTTATACCTGATACTGATGGTTCAGCATGCCAATTCTTCAAATTCAGGCTGGCTAGCCACTTAAGAAAGCAAAAGGCTATATAGATTACCACATGTGAAAATGAAGGGTACATAAACAGCATTGCACAAGCACACAGAACCTGGCAAGAAACAGATCCTCAAAAGAAAAACAAAATCATTACAGCACTTCAGATATACACTTTAAATCAAATTTCCAGGATACATATCTCATAGCTTTTTTGTTAAAGTAGATAAAGGTGTTGATTTAATCTTCAAATGCCAGTCTTTATTTTCTGTACTTGAAGTTCTCTTTTTAACAGGCGGTAGAGAACTTCCAATGATAATTGGGTAGAAATCACTTCATTCAACAGATACAGGAGTTACACTGACTGCTGGGCTCAGAAATGTTGCACTATTTATGTGCATCTCTCTTTAGGACAGCAGAGAAATCCTAATTTAATATGTGTGCCTTTAAGGAGCTGATCTTGCACTGGGATATTATTCAAACACATCATGAATGTAAGCCCCCTTTTATATTGTTTTAATTTTGACTGAAATAAGATGCCTCCTGAAAAAAATAATAAAAGTGAAAATGTTTCTTCCTTTCAGTTTGGAGTACATCTGTAGTACTGATGTGTTGGCCTGTTTGTTATGTTTTACTTGGCACAGACATGGGGGCTTCTTTGCCCTCATTTCACAAAAGGACAAACCCCCCCTGCTACAGACAGGAGCCAGGCATGGTATTTTCAGCAAGTCCATTGCTCTGCCCAATTCAATGAAGTAAAATCAGGACCACCCAACTTAATGTTAATAATTTATTTCATGAAGTTGTCCATTTTAGAGCTGAATTAGTGAAATGCAAGTGAACTGAGCCAAAGGCTCGGACTGGGCTGCCATTTTGACATTCTCATCAGGGAAATGATGCTGTAAACACCCATACTTGATTCACATGCATGGTCTCTTGGTTGCCTACAGTAATGCCCATCTGTTCAGATGGCATCATGCCCACTCAAGTTGCTCAAGGGAATACATGCTGGGCAGTGATTGGCTTAGGTAAGTATTTTTCAAACTGGGTCGGTGTCGACCTCCTTTTGGGAAGGCCCAAGAGGAAAAGGAAACAAAAAGAATTTTCATTTTTTATTTTAATGGATTGTTTTCATTTAACATTCAGCAAAAACACTGTCATCTATAAAACATTCAGTAGATGGTTTTGCTAATTCATTGGTACCTGTAACCCCAGCGAGGAAACATAAATGCAATTGTATTCTCATTTTTTAAATAAACGAGTTTAACCTCTTATAAAGTCACAGTCCACATAGCATTAAGACCATCTCATTTGCAGAAAAGAAACCTGTCTCAGCAGGCATTGTCACATTCTGACAATTGAACTAATTTCTCCTCTTGAACATTCATCAACACTCAAACCTGAATTCACAGGTATTATAGCTTGAATTTTGTGGGAAGGTGGTGAGCAACACTATGTCCAAAACTATAAGTCAGATCAAATCTCTGTTATTGTACAAATATGCAATTCCAAAATATACAACAAACACAAACATGCAAAGAGATACAGATGAATGATGTGCAGTAAGATGAAAGGATTAACCTCTTTTGGTTCCCAAATTGGAATAATTTTCAAATATAGCCTCTTACTTCTCCAAAGCCAAAGAAGTAAAGTGAAGCTTTAGTAAAGTGCATTGTACAGTGAAGGCATTGTCTGTCACTTTGCTTTATCAAACAAAAAGGCGGGGGGAGAACATGTCATGCTTTCTTCCTGCAAATAAACTGTGGGGATTTTTATTTAAGAGAAAGCTAGCTTTATTAGGGAAAAAAAAAAAAAAAGGAAAAAAAGAAAGGAAAAAGATGAAAATAATCCAGCTCCTTTTCATTTGGGAGACAAAAGCCTTTCAGTGCTGCGTCCATGTGCTCTTGACTACTGTTTTGACACTGTGTCAAGATGCTCCCGCTCTGCTCCAGGTCTCAGATCACAGTTGGAGTGTCTTGATACAGTGTTGAATCAGTAGTGTCAGCAAGTCTCAGAGCAGAGTCAAAGAGCCTCAATGTAGCCTCTGAGCAGGTAGAGTCAGAGAGACCTTTCCCCTAAACTGAAGTAGGCAGAGGGTGCTTAATTTTATTTTTTTTTAATTGTTTGTTTTAACACATTTCGACCCAGCTGCACCAGGCTCATGCTTCTAATTAATAGTCTGTCTTGCAGTAAGGGATCAGAGTTAACTCTCCCTACCCTGAAGAGCTGTTAAAAAAGCAGCATGGAATAATGTTAATATTTTCTTGAAAGAGCAAGTCTAGGCAGAGGAACTGAGGCTCTGTGCCCCCGGGAGCAGCTGGCACCACGGAGGAAGTTTGCTGAGAGGCCCTGAGCCTGCTTTGGCAGGTAATAGCCCCGCTGTGCTCCTGATCCACCATCCTCTGCTTCTGGAGACCCAGGTGGAAACACGATGTTCTCTGCCTCTATCTGCAGGCACAAGCTTCTCCAACATCCATGGCAGCCTTCTCAGCAGCATCAACAGGGGCACAATTTTTCCAACTGTTTTGTAAAAAAACAGTTATTAAAATAAAAAAAAAAATGAAGATTGAACACACAAAGGATTTCTGGGATTCCTCCTAGGAAAGGGAGCAAAAGTGCACAGATCCCATGATTGCGAACACTGCTGCCTGAATTACCTTATCTGGGAAGACCAAACCCCAGTTAAGACAGCAGTCTCTAAAGCACTGACTGCAAAGCACTCTTACCAGGCTTGGGATGAGATGGATGCCAGTTCGTAAGAAGGTATTGGAGAAGGAATGAAAAAAGACCAGGGTTTAAAAGAAAATAACTAGACTAAAGAAGTTGGATTAGAAAATGTAAATGGGTCAAAGGCACTTTCCTGTAACTTTACATCTGAATATGTAATCCAGTCAATTTGGTACACTGACACCAGGGAGGCAAACAGATCAATGTATATAATTTAGGTCAAATGACCACTGCAGAGTGAGATGCATGTGTTCTTCTCACAAGTGAGCCAAATTTATCCCTGATATAAATGCAGTGATTTCACTGAACTTTTAGCAGGGATATATTTGTTCATTTATATGGCCAGTCACTTCTCAGTAACTTGTTGCTTATGTGTACCACCCTCACCTGCAAAGATGCCTCCAATTTCTCATTAGTTTCTTCTCTCTTGTGATTATTGCACTGGTTTTTACATAAAATGCTATTAAAATAGAGGTAAAAATATTTATACAACAAAGCAATAAATGCTCAAGGCTAATAGCCATAGCTAACAAAACAATTTCTAATTCATGTGTTTCAAATTCCAGTTTTGAAAATTATGTAACAAAATGGCAGTAGAGTCTTCAAGTCAGCAGTAAATAGAGCAAAAGAAGAGATGGGAACAGGGTCTTACCTCCCCACAGGAAGACGAAGCTCAGCCAGTGTTTGCTATGTGCCTTGAGATCCTTGGAGGAAGGTATCATTTAAGGTGCAAAGTATTTCTATGGGAAACAAACAAAGCTCACTGACTGCTGAGGTGACTTTTTTGCAGGCACTTTCACAGCAAGTGGCAGCTGGAGGCTCCTTCTCCTGTGCCCGGGCTGGCCCTGTGGGGCTGTCAGACCCTCCCAGCTGCAGAGGAGCCTCTGACCCATCCTGACCATTTGCTCTCACCCACCACAATGGGTACGGCTGCCCCAGCGCCCTCCCGGCTGTCTCTGGAGGCAAAAGAGAAATTAAAGATTGTATCATCCAGGCACAAATTAAAATCTTTACTGGGAGAAACCTGGTAGAAAGTCTCAGAAGAGAATGAATTATGTATTTGAACACTTAAGATTTCCTTGCCTTTATTACAGCATGGGGTCTGAACTCTGCTTTCTTCCCTGCACTTTATTACATGGTTAGAAGTCCCGCAGTAGGAAACTTGCAGTTTGAATTTTGAAGCACCTATAGTGTCATACTTTTTTATTTTAATATTTGTCACCAACAGTGCCGACAGATAAAAAGTGCTGGCTCCCCACAGCATGATATGCGGGATTTTCAATAGAGCTACACAATTGCTTTTGCTAAGTGCTTGCGGGGCTCACAGTGCCAAATCCCACAAATTGCTGCATTCAGGCCACTTTGCAATGCTGTGCTAAGGAAAGTGATATTAAAAGTTAGTTGGGACATATGCCTAAACGGTTGATTTCTTTTTAAAATCTTGAGCAATTGTCTGAAGGCATTTTTGCAACACAATCAATAATGGTAGCACTTTTGAGATGGTCAAAAATTTTGTATCACTTACAATTTATTCTGTGCTTTGCATGCAGTTTTAGAAAAAAAAAAATAAAATCCTTTTTTCAGTCCCAAAATTTGCTGGCCAAGGAATTCCCAGAAGTAATGTCACCAACCATGGTGACATTCTATTTATGGTTTACTACTTCCTCTTCTTCTCCCTTATTGCCTTTAATTTGTTTTTACCCTTAATTTATGAGAATATTGTTGTTCATATCCCAGCCCCAGGTCAGTATTATGGTGTAAATTATTTCATGTGCACAGCAATGCTAAATGTATAATAGTTACACCTGAGGTATCAGGGGAGAATTTTGTATCTCTTGTCTTATTCACAGGTCAATTAAAAAGCTGATTAAACCCAAAAAGTCTATGATGATAATTGTTGGAAATAGACTGGGATGATAATTGGTTTAATGACTGCTAAAGGAGTCGTTGGGATGTGTGTCTCTCAAGGAGCCTGAATGACACTTTAAGAGCTAGATTCATCCTGGGTGTTGGTTGTTGACTTTAATGGTATTACTCAAAAATCTGATTTGGATCAACTTACAAAATATTGCAGACAAGACAAATAATTTTTAAAGGATGTCTCTGCTGAGCTTTGGTGTCTCCCTTGAACTATCCTATTCAATGTCAACTCCTCCAGTACAAATTCTGCCTGTACAGCTTGAAGTAGCTCTATAAGGTGGGAATTCACTGAAGGTTTCATGTTTTTATACATTTTTTTTTCTAGCTTAGCAGGAAACAAATTCTATATAATAACTAGAAAATGTAGGCCGAGACCATCCTCTGCACAGGAAATTTCACTCAGAGGGTTGGACACCCAGTGAGGTCCTATTCACAGACATCTCTTTGTATTTTTCTGCCTGGAACCAAAGAAGGGGATTCATGCCAAAACCCTGCAGGATATGGAAATCTATCGGCTGTTCTGTGCTTCTGCATGACTTTCAAAGTGGCTTCTGATTTGGGGAGCCCTAAATTAAGATCCATGGGCTTGGGGGGAGGGAGGTTGGGTTTTTTTTTTTAATAAGGACTCTAAACCTTCAGTTCAAATAGCAGCCAGAAACACTCAGTACCTTTGAAAACCCCCTGACATTTCATTCCTCATACTGAGGACCCAGAACAGCAAAAATTTAAACCAAAATGATTTCTCTGGGTTAGTCAGTATTAGAGAATAGTGCAGAAGTCAGAAACCCCTTGCTGCTGGTTCTCAGTCTACTTGCACTGCCTAGGCTTGAAAAGGTTATAAGGTTATAAATCTTTCAGTGAAAACAATTCCAGCTTCATGCCATCAACATTTCCTAAAGACATCTGTGTAGGGCATCTCTAGAGGAGCCTCCCATTACTAGACCCATGCAGAAGAATAATGAGGAACTTACATCCGGTTTGAAAGACATTAATGAGTCTCTCTTGGATACAAAATATTTGTTCAACACCCTTATGGGCAGAGTAGCACAGAGCTGAGCTGAGGAGCTCTGCCTGAATAGCATGAACTGATAGGTCTCAGAAAAGGAACCACGCACAGCTCTGCACAGAAAGTTGGTTTTTCAGGCCCAATTTACAGCTCTGGTGCTTACGTGTGTCTGCAAAGATTGAATGTGTATATTTCCAGCACCTACTTTTTTGTTTGTTCCAGATGGGTTTCACACGCTGTGGGGATATTCTGGATTCCTCAGTGGTTCTTCTCTGATTCTTTGTTTCTATTCTCAATAACATTTCGACAAAAAACAGGCAAACAAATCAAAACAAACCACAAAGAGCTAAAGATATGCTGACTCTTTTTTTCCTCCCTCCTCCCTCCAGACTTCTCTCTTGCACACAGAAAATATTTCAGGGTTTGGGGGTCAGCTTGTTTGAGTTTTTTGCTCTCCTACAGCTTGCGGCATCATTGAGTTAATGATGCACAGTCAAGTTATCCAGTATTACCTAAGTTATCCAGATTACCAAGGGCTCTGATCCTAGTGTGCCTGACATGTATGAACATTTAACTCCTTGAAATCAAGGGAAATGGTTGTGCACATATTTGCAGTGCAGCACAAAAGATGCACTTTTCTGGCTGTTTCCAGAAAGGAAATGAAGTTGGTGTACAATTTGATATAATGATACAAGAACTGTGAAATGAAGAATGGAGGGCAGGGATGACTCTGGACTTAACTGGTATTTTATGCTCTATTATGGTGCTAAACCCCTCAGTAAGAGAAGGGGCATCAGCATTCCTGTTTGCTCGGACAAACACAACTTACCTGCCAGCAAAGGTCACCCCCCTTCCCAAGTGGGATGCCAGGTAGAGCAGCTTTGTCTTTTCTTAGGCTTTCAGAAGTGCAGGACTTCACATTCCCTATGTGCCTCTGCCCTTTGTCAGACACTCCTTCTCAAACCACACCAAACAGATTCTCCCATGTCAGACTTCTACCACAGAGCTGCTGAGCGAGCCCTGGCAAACTGACAGCCTCGTGGGCAGTGCAGGTGCCACTGCTGAGGGGGGAAATGTAGAAAAAGCAGAAAGGGAGATCTGGAATTTGAAAAAAAAATAACCCAGCTAGGGAGGGGTCAGACGAGCCATATACATGACAGAGGGTCATCACCAAAACTCTGGGTTTATCTAACACTAGAACAGGTGGTACAAACCTACAGCAGCCAGTAAATCATGGACAGGGCTCCCCTCAGCAGAGAGCTTTGCTGGCCCTGTGCTTGCACCCACATACCCCCTCAGCTTCAGCACTGAAACCAAAGCGAAAGGTGGGATTTTAGTTAAAGACTGTTGTTCTTGCCATCCTCATAGACATGACCAGGCCAGTTAGGAAAAAAGAGGCAAAACTTTAAGCTCATGAGCTGCATACACAGTCAGGTGTTGCCCTCCTTCTCCTTTTAGATTATCCACTTTTCTTTCCACTATCTGTATGTGAGACATTATTCTGACTTAATCAAGGTTTCATCTTCCAGGTTTCAGTGTTTAAGCATTTGATGATATACATTGTAATATAACATATAATGACATTGTGTATCTATTGGGAATAATGCCACAGCTGATCAACCCTTAAGCCACAAGACTCTCACGAAGACAAATATTTCTGGGTCCTACTTTAGGTGAAACTCTGTCTTCCCAATTAGCAACCCAAATTGTTTCTCCTACCTAGGCTAACGGCAGCTCTTGACCATTTAGCACCATTACAAAAGCATTAGCTGAGCTCATTTGCACACTTGCTTAACCTTCCCTTCATCACAGGCTTACATATATACCTTGTGAATAAACCAGAAAATGTACAGAAGAAACATATCATTTGCAAATGGCATCTGTATTTATAGCTTTCATGCATAGAAGCCCACTTCTTGAGGAACAATGCCTATAAATTGCAACTGGAAGAAGATGCACTTATTTATTGCATTGCTTCCAACCAGGAAAAAAAATATGTTTTTTCTCTCTCTCTCTCCTTTAAATTAAAGGCTAGGTGAGGAAGAGCCCAGCACCTCAGGGACACAGCTTCTGCACATGTAGCTTGGAGGGCTTGTTTTGCTCACTCATTTATTGCCAGGGAAGGATCACATGGGGGGACAGGTATCTCTTCCAGTCATGTAAAACTGAAGACACAAATAATATTTATTTATTTATTTATTTATTTATTTATTTATTTATTTATTTATTTTACGTTCAAAGCAAGATTTTAGTTGATACAAAAAGATTTTGGGGCTAAAGGTATTTTTCAAGAGGTGATGCCTCATCTAGCAGAATTTCTCACACAGAGTCCTATTGTGCACTCACTAACTCTCTAGTCCCTTCTTTTTGAGGATACCATCAGTGCTGTACAGGGCTTTAAATGCCAACGCGTATTTGGGAACGTCAGGAGAGGCAAAATCCCGAAAAGTTGGTCTGTACAAAATCCCACAATTCAGTAATATGCAGCACTGCTTCTCCAACCTGCCAGAGCAGGTTGACTGCCCCGTGCTATAAAGACAGACAAAGCAGTTAAGAGCCAAGTGTGGGTAAAACGGTGAAAACGCTGTCACAGCATCACCTTACCCGGGGGCATTTAATGTCCCTAAAGCACTCAGAAGCAGGGTTGAAGCGTGATGTTTCTCACAGGGCAGCTGTGACACCCACAGATGTCACAGGGTGACAAAGCCCCCAGAGCCGAGCGCTGTCAGAGCCCGTCTGCCTCTGTCCCCGGCACCCGGGAGCTCGCGTCCAGCACGGAGCTCACCCGCTGCAGAAAACAGAATGCAAGTTGATTTACAAAATGGAAAGAGCCGGCCCAAAGCGCCGGGGCGGCGCAGCAGCGTCCCCGCCGTGAGGGGAGGCCGAGGCGGGCCCGGCGCGCACGGCCCCGCGGTGACAATGGGGCTGTGTGGGAGCGGCCCCCGCCGCGGGGACACAGATGGCCGCGATGGCAGAAGGACACAGAAGGCAGGGGACAGCCGCGGCGAGCAGCGGGCAGCGCCGCGGGCACGGGCACGGGCACGGGCAGGGCCGGCGGAGCGGGGCCCGACGAGGGCAGCGCCGCTCAAGGCTGGCCTTGGCCCCGGCCCACTCCTCCTGGCACCCTCAGGGGAACGCGTCGCTCTTTTTCCGCAGAAAAGGGCAATTTCTGATGGTTAAACTGAGCGGGTTCTCAGGGCAGCACGCTCTGGAGCGGCCTGAGTGGTGATCAGTCAATGTCTTGTCTCTCTCTCGGGGTGCTCGGTGTTTCTCATTTGGACGCCGCCTGTCTCCCTCTGCCACCCAATCTGCCAAGATGCCCCTTGGTGTTCCTTTTTGTCAGGAAAGTAACAATAATTCACAAATACGCAGATCAAAAGGCATATCCTTCCATTCGCAGGAGAGGGACCTTACAGTTGTTAGGACAACAGCAATGTAATAAAAACAGATATAAAACTAAGAACTAAGCACTTCACGAGGAGTAGAAATGAGGAGAAAAGAAAAAAGACAAAGCAATGAAGAGCACAGCACACGAGCTCCATCGGCTCCAAAGCCCCGTGGTAGCAGCAGCAGCTCCCACCATCTGGGGTTCTGTGGCCACACATGTGTTGGGCTCACATGCTCTCAGCCAGGACAGTGCTTGCAGGAGCCGTTCTTGCCTGGCTGATCCCTAAAAACATTCCACAGGGACACAGCACCCCTGCCCTCTGCTCCTCTGTCAAACCTAGGTGATGCTTCTGGAGGAGAGGGGATTGCAGAAACCTCCCTGCTTTAGGGCGTGGGCCAAAACACAGAGACCACTTACGCAAACCAGGGGAAAGGTCTTCACTGTTCACACCAGAGAGTGATTTACAGAATGATCCATGTTGCCCACACCTTGCACAGTCTGTGCCAGCCCCTGTCTGTACCATCACCACACGGGAACTGCAAGTTACAGAGATAGGCAAGGAAATATCACAGGGATTATGGAAAGGCTCTCCAGCCTGTTTTCAATGTGTCATAGCTATTGAAATATAGCTGCCTTTGGAGCCAACATTTCTGACTGTTTTCCAAATGCCTTCAAACATCACTTCTTGGCCACTAAGAAAAAGGGGTGAAACCTCAGACAAGTACCACAAGCTGTGATATTATCTTTTCTCCACCTGCAGTTAGGCTATGTTTTCCCTAGGAGCTTTTAATGGATACAGGAACTATATACTACCCTGGCAAAGCACTCCCTGGTGTGATTGCAGCTATGGCAGCAAAGCTGTTTTGTACCAGTGCAGGGCTGCTCTGCTCCTGCTCCCCAGTGGGACCAGCAGCACAGGAAGCACCAGAAAAAAGCCCCACATTGTGCTGTGAGCTCTGCCCCTGGAGCCCTGCCTGGCACAGCCCTGACTGGGAAGACTTAGGCCTCGGAAAACGGGGTCAGACACCAGTCCTGCACCCTGGCATAGGCTAAGGATCACCTCTGTGAGTTGCAGGTGTCCAGAGTGTCACAGATGCAGCCTTTTTCCAGGAACAGAAGAATGGGCAGCTCTCCCTCTGCTTCTCTGCAGTAGCTTTCACCCCCACACCCCAAACTGGATTTCCTTGGCCCCTAAGAAAGCAGTTATCAAGACAGCACCATTCCTTGCCATGTAATGATGACTGTTCATATGGACCTGGTTATCTCAAAAATACCACAAAAAAAATCCAGTAGATTCATGGCAAGCATTCTGCACATTTGCACATATTGTCTTGGAAAGAAATATCTTTAAGAAGTGGCATAGGTCCATTGGTTTCAAATATTACCCAAACACTGTAAGAGCAGAAGAGGACCACAGCTCATTTTTCCCAGCCCTGGGGCCACAATCCAGCCCCTCTCTCCCACCTGACTTGGGCTGCTCATAAGTGAGGCTCATATGCCAAAAGGGATGAAGAAGATGGAGCAGGACCACAGCCCTCACTCATGCTTTGGAGCCTCTTACCTTTCAAAGGCCAGGTGAAAACCCAAACAATTCCTTTCCTCTACCCCTGCCCATGGCATGGTCGGGGTTTGGGGCAGATGAAACATGGGCTAAAGCACAGCTTGGCACTGCTGGGCTGAGCAGGTGCCCAGCACCCTGACCCACGCCCACATTTCCAGTAACATGGGGAACAGATACAGCTCCAAACAGGATCCCCTGTGGGGAGTTCCCCATCTCAGCACAGTGACTGTGCACCTACTTTTAACTAGTCAGCAGGGAGATGCTCAGACAAAGGCGTGTGCTTCAGTACAGCACTACTAAGACAGCTCTCCGAGTTGCATGGAAACATCAGTTCAACTCTGGGGACTGACAATGCAGAACCTTTTCCTGAAGATAGAAACCTACATTTTTTCATTTCTGAAGGCTTGCCCAGAAGTGATCCAGCATCATTTCAAATCAGTGTCAGGCAAAGAGCCTTCTTTTTCAATATCTCCGTTGTAAGAACCTGCTACCTTTTTTCAGCATGGAGAAGATGGCACATGAGCTCTTTCTACAGCAGCTGCTGTACATTCCCAGCTTTTCTTGCAAGGGCAGGTCTATGAGCCTGTACTGCAAGACTTACTTTTCCATTTCCCATCTTAAAGTAGTACAATTGAGTTAGGAACTTGCTTATATTATGAACAGGAATAATGAATTGGTAATTTCATTAACTAATTTTTCAGTCCATAAATATTTGTTCTGTGGTTCAGAGAGAAATAATCAGGTTGAAAGTTATAACTCTTTTCTTGAAATGAATTGTTTTAGTGTGATTTTAATGTAGAAAAAGTGAGCTAAGAATAATCTACATGCAAACAGAACTGTCCTCTTTGGAATTAAGAAGTCATTCCTAGTTTTGTTATACTAAAATCAAAATCATCTATCATTTGCCTCAAACAGGACATCTTTTTTTTTTTTTTTTTTTTTTTT
>VYXD01011001.1:388062-453062 GCA_013397195.1 Hylia prasina
TTGGAAGTTGTAACTTTTCTTAAGTTAGGACTGCTCCGCTGTAAAGATGACCCTACTTCAGTTGTTCCCAAGTTCTACTTAGATTGTAGCCTTCCCTTACTGTCCTGAAGGAACCATGTGTGCACAACAGGACTATCAACATCAGCAGGGATCTAAATTGTTGAAAACATGGGCTGCTGCATCAACAAGTTGTGCCCCCCTTGCACTTGTAAAAAAGCTCAGTATATAAACTAATTTAGGCCTTGACTGTACGTCTGAGAAAATGTTTCCTACAAATATCACTTACATGCTCCAAGCCCAGACAACCAGTTGTGCTCTAGGTCAGTGCAGCAGTTTTGAAAGGCTCTGGCTGTGCACATTCCCATGCCACAGTCTTGCAAAGCCTTGTACTTTGTGGGAATGGGTAACCACATCATTTCAGCTGTCACAACTGCTGCATATCTTTCATGATGATTATGATTCATTCAAGCAGGAGACACCAAGAGAACTACATCTTTCCAATGTTCCAGAGGTGTCCATGGTCCTTAAAATGACTGTTTCCCTGACTGGAGATATCTTACCTCATTATCATAAGATAAGTTTAAAAAGAGTAAAAGAAAGCCTGGCAATTGGCGCTGTTAGGCTGCCTGATGGCAGTTTCCAGTGTCAGATATATGGCTACAACACCTGGGGGCCTGGAGGTCCACACAGTTAAAATAGGCAGCCTCCTACCACGGTCTGCAAAGCCAGATCCAATATCTGTACATTTGTATACAATGTTATATATATATAACTTTTTTTTTGTATTGAAACAAAGAAGCACAGAGATACGGTCAAAGCAGCTATAGGTCTGGTCCCTCCATTGTTGCTGAAAAAATTAAAATATTAATGAGTATTGTAAGCTAGCAATACCTTTTCATAGTACATGTTCTTACCTCAGCTCAACCTACTGTGGAGCCAGAGAGGTACCTCCAGAAGCAAACAAAGTGCCAGACACAGAACCATGGCTTTTGCTTTCCCTCCTCCTGGGCTGCAGAGTGCTCTGTGCCATCAGGTGAGTGATGACTGAGATTCAGCCACCCCAGCAGCAGCAGCAGCAATGCAGGGGGCACTGACAGACAGACAAGCTCTGACGCTAAGCTCATGTATTCCCTTTATTGAACTGTACTAGTTATTGCAATCAGATTAAGTCACATTTATAAAGCAGACCATCCAGTTGCACTGAAACCGATTATATTCATTACATAGTTTTAATCACTGTCCGGTGAACTGGCAAATCCAATCAAAGCATTAGTCTTTAATTAAAAAATTAAAAAGAAATATTCAGACAATAGCCAAGCAATCACATCACAATGCACAGTTACCTAAAATTGCAATTAAAAAGCAGTTAAGAAAAAAGAAAAAAATCACACCTAATCTTTAACTATCAATATAATACAAGAAGCAACAAAGGGCAACAGCATCAAAGCAGATTTATCTAACACTATAAATTCAGTCAGAAGCAGAAGCTCTAAAGTACACTAGCTGAAGCAGGACAATAAAAAATACTGAGCATGGAATACTTTTAATCTCTTCCATTAATATTCATTTCCAGCTGCTTATAATAGCAGCGCCTCATGGCCAAATCATTAGAGTTTTACATCTGGGTTGCAAATGACACTTTGATTGGATGTAATGTTCAAATGGTCCTCCCCACTGTGCCACCGTCAAGTCTTCTGCAGAGAGGTGTCCTGTAGTGCCAGTGGCTCACTGTGCGTGCTGGCTCAATGTGTGGTTCTGGAAAGACGAAAAAAGGAGACATGCATGAGGGGCAGAATAATAGAAAGCATGCCCATACCCTCCCACTCAGTACCATTTATGCAGAGCTCAACATAAAAGCTTCCCAATTATTACAAAACAAAATGCAATAAAGAAAAAGTACTCATAAGTAACAGCTGCCAATATGACATACTTGCTTTGTTCTGACAGATCTGTTAATGCTGGCATGAACTTAGAAAAAAAAAAATGCTACAAGCCAAGTGTAGTCATGAAGGTTTCCTCTTTTTTTTCTCCTTTCAATACATATCAAGAAAATGGTAACTTCATGGGGAAAAAAAAATGCCTTTAGGGATTCCCTTCACTGTAACAATTAAAAAAAAATAAAACTCTGAATCGTGAGGGAACCCTTGCCATATTTTAGTCTTTTATTCTCACTCGTACCGGGTGCAAGTACTGGCAGCAAGAGACACCAGATTGTGACACACACTTCTCAGTCCAAGAAATACTTCGGCAATAACAGCTGAACCACCAGCTCAGGCACCAGGGTAATATTCCCAGAAGAAAAAAGGCTGGACATCTAACCCAGAAGTTAAATCTCTTTAAAGAATATATTTTTCTCTACACAATTCTTTCAGCAGTTTAGAGTCTCTTTTGTTCCCTTTTTCCTTTTGGTAGATTTGTAATAGCCTCAATGTCATCACAGTATCTCACATCAGAGGATGCTGACCTATCTTGCCATTTTGTGTAGGAGCCAATAAATTGTGGAACCAACCTCGGAAGTGTATTTTTAGAGCAGTACCAATCACCTACATTTTGTCTTCTGACTAAAACCCCAGTCCTACACGTAAACATAGCTTTATTTGTGTGATTATCCAATTATTTGAGCAACTAGAGAAGTGCTTCATGGTGAGGTTTTCTTGAATTGAGTCCCCAGCATCCCCAAATATAAAAATTCATTTGTGCTATTTCAAGCCTAGGCAATTTCCCTAGTCTCCATCTGCCTAATAACAGAGCCGGGCAAGTCCGCCAGCTTGAAGAATAAGTTTTTAAACACAAAATGAATTTTGAATCTAATTATTTATTTACAGTGATGAAGCTTTAAAATAAAGCAAGATATTTTAACTTTTCATAAATCATCTGGTCCTTCTACACTATCCCCAGCTAGAGCGTGATCAGGATAAAAGAGCAATCCCCGCTTTATCCAGAGATGACATCTCCCTGATGGAAGTCGCCCGTGCGCAGAGCGGATGGGCGGCGGGCGGTGACCCCGTTCGCAGCAGCAGCAGCAGCAGCAGCAGCAGCAGCAGCAGCAGCAGCAGCAGCAGCAGCAGCAGCAGCAGCAGCAGCAGCAGCAGCAGCGTTTGCGGCCCGTGCACTCGCGGACCGCGACCACCAGGTGTCAGAAGCGCCGTGAGCTCCCGGAGCACCGCAAAGTTCCCGGCGGGGCCGCGCCGGGCGCCGGGAGCGGCCCGAGGGGCAGCGGGGCAGCGCCACGGATGGAGCCCCCGTGAGCGAAACACCAGCTGGGAAAATCATCAAGTCACTGCTTCAGATAGCACCGGCCCTCTCAGCACACCCCTGCCTGAGACACTGAATATGCAGAACCATGAATCAGAAATTCGTGCACTGACAGCTGGAACTGCTTGGCTTTTAGACAATTTAACATCACCAAATACAAAATTAAATGGCTTTTTCCTTTGATATACATGGAAATTTTCCTGGCCTTAAGAAGGAATGACCTTTGCAGTGCTGGGTGTTTTTCTCAAGTCTAACAATGACTTTATGGAGCAGGATGGATGGAGCCCTGCACACACAATAGCAGCGCTGACAAGAAGCTTGCCCACCCAACCTAGCTGGGGAAGCATGAAAATGTGAAAGAATACACAGGCTCCTCTGTGCTCACACACTCCTCAGCATTTTAACAATGGCCATTTCTTGTGCACTTCATTACAGTTCTATTTTTAGGTCATCTGAATATCAATAAAAACCCCAAAAGGTTTACCATCTTCAAACTGAAAGAAGGGCTATTCGTGGTAGACAAATCCATACTTAGTTGGGCAGTGCCATTTAAAAGATAATGCACAATCAGCACTGGATGCATGACGCACAGCCTACAGTCAGGGAACATGATTTCAAACTTGTGTGGCTGCTGCATTGATTACACCAGACAGGTCAATAAAGGAATGGTATGTGGCTCTAAATCTGATAATGAAGCTTTTATTGTGAGCCCTCCCTCCTCAAACATCAGCTAATAACATGTTCTGAACATTCCCAATACAAGGAATACACTGGATTTGGTATCAGAATTTGTCAAAGGAACAAACAGATTGTACTCAAATACTGCAGCCATTTAGAGCTGGGTCAGGCAGGGGCTGAGAAACCAGCTGTGCCATAGGGCTAGGAGTTAAAAAAATTACATTTTTCATATGCAAATCTTGATTTTGTCTTAGCATCTTGGGAATGTACCATTTATTCCCCGTGCATGCATTACTGACAATCAGTATGCTGGCTAGTGCCTGGACCATGCAGTTAATAGAGCCTTGTTTTACACAGGGCATCACAAACAGGTCTGTAATGCCTATGGACACGAGAGCCTGTGTGCTCTGCATCCTTCCCCTGCCTTTTTGAGCAGATCCTGCTCAAGCCATGGGCACAAATGCCAAGTCCTGCACACCCAGGTGCCAGTGAACACCAGATGAAGGCTGCATAACCACCACCAAAAGTCTGTGCTTGAAAGTCCCATGAGAACCTCCCTATATCCTCTGCCACCCACATAGGTTTCTCACAGAGTAAAATGTATTTCAAAACATGCCTTCCAAAAAGTAGTCTGGCAACTTTTCTCATTTACTAGCAATTGTCATTTCTTATCTTCTTGCTTCTACTCCCTGTGCCCCGTGCATCTGCAGCTCATTGGAATTGTGCTCTGCAGATGTCAGAAAGCATCTGAGGCATTCAGGACTTATGTCTCTTCTCTCACCCGTGTGTTTTCTATATCTGACCCATGGTTTTACAAATACCTTTATCAGGCACTTTTTTGTGTGCTCAGACAGAGAAAATTCCTCTGGCTGACCAGACTTTTGGAACAATTGAAAATCAAGTGTTAAGAATGTCCCATGCCTTAGTAGGAACAGTTTTGACCCCAACGGAGCCACTGGGCTGTTCCAGGCAGCAGAAGGAAATCATAAAGACTGGAAGGAAGCAAGTATTTTGAAACGTGATACTACAGGAGTGCTGCTACCTAAGCAGCCTAAGGAAACTTCACCCATCTTTCCAGCAGGAGGGTGGGCTGGCTGAAAACAGCTCGGGTGTGATTTTTCATCTCCAGAAATTATAAAACCCCAACAAGACTTTAATGGTGATTTCCAGAGGAAAACAGAGCAGCCACAAAAATGCAGGCCCTCCAGGAACACTCCTGTGTGTGTGTGTGCACATGCCTACCAGCTCCCAGGCCATCCATACACGTGCCCGTCTGGGGCCAGCAGGAGGCACGACATCATTTGGAACAGAACAGAAAAAATGGTTCTTCCAGCTCCTGTTAGACCCCCTGGTTTACGCACAGCTCACAGCTGATACCCCACTGAATACATCATTCTGAGACATTATTGCAGCTGGAAAACTCTACAGCAGCACTAAGTCACCTGTCAAGATCAAGTAAGTCACAGCTTATTTATAGGATAAGGTTGGAAAATCTCTTCTTTTCTTAACAATCATGCAAAATGGACAGCAATTCCATTAGTTACGTCAGCAGGAAAAATGCAACTACCCCAAGTCTTGGGGCTGTTGCAGTGTTTTAAGTGGAATTTTCTACTGGCTGCACAATCCCCAAATGAACCATTTATGGAAGTGTCTGTGATCAAGGAACTGGGCGATGGGTTTTGCAGGAAATAAAAAGATTTCAAAGAATGGTTGATTATTGTCCGTGTAGATACTGATTGCTCTCCAGATCTTCCCTGGAGACACCCCCTGCCTGCCCTCTGGATGCAGATCAAGCCATTTGTGCAGGACATCCACAATGAATATTTCTCTGGTTTTTTACATGCATGATTATGAAAACACTGGCATGACAATCTCCATTTTCAGAGCTCTGCATCAAGAAGGAAAGCATCAGGCTTGAAAGATGATCACTTACAACAGTTCAAAGAACTCTTACAAGCTATATAAAGATCGAGAGAAAAAAACACACACACACACACAGAAAGCAGCACATGATGGAGCGAAGCTCCAAGCCAGGCAGTCAAGCTGGGAGTCTCCCACACTGCAACGACACTCACTGCCAACAAGTCACAGGTGTACTACACAGGAGCAGGTGAAAAAAATAAAATGCAACTGTGAGGGGTGTGATAATGGTTTGGGGCCATAACACATTCAGTCTATAGTGCCATTGTGCATCTGTTACGGATTTAGACATTTTCTATCAGCCATTTACAAATACGCTGTCTATGTGCATGAGCACATAGCCTTAAAAGACCATATGTTATACCAAGGTTAAAAAATGGCCTAACAAGGCTGGTGATGCCCACCACCCTCAGGTGAAATTCATAAGCCTTCCGCAGTGTTACACAAAGCCTGGGACTGTCATAAAAGGCTACAAAGCCTCTCTGTCCCCTTCCAAATGCCATTGAAATGAACAGAAACCATTCTTCAAAGAATTTCAATAAGAATTATGGAGATAATAGATTCATGTGACAATCAGCCAACATGAAAATTAACTGGTAATTAGCCATTGGGTGACCTATTAATCCCAGTATTTTTTCTCAGGGTGTGGGAGGTCCTCCAGACCCAGGTAAGAGCCCAGGTAGTTTCTCTCCGCCTCTCCTCACCTCTGTTCAGGTTTCTGTCACCCCTTCAGGCACTGTCTGAATCCATGCCCAGAGACCAGGGTCACAACTGGGGACCACTGAGACTGTGTCCCCTCCTCCCCATTCTCTCTCCCTTTCTCTTTACAGAGCAGGGCTGGGGAACTGGAGAAGTGATGCCTCCACTGACTGCCACCATGCACAGCTTGCCAGACTAAAACTAAACCTCAGATTCAGGCACTGACTTGAAGCAAAGGTTTGTCTCACATTTGAACATATATATAAAAAAGACAAAACAAAACCTCCAAATTGCTACAAACAGAAGCTAGAGTGTCTAAATATTTACGAAATACCATCTGCAGCAATCTTTTCTCAATGTTTTGCATCTTTTGAATTCAAACTGGTCCAAAAATAAATTTCTCAGCTGTTATTACTCATTACAAATCCATAAGCACACACATGTATGTGCACAGGTACTACTTCCCCTTAACAGCAATCCATAAAGATAAAAATCTTTATGCCTTGACTTTATAAAGGGATTACTTTAGGCAGAGGACACGAGACGACCCTGGCTTTAGCCATCGGAGATTATGCTCTCTACGGAAAGCTGTGAGCCTTAAATTGGTGCTGCTCTAATCCTAAACTGGAGAGGCATTCAAGGGATGCCATGACCCAGAAGAGCAAGCAGAAAAAAACTAAATTAAAAAAAACAATAAAAGGCACAGTAAAGGAGGAGGGTGGGAAAGGAAAGAGAAAGTGAAAAAGAAAAGAAAGGAGAGCAAGCTTGCTTTACAGGATAAAACTATTTATTTTTAATTTTAATTTCTGGTTGCTACTTGGCTATCAGACTCTAAAGAAAAATCACCTTTGCACCCCCTTGCAGTTTGTATGTGCTTATTTTTAGAACTGTTTGACAATTATCCAAGGGTCTAAGACTAACAGATGGCCTGTCTTAAAGCCTCATATGTTCACTAGTTTGCACTTCTGACAAACAGTAAATGTACTCAAGAGTGTGCCATAAACAGGGCTGAATGAATACTCAGAACACAATTTAGTTAATACACTTCATTAAAACTGATAGTGGTAACCAATGTTTCCCATAAAACCAGGTGTTAATTGCCCTTCCAGTTGTTTCAGGTAACTTACCCAGTGACATTTATATGTTTAGACCATAGTTTTTCAGGCAGCACAGTATTACTTCTTTCCTTTCCCTTGGTATTTCACCCACTACATAAAATGCTTGTAACAAGTGAACTCCAAGTTATCATGGTATGCAATAAAAAAAATAAAATAAAAAAAATTGTCAGGCAAGACAGGTTCACATGTCCCTTCTTTATGTGAAGAGTCCCTTGAAATGGAGGTAGAGGCAAACGAAAGGTGGCACATCCTTTGTGAAAGGAACGGCTGCCTGTGTTACAGCTTCCTTCATCTCTGAGCATCTGATAACTTGCCATACGTCAGTCAGTCCCTGTGTCAGCACACTTTGAGATGGCACTTCAACAAATGCAGGTAGAAAGCTGTCCTTTACAAGTTATTGAACCAGGGAAAAAAAAAAAAGATCATTTTGAGTGTCTAAGAAAATACGCCTGGAGGTTTGGTGTCGGCTGAAAGCGAAGTTGCCTGTTTCCAATGGAAATAGCTGCTTCTGAGTTACTCTGATGCTTGCACGTGATTACTCCAGGGGTAAATGCAACTTTCACTGGTATTGGGGCACAGAAACACTCATCTCTGCCAAGATTGAGCGGCCCCTGGGGTTCATGTACCCACTGGGGAGGATGAGCAGCCTTCCACAGTGCCTGCTCACCCGGGGAACCCCCTCGGCCACCCCCAGAACCCTGCCCGGCTCCTCCGGTGACCAGGGCCCGGCACTTCATCTGGCGTCAGAATTCGTAACATTTACGTGGCGGGGGGGAAAGCCGTTCCGCACGTGACTGCCTAAATGCTGACTGCTGTTTTTCTTAATGACCCTTTTTCCGCGGCCGGCACGTTCCTCCTCTTCCCGCAGCTGCCGGGTGCGTGCAGAGCCCCGGCAGAGCCCCGGCAGAGCCCCGCGTCCCCGCCCCGGCCGGCCTTTGTTCTGCACCGGGGCCAGCGCCGCGCTGCCTCAGCTCCGAACTGCGCTGCTCCTGCCCACTTGAATCTATTCTGGAATTTTGACAGCTGTTTCTGTGTTGTTCGGGTTTGAAAAATTAGCTTCTATAGAAATACCTTTCTTAGTGTTATTTATCCCAGCGCCAGCTTCTTCTAATATCAGCTAGGAATTATTCGATGATTTATGAATTTAATGTGTCTTCTAATTCAGATTGTTTAGTCCTAATCAGACTTTGAAAACTCACCTAACATGCTTTCCCCTTCCCACTTGAGACTAATAATTTAGTATCATCTGCCATCTCTATTCTTCTCTAAAACTCAGAATAAACCAAGTTGAGCCTATTACAAGTGAACCCTGAGTACAGCCTCAGCCTGGCATAGCTTCTCGTATTCTATTAAATGCCTCACCGAAAAGTCTGTACACTTTTTCCAAAAACACTGGGTAAAATGCTGAAGCACAAAAGCAAACTGAAGCCTTTGGGAAAATCTCCTTACCACAGCACTTTGGAAATAAAAAAACACAGAGGAATACATTATTAAGAGATAACCAGAGTCTTCTGGTGGAGAAACTAGCTGTAAACACACCGTGATTCACTGAGGCACCCAATGAAACCAGGGAGCTAATAATACCTGTCCTGAGGGACCGCACGCTCCTGAGAATTTCACTCAGAAATGCAAATTTATCAGCATCCTTGTAACTTGTAGTCTCCAGTATGCCATGCACAAGATCAAAAACAAGCCGAGGGAAGAACCTTACACTTCCTAACTGTAAAGTGAGAGGGACAAGTTTAATTACTGTTGTCAGAAGTGCATGAAACCATAATATCTTTAGAATACCTTCACTCCTTACTCAGCCCCACTGTTACTCCCTGACTGGATTCCAGAGCCATTTCTGATCCCAAGAGCAGAAAATGGTTTGCACGATCCCAGCACAGTACTCTGCCAACAAAGGTGCTACTTTAACCTGGGCTTGGTCAGTCCATGGTCAGTTTTTCTGGGAAGCTGGTCCCACAGGCACTTGGGGTCACGGCCACCCCTGCGCCTCCACGACGTGTCACAAACCTGGCATGCAGCAGCATGAGTGCCCTGTGCCCTGTGCCCAGCTTTGAAGTGGCCCTCCAAAGCTGTCCCCGAGAATGCAAACACCCACTTCCAGTCTGTTTTCAAACCTAAGCCACAGTAATCAGGGAAAGTATCTCCTGCCCACAGGGACACTCCTTTGCCTGTGCTACACCAAAACCCCCAATGCACACCCCAGTGCTGACCTGTTTCCAGTCTACTTACAGGTCCTACTCAGAGAAGCAACGTTTCAAAATAATTTTCAAGAGATTAACCATTTTCCAAGAATCTGGAAAAGGTTTTCCTCTCAAAAGCATGAATCGTTGCTTTCTTAGAAAACAATCCAAATCTTATCTTGTTAATCCCTCCTTGATCTAAGGTAAATCATATCACATAAGCCAGTTAATTGTTCATTTCTGTGAGGGCTGGAGTCATCATTATGGAAAACTTTGTGGCTCCTCTAAACACCAAATGATTTTCTGATTGGATCTTTATTATGGGACCAGGACGGTGTCTTTTCAAAAAATACTTAGAGCAAAAAGGAAACACTTGACATAGCACCTTTAGAAGTTAAAATGCAATAGGGCAAAGCTTCACTGAGTGACTATTTCTATGGGAATATAAATCAATAAAAGCCAAGAAATTGAGAGTTGAACCTAAAACTTGCTCTGCTGTTCTCTGGTATGGCAAGGGTCACTGAGCACCATCTGATTACTTTTTGTTGCTTTTCCCCCTGCACCAGCTAGGTATTCCTGGTATTAAGGACAGGTATAAAACGTTTTTTGTCTTAACTGTGAATTTTAATGCAAACATTAATAGGGGCAGGTCTCACATTCATAACTGAGGCAACATCCTCTACTGAATGATGGGAGCTGCAGCTGAAACAAGTTCCTTGGGCCAAATAAGCAAGTGTGGACAGCCAGACATGACACAGGCAGCACCTGTCTGCAGCAGGATCACAGCCCTTCGACCAGTACTTCCTTTAAGAAGCAGCAACTAAAGTGCAATTCCCTCTAATGGAATACTGATCTGACAAATTGTATTGCCTTGTGGTATGGATACACTTTTCTTAGAGGCAGATAAATATTCCTGTCACGTGGCACCCACACACTGCTCGGGCTGACAAAACGGCTGGTCAGTGACCTGTTGCCTTGGACATAATGGTTGTTATTGCTGGTTTCTAATTTCAAAAGGGGAATAAAAATCCTCCAATGCCAGTAGCTCTGCTATAAAATAGCAAGGCCGTAGTTACAGAAGTGCTTTACATGCTGCCCTGTTAGTGTAGATGCCACCAGCAGAGTAGAAATCTGCAGACAGGATTGTGCTCAGCCCACTGCCCGCTGCTGCAAGGAATTAACCCTGGAGGAGCTAGGAGTGTGAAAGAGCCATGCTGAATTTGTTCTTGTAAGTAAAAGAGGGGCCAAAATATCACCAACATGAGCTGTTTCCTCCAAGACATCATAAGACAAAACAGCAAGGCAACCCTGCTGTGGCATGTGTGTGAGACAACTGGGTTCAGTGGGATTTTCCAGCCATTGCAACTCCATTACAACAGTGTCACCAGTCTCAGGAAAATCTGCCTTTTAAACAGGAAGATGCCACATCTTAAACAATCCTGATTTCATGCAAAGACTAAGAGCATGTGCTGGCCCCAAAGGAGGACACATTTTTCAGAAGTAAGTATGTTCTAAACAACCTCACTTCTCCTTCTGGAGACACAATAATGTAACACACTGATGACAGATATGCCATACACAGCCAAACCTCAATGCCCATGGCAATTTATTCAGGTTTAACTGCGCAGCAGAACAAATGAGGAGGCTGGGTGGTCAGGCAGGAGCTCTCCCCCAGGGCTGTGGGCACTGCTTTGGCCGCTCCTGCTCGGTGCAAAGCCAAGGCAATGGGGCTCTGGGGACAGGCTCTGCACGGAGGTGACCTGTGGGTGTCCATACTGCCTGCCCAGGACGTGGCACAGGAGACACACAACACACTCCACAGTGCATCAGCTCAAGCACAGCTGAGTGATAAGCTCAGGGCTGCTGCTGCCAAATCTGGAGTGGCTCACACAGAGTTGGGGTGACAAAGCCTCGCTGAACCCAAGCTGACCTTGCACAGAGCCACGAGCTGTCTCTACATTGATCCCATCAGCATGTACCATCTCACTCTATCATCTAGACTTTTCCAACAAAGACCCATCACCTCACTGAGGACAGACAGTTTAGTATCTCATAAGTTTTTCCATTAACATGAAACATGAAGGGAACATTAGCAGTTACAGCCCAGGTTGGGTCATTGCACGTGTGTACCCAGCCCTGCACCAAACACTCCCATCCCCTTCTCATTTTACATAAGCAGAACAGGCACAACATGAAAAGAAGCTGTATTCTGAATTCTTTTCCCTTTCTCCTCTGGTCAAAGGGACGTATAAAACTACTCTCCAAACACAATGTTGAAGCAGGGTATAATTAGGCAAACAATACTGTATGATTGAATATACTTCTCTGGAAGGAGCAACAGAAGGAGCAAACAGCAAGGCTGTTCCAGGCTTGTTTTCAGATCCCTGAGATGGGCTGGACTGAGAATACTGACAGCCTTCCTGACAAGAGCGTGGAGGTGCAGGCAGTAACAGCCCTATACACACAGCCAGGTGCAGAAAAGCAAGTAGACCACTCACCTTCTAACAATTCCTTATCCTTTTGCTGTTCTCAGACCCAGTTTTTTTCCTGGCCACTCATCATGCTTGTCATGTATCTGACCTCACGGAAGAATGAGAACAGGTAAGGCAGGGAGGAATTAACAGGAGTCTCTCCTAGGGTCTTTAAAATCCCCCTGCGAAAACTGGCCCTTGGGATGGGGTCACAGGGCAGGACCCCTGTCCTCAGCTCTCTCCAGCAGCCAGGGCTACAGCTCCTGCTGCCTTTCACTGGCTGAGGAGATAAACCCTAGGATTACACCCTACATCTCTTACTTGGGAAATCCAGGGTCTTTTAAAGAAACACAAAGCCTTTTAGATTTCTTCATGAAATTATTTTTCAAATTCCTTCTAGCAATAAAAGTGATGGGGTCTCCACCAGCACCACAGCAGTAGGCAACAGCAGCACAGTATCACTCCAGGATTTCCTGTCTGGAGTCTAGGCTTTACATCTGAAATACAGCACACACACAACATTTGTATGACCGAGGAAACACAAGACGCTTGCCACACATTTATTATCTTCCTGGGGAAATGATATAGAGGACAAAAGAGACTATATTTACTCCCTCCCCAGCTGCTTTTACAATCTAATAATTTATTTCTCCTGGACATAAATTTCAGATTTAAACGAAATCCCTGAAACCTAAAGATGCCACATGGTAGAGGCTGGGGCAGTATTTCTTTCTGTTTTGGAGATGGAGTGCTTAATGCATTGCTCAGTTAACCAGTAGCCTTAAAATTTAGGGGGGTGGGGGTGGAAAAAGACAAGCAATTAGAGTGTGGCAGACCCTAGATGCAAATACAGGTGACTGTGATTACTACCTTCATACACAGAGTTAAAAATATCTGGTTATTGAAAATTATTTTCTCAGTCCATGGGGGGTTTATCTAGGTTTGGGCTGAGATGTTTATTTTTTCTGCAGTGGCTGTACTGGGGATTCTTTTACAACATTTTCCTTACATAGGAGCTATACATCATTCACATTTCTGAAAGCTGAGGTGCTTTCTATGATGTAAGAAATCTCTGCAATTAGAAACAAACATATCTTTTTTCAGTAAAATAAAATGCATCTCCAAACCCTGCAAGGCAGCAACTAAGATAGCAGCGCTCTTTAGGGCGAATGTAAAATTCCAGGGTATAAATTCATGTTAACTGTTACAAATACATCCATCTGTTCACAGACTAACTAGTGACTGAAACTGATGAGTCCACTGAAACGTAATTTTTGAGTCCACTAGCGTCTGTTCTCTTCTAGTAATAAAGTAAATGCTTTTCAATAACTCTGCTGCTTTTCAATGCCAATTTCCATTTAAGTAGGTTCAGGTTCTCTGTGAAAAACCCCTAAAATTAAAATAGCAAATGCCTTTTCTTTCCAAAGGTCAAACTCAGCTTTTAAAGAACACGCAGCATTTCAGCAAGGCAGAGAGGACAAAACTCCAATCAGATAAATGGGCTGTGTAATGATTGAGAACCACGGCTGCCTCAGGTTTCTGAATGGGCTGTAGCATAGAATTTGGCACAGACTGATGTTGAAGCTTATATCTCTTTTACTGCAGACAAGAAATTCACTGAAATATATAAATAATGAATGTGGCTGGGGATCTCTACTGGTACTACTGCTGGTACTGCAAGATGCAGGAGCAGAAACATACACTGCTCCATGTTTTTGTTATTAGGGAATCCTTGTTCTCCAACAATAAACACAGAATATTTAATCTGAAATGGCTTCTGCAGCACATCCAATATAAGTTTCAGCTCTCTAGAAGTGCCAGCAAATTGCAGAAAGATAAGTTACAAAGACGTACCTAATTTGCTGTGATGAATTGTGTGCATGCTTCAGTGATCAAAACTGCAGCTGAGACCTATTATATTTAATGATCTAGACATTTCTTGTGAAAACACTCAGGCATATACTGTTATGTCTGACAAGCATCCCCATTTTGGTCCTTGCAAGCAAACGAAGGGACTGAACTTTTAAAAGGATGCTGTACAGCACCCTCGATGAGCCCTTTAAAACTGATCAAGCTCCACTATTTCCTTTAAATAATGCTAATACTCTGTCCTTTCCAGTGCAGCATCCCTCTTCCTTTGAAAAACAGTCAGTTCCTCTGGATGCTAGCGACACTTACAGGAGGCAACAGAGCTAGTCTGTGCTCAGACCCCAAACTATGCTCCATGGCAGCTGCTACAGGAGGAGAAAATCAAAAGGCTGGATCAGAGATCTCTTCCCACCAGCAAAGAAAATATCTGACAAGACATTTCAGAGAGAAAACAAAAGAAAAAAAATTATTTGTCTACATGTTACACAAGCGTTCTGTTTCTATTTTAAGGACTCTGCCCTGCTTACAAAGGCATGTGCTACCCAGCCCGGCAGGGCCAAGCAGGGGTAGCCGGTTGTGCTGTCCCTGAGGACACTGCTCCTGCACAGCCAGCTGTGCCATGGCCACGCTCACAACCCCACTGCTTATGGCCCCTGTGCTCCAGCCTCTACACAGAGCAGCAGGAAAGAGGGCTTCCTACCACCCTCCTGTGGGGACAGGGATGTCACCTTGTGAACACGTGAAGGACTTTGGAATAAAAGGTCTGAGGTTTCCAGGGCTTTATGTCTGGTTCCTCCAAAATTGTCCTGCATGGAACGGGGTATATTATTCAACTCTGCCTTTCCAAATTTGCAAAAAAGGAAAAAACAACCTCAAAAAATGTGCTGGCAAACTAATTCATTCATGGTTATAAGAACCACAGAGATCTGCAGAGAGAACCCACAGAATTTTCTTGCTACACACATCCAAGAGCTCATGTTCTCCCTCCCTGGTCAGTCTGAACCTCTTTCTGTCATTCACTGTTAAACAAAACACAGCAAAACATAAATATGTGCTTTTGACTCCAGAAATAAGGATTTCAAAGTGCTGAAATTTTCATTCACCTGAGAAGCTGCTAAATACTATCACAGTGGTAATTTGTGATAGTGTGGTAAAGAATGAAGAAAAGGTATTTTTTAATTGTTGACATAACAAAATTAATTTTCCATCCCTAAACTTTTTCTCATCTCTCCTGTGAGCTCTGATGCAATGTTACTGACTGGCACTGCTGAAATGCCAACTTGCATTTCTCATCCTTAATTTCTCTCTAAATGTCATTAGTAATTGTTATTGCCAGACCAGAGAGTGCAATCTGGTCCTTCTGAAAGAAAATCCATTTCTCATTTCTTCTCCTGTGCTTCCTCCTTTTGGTCAGGATGGATGTTTAACACAGATCATGTGCTCTGCTTCCAAAAGGATGGGAATGCATTAATGTATCTAGAAGTACAACATTCCTGCTTTATTTATTTACATATAGTATGCCTGGATCCTTATGAATATCAAATTGTATATTCAGAAGGGTCTTCAAAGCACATGCTTCAAGAACACTAACAAGTCTTAATTGAATCAAGCTAACAACAAGAGGAAGGGAACACCCTTTAATGTGTGTATACAGACTCCTCTCTGGATGCTTCCATAATTTACCCTTTATGGTGGGCAGCCGTGCTATAAAAGCATATTGTATGATTTTCTTCTCTTTTTGCCACATGGAAAACAAACCTCTTCAGTGAAATGTGTATAGTAGTCTAGCTTTGGTCTGGATTAATTATCACCCTCACTGCCCCAAAAAGTAAAAGTGTTTTCCACCACTAAGAGGGGAGGTGAGCTTATATATCTGTGTGCAAAGGAAAACCTGCCTGTGTAAAAGGCTGACTCCTTGCATATTACTATGTATTGAGCCAGAAAATTGTACAGTTATGTGCAGCACCTACAAAATTTGCTCTCTGGTACTTAGAGGCAAGTAGCACCTTGGCACATTGAGTCAGTTTTAGGGGGGACTCTGTGTCACGACAGACCTTTAACAGATGTCCCCATAATCAGCACATCCTACACTTTCACGTCTGCATTATATCTTGTAAGGTATATAAATTAATTAATTCAAAGCTAAGCTGCATTTCCATACCCATTAACTAAAGGCATCTTATCTCAAAATAAATAGACATTTGAACATTTCCTGCCAGGAATTGTGCTTTCAATAAACACAATTGATGCATATACATTGTCTCTTGGCGGCTTACACTCCTGCCCATCTGTTGGGATGGCATGGTGCCTGCGCAAAAGTTGGTTGGACCCTTGCCCTAGGGCATAGATGACAGGCAATGACGGGTTTAGCTGGGCAGCCTGAGCAGCAGATCCAAGTGCCATCTCTGCTGGAGGAAGCCCCGTCTGTGTGCCAGCACTGCCACATTGGAACGACATGCCTCCTTACACTTGATCACACATGTTGACACTTGGGTGCGCTTAAGTGCATTAATGACTAAAACGATGCCTTTCACCTGGCTCCCTTCTTTTTTTCCTCCACTCTGCACGGCTGCTGGGTTTTCTGCACATGTTAATGGGAAGTTGTGTGCACTTTGTTAGCCAGGGCCAGTCACAGAATGGCCCTAATGTTTAAGAAATGAAGGAAGGGTTTTTGTTACAGGCCTTGCTGCTCTAGTGCCAGAAGTATCTTCATCTTAGGTGAGAGATCTTTCTGCCTCTCACTGGAGACCTCAGACAAGACAAATGTGCAGCAATATATTGATCAGAACCATCTTTCCAAATGAAAATGCTACACCCTGCCACTTTGCCACACACAGGGCAATTCAAGATTTCTGCACCATCCTTTGTTGGAGCAGAGGTGACCACGCTAAGAGGCCTGGATTCCCTTGCTGTTCCAACAGCCCCAGCAAACACCCCCTGCCTGTGTGCAAGGGAAGAAGGTGCTGGCTGACAAACCACACAGAGGTGCATGAGCACAAACAGCCCTTGCTCTTACATTAACCTCTGTGGATGTCAGGCCCAGGAAACCTCTGGCCTCCCCTGCACGAAACCCCAACTACAGCTGCTGCAGAGCCAGCACCAGCCCCACATGGTCTACAATGGTGTTTCTTAGCTTTGGTCCTTAACAGAGCTTGTTCCTAACCCTAAATTTTCAAACAGCCACGTATTCCTCTGCCTCCTCCTCTGAATTTAAACACAGACATTGAAAACCAGAGACCTTAAAGGTAAAAACTCTTCCCTACTGTGAAAACAGATCACAGATAAAACTTGTGGTTTTGCAGTCCATAAAGAACGTTCAGGCAGGCAGACTCAACATGATGGGTATGTGCCTACAGCACTTTTAATTTTTAATTATTGTTAGTTATAATTATCTGACTGCGTCTGAATGAAACCCAGCAATATGGCTGGAATAGATTTTGGTAGTCTTGTAATTTATTAGCTTTGTAACTACTAATAATTAAAATTTAACAATACTCCAAGCACCATAGCAACATTTTTTTAAGAAATGCTAGCCAAATGTGCTAGGATAACTGACTAGGTAATTTTCATGATTTTAAAGAAGGAATGACATTAAAAAAAATTAAAATTAAGAAATAAAAGTACAAAATAAGGAAAAATAGCTAACACGTTCTTAAAAGCCTATGAAAATAAAAAATGCAAAGATAAAAAATCTGTTTTAAAAGAAAAAAAAAGGATGATACTTGCAGAAAATTAATTCTACACATGATTTTGTGTGTGCTTTTAGAAAGTGCTCATGGTATGTTTTCAGTAAGAAGCTCTTGGTGTTTGACATCCAAGCCACACTATCCTGAAACACAGCAAAAGTTACATCAAGTGAAAGCACTGCCTTGAGACAGAGTCACATTTCAGGTCCCATTTGTCCTGCCATCCACACACTCTGAAGGAGAAACACTTTCTGCAGCTTCCTCAAGATACCATGGAATTGCCTTTCTCTCACAGCCGGAATGGACACTGGAGCCCAGAAACATTGAAATACTGCACTGTTGCAAGCACAGGGGGCTGGTTGGAAGAAAAATTTACTTCTACTTAAGTAAGCTTTCTTATACCCCCAGAAAGTAGGTAAAGTCCATTTTTTCAAATAGGAGCTGGAGATAGGCTGGGTACAGAGTTGAAATTGCTTACATCTTCCTTCAGTGCCCCACCGGTGGTGAAGCGAGCCCCTGGACACAGCCCTGCAGACTCGCCTGTGGGCAGGTGGCTCACAGCCAAGCCAAGAGGCTCTCGTTCCCCTCCGTGCTTCAGGGGACACTGCTGTACCCACATGGCCCCAAGGACCAGTGGCGTGAGCAGCTGGAGATGTTGCTCCCCAGTGCCCAACACCCAGGGAGGCCAGCACAGGTACAGAGCAGCTCCTTTGTGTCCCCACTGGGCCACAGCAGACCATGGGGCAGCTCACTGCAGCGCCCCTCGCCTCGGCAGGTCACAGTCCTCTACAGGAGGCACATCTGACTTCAAGCTGACATTAAAAGCAGACTTAAAAAGAGAAAACCTGCTTAGGGCTTGATCTGCTGTAATCAGCAGAAAGAATCCCAAGGACTTTGATGTGGACCAAATCAAGCCCCTGGAGTACATTCATAGTAAATCATTACTAATATAATGAGTGCAATTTCTGTGCAGCAGCTCATTCCTGTTTATGGATATATGAAAATTGCTCGCTTTTCACATAAAATAAAATGAGAGGGGAGACAGACCACGGTGTCAGCCAACGAGCCATAGTAGCTCCTTTAGATATGTGTACGTTTAAAAAACTGGGCATTTAAAATGACAGCACATTCCTCCAGTGAAGCTCTCTTAATTTAGTGGTTTGACATATCTCCAAATCTGAGCAGAAAAGAAAGCCCTTTATTCATAGCAGGCAATAAAACACCTGAACACCTGTGCTAGGAAAGACCTGGCAGGTACCCTGCTCCCTTGGTACCTGGATTATTTGCGCATTGTTTATTACATCCCTTGCCTTAGTTTTCATCAATTGTAATCATTTAGGAGGAAACAGTATGATTAACAGTACACAAGCAAACAGCAGGAATTAATCCTTTAAATACAAATACTTCACCGGTTATGTGATGGCTCCTTGGAAAAGCAATGTGGCAAAGGAGCACGTGCAAAAATCCTCCTCAAGTTTTCTCTGAAAACCACTGCTCAATCACAATTTGTTTAATACAATTCTCAATGCAAACAACTAAGGAGGGATCTCTCCTTGCTGTGAATCACATCACAAATATAACTCTCAGCACCCATTATGTGTCATCATTTCCGACCCATCTTTGGGTCTGGCAGGGTTCCCTGCTACTTTTTAAATAGCAAAGATCAAAATTTCACTAGTCAGAGAGCAAGCTCATCTGCCAGGTCTGAGAGCCCATGGCTCCTGCTGCCTTTGAGGGGCTGGACCAGGTTCCCAGCACAGCTCCTGGAGATGGGCATCTGTCTGAAAAGGTTTCTTCTGCCCTACATGTAAGGAAACCCCAACCCTCCACCTCTACACTTGTTTCAGAGAGCACGTTTCAGTAAAGGGAATGAAATGCCATAGCCTTGGTGTTTTATATATGAGCTATAAATTCTCTCTTTTTCCAGGAGAATTTCATGATATTCATAGCTGTCAATTGTACAAAGTGAGGATGTGAAAAAACACAGAGCTGCCAGCCTTTCCTCTTCTGCCCTAAGGGTGTGTGGGGTTATCACACATACTCTTTCCTTTGTGTTTCATGCTTAACCTTCCCATATTTTCTTTCCTTATTTCCAGTGAGATACTGTAAGCAGTTAAGTATCATTATGTTTCCTTTTCTTGTGGCAATATCATCAAAGTAACGTCACTGACTCATTGCTCCAGATTCTCACCAAAATTCCCACCGTTTATAAAGCAAGTTCAGTTCCTCAGAGCGTTCCTAAGCCTTGGTTTTACAGCTCCATCACATGGTGTAAGCTTCAAAGCAAAAACCTATGTTAAAATACAACTACTAGTTCAGCAGCACAAGGTTTGATCACTTCCAGAGCATTAAGCTACCAAAGCAGTATCTGCACCAGCCACTAGAGGTACATTTATAGCAGCATTTACAGTTTCTCATCACATGGCACACGTGGTGTTCACCCTGTTTAAAAAAAAGTGTTAAAAAATCAGCAGGGCTAGTTCATGCCAGTTTAAAAGTTACCTTTTCCCTTTGCTGCCTGTCCTTTCCCACACCTTCCTTGTTTTTCCTGCTTTCCTACAAGCATACCACTCTGCATTTCTTCTTGAAATAGTTGAATGCTCAATTTTTTAAAAAGCATTTTCAGTGGTTTCACTTGAAAATACGAAGGAAAACAGCGCGTAGGTTCAGATTTTGATACCAGTTATTTCATGCCAGTAGGAAAGCAAGTTCAGAACTGAACAGTCAAATTCATCATACAGAACCCCTTGATGGAGGCTGACTTGCCAACGTCAGAAAATTGCACAGTTAAAGACACAGAAAAGCTTATGCAGATTTAACCCTAAGTAGCAGTTGAACAACTGGTTCACTAAAGTAATACTAAATCTTCATTGCTCAACAAAAACATAACCAACAGTTGAGGAATTTAGAGCAGGCAGCTTACACACCAGAAACTAATGAGATAATCATGCCAAGGCAGACTGGTTCAAAAGTCTTAAGCGTTTCTAACTGATTTATACACACATTGTGTGTCCTCCTTGGCTCCAATATTTGCATTAGTAAATTCCCTGGCATAAAGTAAACACACATTTCTGAGTCACCACTGAAATAAAGACTAAAACTGTGCAGCTAAGTATTGAATTTTCATTCAGCCAACATCAACATCAACCAAAACCACTCATGTAATTATTATGAATTATTACAAGCAGAAAAATTTTGAGTGCAGAAAAATCCTGCACAAAACCTGAAAAATTACAATCCTAATTTATATGATTAAAGCTGACATTTGCAGCAATTGTGCAATGCACAAAACTTCAGAATTGAAACACTATGTAATTAAAATCTGTAATTGCAAAAAACAGGCTGCTTAGACTATAATTTAACCAGGTGCTCTTTATTTGATCATCTGATTCTAAAGGTTAATGCAGTGGCCTAGGAAGCCAGTGTTCCTATTTTAATTGTGCTGGCATTTTGACCAAACACCACTTTAAGGGAGATATGGGAGGAAAAATCAAAGCTGTCTTTGCAAGCCACTGCTGCCTTCATAAAACCTTCATAGTGAGAACACACAAACCCAAAATGTGCTGACTTTATTAAAATATTAACAAGGTATAGTTAAAACTTTTGTACACTTATGCAAATCAGGTCGCTAGAACAAGAGAAAGGCGGGATCCCCTGGGAGGAAAAAAAAAATAAAATCAACAAAGTGAAAAGATCAGCCATCCTTCCACAGCATGACAGCACAACACAAGAGGCAGCAGCTTGGGAATTCAGCAAGATAAATAAAAACCCTCCAAAGTTTAAGTAAATCATGGTTTATAAGGCTAATACATTTAAATGAGGCGTATAGTACCATTCCATAAAAAGGCCGCCTTTCCCAGGGGATGGGAGGGGTGATTTTGGTGGCCATGCTGCACAGGTGAGATAGGTGTGAGGAGGCCAGCCAGAGTGGGCACCTCCCCACAAGCTCTCTGGCAGGGCAGGCTGTGGTGCTCCACTGCCCAAGAGGTACCATGCACACACACCACGGAGGTTCAGTGCCTGTGTGGGTTTAGCACCAAGGGTACTGGTGGGATTTAAACCCCAGACTCCCTGCCACGGCTCCAAGGAGGCCTCTGGGGCCAGGGCTCCAAGTGTGGCTGCAGCAGCATGCCCAGGTCAGGGGCCAGCCCCTCCAGAAGGATTTGTGCCCCCTGTGAGCCAAGCACTGGCTCGGTGGAGGCTCGAGCTGCTGTGGCTGCAGCCCCCAGTGCTGCCAGGGAAAGTGGTGTGTAAGGGCTGGTGTGCAGAGCCACAGCTGGGCAATGTGCTACTGCCTGGGAGGAGCCTCTGCCTGAGCATCATGTCGAGCTGTACCCACCATTCATACCTCAGCAGGGAAAATTCCTTTACTTATGATTTAGCAGCGAGGAAGGGGATGGGGCAGCTACCATTTGCTTAGTCTTTGTATGTTAATCAGTCCCTAAATTATTGATGGAGAAAAAGAAATTATTTACAAGGTGTTTGACGTAGACGTGTAAGGATGTAGCAACACTACTGTCAAGAGAAATACTCATAAATCATGATATCTGTCTTGTCTTATTTATTTATTCCAGCCATGCTCAGAGACCCTTTTCTCCTCCAGGTACCCAGGGAGGCAGGAGGAGACTGAGAGACTGTTTAAGGGCAGAAGAGACCATACCGAGGTTAGGCACCTTTTCTAAATGCTGCACAAGGGTGGCAGTTGCACGGAGAAATCAACAGCTTTAGCTTTGATTTTACTCCTGTTGTAAACATACCTGAAGCTCTGTTTGAAAGAAGAACTTCTGTGGGCACTGGGAGCAGTCATAAATTTTGTCTTCCTGCCCGTGCACTGCAAAGATGTGCTGCTGCAGTTTGTTTGCCTGTACAAAAACTGAAACAACAGAGTACAGTTAGTTACGCTTGCTTCGTGTAAGGCACCTCGTCTCAAACTGCACTTCAGAGTCTCTGCAATTGTAAAAGGTCCAAGGATATCTGCCAGAGAAGTGCCAATACACTTGGTTCAGCAGAATTTCCTTACAAGTAGTCAATTTAGAGTCTCCAGGCTGACAGTCAGCTTACTTCTAACAGGCTTTACATCCTGTATGGATTTTTGATATCTCACATAAAGCTAACACTGTCCACAGGTAACTGGAAGAACTCAGTCATCAGACCAAAGAGAGGACGTCACTGCTCCCGTGGGGAGCCCTGGGCCCATGGCAGGTGCATCAGATGCATTTTTAATGCAGGACAACTGGGCCAGGAGAAGCCTTGATGGCTGGTCTGGAAGACACGTGGCCCAGAACAGCATTTCTGGCAGAAAAGTGAATCTGAAACGGCAGGCTAGCCACAATTTTTAGATCTTTTAAATATGTTGTCCATTTAGTATAAAAGAAAAAGATCACAGCATCTGCATTATTATTCTGAACTGACAATTATTCTGACTTTACTGAGGGAAATTTTGAAGTGGAACATATGGAACCACAGCTTTAGCTGGTTAAAAAATATATCTATATCTGATTTAATTTTTGTCTCACTTTATATTAATGGTCATCTGTATGTGAAACCAGCTTCTTCAGCAGAATTTAACAAATGCACCCAAATTTTTTTACAGCACATTTCAGAAAGGATAAATTAACTCCAAGCTCACACAAAAAACAGTTTCTCAAATTGTGGGCCAAACCCTAAAGAACATAGGTTCACCTTATTCCCATCAAAGTTAAAGGAATTGCAGGTGTTGCCATGCCCCTTTACTGACAACAGGCCCACAGGGACACCTACATGATCCTTATTTCTCAAACAGATTGGAAATGAAAATGTTAACTACTGTGTTGGAGTATAAAAGGCAGCCTTTAGCATGAACCCTGAAGATCCTGGGAAAGCAAGAATCACCCATGATAATTTGCACTGATGAGACAGCTTAAAAAATGACCTACAGAGAAGAAACACCTAGCAGGGTCTCAGACAGGAGTTAGAAATATAAGAAAAGTAAGAAAACAGGGCTTAAAAAAAACGCCTGAGAGAGCTGCTGGCAAAAGCAGAGTTATACAATTGGTCTTATCAAATCTTTACTACCCTTTACTCAGCACTGTAAGCAGACCATGGACCACCTGGCCTGTAAAGAGTCCTTTCTCAGGTGAATAAGGGCTTGCAAGAGCATGTCCATCCTTTGCAAGTCCTGCACCTGGAAACACACAGCACCTTTGAGCCACAAGGCATAATGCAAATGTTTAGAGTTGTGGGGGCCTTGCAGAGCCCTGCATGTGGCAGTACTGCTTGGTGTCAAAGGCCACAGAGCTGCTCGGCAGAGCGAGCCCCAGCTTCAGACAGAGGATATTTGAACATTTCCAAGCACGGTATTTCTTTTTCCCAGGGAAAGGAATACAGTATTTTACAAATCCCCCGAGTGTCATTTCTGGATCTAGCCATGCACGCTGAGGCTTGTCTTGGCCTCCCTGTCTTACCTGTGAAACAAACAGGGCATTTGAATGTGCCTCCCATCCCCTCGAAGCTGTGCTCAATCAGGTGACACAGGAGCTTTGCCGGAGAGTCAAACATCTGGTTACACAGCTTGCACTCATGATTGATGCCTTCCTCTGCAAGGTTCAAATGATACAACTTGTTAGTGACACAGCAGATTAGCGTCGGGGAGGCAGCGGCAGCGGGCGGGGCGCGCCTGTGCCGGCACACAGGGCCCCCAGACCCCATTCCCAGCCCCAGGGCAGGAGCCGCCGCTGGCCTTCAGGGGTGCGGCCCGCGCTCCATCCGCCGGCATCCCGGGCGGGGCTCCCAACAACGCGGCACAAGCCACCAAGAGAGAGCCCTGCCCTGGGTACAGAGCATTAAAGAGTCAAACAGCATTTACAGTTCTTTAATACTGTGAATTCCAGCACTGACAGAGGGCTGAAGTGATGTCTTCACCTCAGAGTACACTGCAAACACATAGGAGGGGAAGGAACAAATGGAGAATAGCAGGAACTGAGAGCAAAGTGTCAGTGTAAATTTTTTTGTATCTCTTGGCTTTTTACATGGTGTAGAGAGACCACTGAGGGTATTTAAATGTAATTTGAAAGCATAATTTCCTTGTCATATACCTTAAGTATTGAATACACAGGGCCCATTTTAGATGCCTCTATATTCTAACTGAACTCAGTGAAATAGCAGTAATTATTACTCTTGGTTCAAGCCTACCACTTTTGCAAGATGATAAGCTTCTCTGTTTACTGCATTTTGTGGTTCCTCGTGCAGCTGAGCTTTTTTTTTGAGGTACTGAAGTCATATTAAAGCAATTTTCATGCATAAAACTAAACAATCCTTTTGTTTTCTTGAAGGGAGGGAGGGAGTTGCAGGATTTTAGAAAACATAGCATACAGTTAATAAAAAATCAGAAACTACTTAAAAAGCTTTAATACTGTGGATGGTTTCTGCAAATACTTCCTGAAAATGTGTCTTTCCTTCACTGAGGCAGCACATGAACTTCTCATGAAAACATATTTTAAAATCTAAATAAATTTTTTCTTTTGTTCTACACTCGTCTTTATTTTTACATCCTCAGATATCAATGGTTATAATTTTTTAGTTCCAAGATCGCTAAGAAATGACTACATTACTCCGTGAACCAATTCTTGTCAAATATATTTGGATCTCATGAATAATGGGAGCCCTCAGAAGCACAATCTTTACTTACAGTTGCTTCAAATTAGCTTTTTCTATCTTTAAAGGGGCTAAACAGAAGGAAAGTACTGCTCCCTACGAAGCCTTTGGTACTATTGGGATGCCAAGGTCCCCGTCCAAGGCTTGGGCAGTGGAGGGCTGCTGTGGGGCACTGGGTGCTCATGGTGAGCGCTGGCACCGCAGCTGCATGAGGAACGGGGAGGCACCATGGGGACAAGTAAACAGGTGGGCTGGGAAGGAGATAAAAAGAGAAAAGGAAAGAGCCAGGAACAGAAAGATGAAAGGGCTGGTAGCTCTGTGGCAGCAGCGCTACGAATTCCCTCAGGAGCCACAGGCAGGGACTGGGATATTTCTGGGACGCCACGAGGTTTGCAATGCTCTGCTCACGTGGGCGGGCGTGCTGCCCTCTCTGATGGGTGGGTTTCCAAACCAGGCTCTCTCCCCTCACTGTGGCCTAAGGCTGGATTCTCCCGTCAGACTCCTGCCTGAAAAGTTCTGTCTTTGTGTGAATTTTGCAACCTGCTCCAGAGGGGAGAAGAGATGGGGAGGGGGCATTAGCCACATGCTGAGCATGCCCAGCCACACTGCTGTGTACAGCAACCAAATGCTGCAATAAACCCGCAGAGGACAAAGCAGGAACTGAGGGAAATGGAACAAATGCCTTCTACAAATAAATCAGAGAAATCATGTTTGACATTAATTTTCTACCCTCTACATACTGGGTATTTGAAAAACAGTGATTCATGTACAGCCTATGGTCCTGTGTGAGCACATGTGTTCATAAATACAGACAGACACATACTGATGACTAGACAGCTGCTCCTTTTCCAGCCTAAATATCTATAATTTGAGTAAAACTAAAAAAAAAAAGGCAAAACAAAACAAAACAAACAAACAACAACAAAAAAAAACCAACCAAAAAACAAAAAACCCCAGAAAACAAACAATGCTCAGCATTTCAGTTAATTTCAGTTAACGTATATTCTTACAAGCTTGGTATGTTTAATTAGGTAACAAAGATTGTGTATTTTCTTGGCTGATCCCTGCAGTATTTTAAATAGTTAAACCCATAACAAACTAAAACTAGAATGAAAAATAATAAAACATAATGGGTTCCTGCAGATCTGGAAATTTATCCCACTCGAGGCAAGACCTTTTGATTTGCAAATCCACTTCTGAATTATAAGGCCTTCTCCTCACCGGTGGGGGTTTTTATTCCACTCCCACAGGAGTCCATTATGTATTTCTTGTGTCTATAAAACCATCCAGAAAGAAAAAAAGGGGGAAAAAGTACCATGGTTAGCATGACAAACGTTTCTTTTTTCATGCATGTGTATTCAAAATATGAAAATGCCCAAAGATATAGATAGAATTGCTGCTATAATCACTCTCTCCTCTATGGCATTTTACAGCATATTATTTTACATAGAAACACAGCACATGTATAGGGATACTCAGTCACCTTTGGAGAATAACTTCCTTGAATTATATAAGATCATATAGGTACATGCAAGGAGGCTTTTTGACAACGTGGTGTGACAGTCAAATGTGTGGTGCTGGGCACTAGCAACAGCAAACATATCATCATTTCCCTCATTCTTATTCGCCTTTTTTTTTCTAGCATGACAAGCATCTATGAGAGACCTACATAACTCAAGTGAATTATGCAGCCCCTCTCATTTGTAAAATAAAATGCAGATTTTTACAGTTTGTTATGCTAGATCTTCTCCCATTCCTTCGTAAGTGTATCTGTGGAGGTATCAGCTGATTACAGGACTAAACAAGCAATGCACAGCAAACAAGAATCTTGGGTTTCTTGCCTTTTTTCATGAGCTCAAAATAATAAGCATTAATTTTACACTTCATTTCTCAAAAAAATAATAGGATGTGCTCTTGTTTAAAACAAGCAGGCCTGCTGGATTCTGTCAGGCTGAAACTATGTCAGGCCAAAAGAGGAACAGAGCGCTTTGTGTAAAAGTATCATGGGGAGATGATAGTATCCTGTAATGTTTTCAGTACCTACTTTTGTCTCCAAAAGCATTTGATCCCTGGCAGACACATACTTATTTCCATACTGGTCTTGAGGGAAGCCACTAGGAATGAGAGCTGATTATCTGAATCCTGAAGGTGAAACCTGGGTGGTGCCCGCTGATGTCAAAGGCAGGCATTTGTATAAATTTGGAGGTACATAATTTACTGCCTGTTAGTGAGGATTAGAGGGTTGTGCAGACCCAGCTGAACCGTGGTGGCAGAGCACGTCGCTCATTGTTCCCAAGTTTGGGTGCATTTGCAGGATAGTTTTAAATACGTTGCTAGGGTGTTTAGTAGCACTTACACTGCCATCCTGCCCATTTTAGAGTGGGAATATGCTTCTCCATAAAGCTATTTCTGCTGCAGCAATGTGCATTTAATACATATTACAATGAGTCTCTAAGCCTCTAAGAGAACCGACACCAGCAGCCTCCTGGCGAGGATGCAGTATAATTAATAATGCTGTATTAAACCCATTTACTGTATCAGCTGCATTTCTAATTATAACTACATTAATGGCAATGTAAAAGTACATGTTAACACTGTCATGTACCGACATTATACCAGTAACAAGTAGAAGATCTGAACACCAAAAATCAAGATGGCATTGTCTTTACTGTTAGTTAAAACTTCTCTCTTCAACTTGATTTAATAAAGCAAAATTTCCCCTTACGGAATAACTGCAATAGTCCTGTTTTGAGAAATCATGGAAGACAATGTGCTGCTCACTGCTGACAACAACATGTACATCCCACTTATAGCTTTCCACACCAGTATATTTCTACTCTACTGCAGCAAATTAAGCCAATAAAGGGGAATTTCTTCCCTGTACTCAGATGTTCACATCCATGAGTTAACCGTGCTTTTAATGAACTTTGAAATACTGCGATTCAGTGTAACAAAGCATTAATATACTGTGTTCACAGAGAACCTTCTCCTGTCCATTAGATCATAAATTTGGTAGAATTAAATGGGCCGTGTGCTCTAATTATGGTAGAAATAAATAGAAATTGGAACGAACACAGGGAAATAAAATGAAAACTGCATGGAACTATTCTGTTTATGCAATTCATTTCCCAGTAAATAAGAAATCAAAGGGAAAAATTTATAATGTAAGAAAAGAAGGAGCTTCCCCAGCTATTTTTTCCATGTGGCTGTGAGGAGCAAGGAACTGGAACCAGGGTAGGATGGCAGTGATGGACATCCCCCTCAAACGCAAAGGCTGCAGAGAACCACTTTGACCCCTCATCTGCTTGGCACCACTCCATCACTGGTTTTCATTAAAAACAATCCAAGGATGGAAGTAAAACCAAGGTCTGAGAACACGCTGCAACTGCTCCAAGGGGATGGCAAATTTGCAGATGCTCACACTGGATGAAGACGATGTCTGCTGTACAGGCGACATTTCCTCCTCGCCATTGTTGCCTAAACCCATGACCTGCTACACAAACCATTTGGGCCACAGTGTTCCACTGCATTTTTGTAATTAATCCCCGAGGACGAGGCTGAGCCCTGAGCACCCCCCTTGCCAGCGTGGCAGCACCGGGGCGAGGACATCCCGCGCTCCGGCCCGCGGCCAGCGGCACCGAGTCGCTCTGAGGCACAGGCACCCCGGCCATTAGGCAGCCTGGGCGGTGAAAGGCAGCGGATTGATGGCGTGGCAACAGAAATGTCACCTGGGGAGCTGGGTGCCGTCCTCCCAGGGATGCTGGAGGTCAGTTACTATGGCAACACCGAATGAGCTCAACCTTGTAACTGACCCTTATCTTTTTTTGATCTGCGGCCCCCTTGGGACCTTGGCTGGAAATCAACTGGAAAATAATCTGGTCACATATCAGAAAGAAAACTATTTATACTTATTTATTTATCCAGGTAGAGCTCATATCTCCCTTTGACGACTCTGGCAGACCAAAGACACCCATCATGTTCCCTCGGCGGTTTCAGTGGCTGTGCGGAAACACCCAGCTCTGCGCTGTGAGAAACCTTGCCAAACCCCCCTGCCATTGCAAAACACACACACACAAATTGCCACGGATATCTGTGCTCATGACTCCACTGATATATTGCCAAATCTTGCCTTGCTCTCAGCCCCTGACTTGCCCGTGTGGATAAACATACACCTACACCCCTTCTTGGATGGTTTAATATTTTATGTTGGTATCCGCTAATCATATTCTTTTGTGCTTTATCTCTCTGCTGAAATATGATTCTGCTTTGAAATATATTTATATGATCTAGAATGGCACAACACTGATGTCTTTTATGAGCCGAAGATTGTTTAATAAAATCTTGCATTTCTGCTTCATCCTTATGACAATTTTACTATTATAAGTTTTCAAGGGATATGAGAGCTGTCCACTGTGGTTAGAAACATCACTTTAATGAAAAATGATAACACGGGGGCTTGGATTTTTCTAGAAACTATGTAAAGAATACCAGCAAAAATACAGAGTTCCCAACATGCGTTTGTATGTAATTTTGTTGGGTTTCCTTATATTTGCCTATGGATAAGACTCACTAAAATCAGATCTGTTCATCACAGTTTTCCAAGGGATGGACAGCCCAGACAAGGGTTTATCAGCACAAAGGGCAATTATTCTTCTTCAAGCGGGGAGACTCTCTGGGGAATTGGGATTTGGGAAATCAGGGACTATATTAGGAGGCAGAAGCCACAGGACTTGCTGGTGCTAGAGGAAGTGTCTATGGATTCCTGGTAACAAACTCCAAGGTTACTTGTGCTGTACTTCTTCAGGCTCAAAAAGGTATTCTTTTCCATGCTAAATTAGCCTAACCACACAACGGGCTTTAAACTCTTTCATCATCTTAGGGGGCCTCGAGCTCAAAATATGCAGAATTAGATACCAAATTATTTATAGGGTAGCTTGTAAGTTCACTGCCTCCAGTATATGTCAGTACACTGCAATATTAAAATGACCATCAAAAAGAAGCATGGTCCCAGAGGGAGTGGGGATGAGATTGCAGGGAGTTTCCTCCTGCCTGCGAGTTCCTGTGCTGCTGCAGAGCCCCTGCCCCTGGCTGCAGGCTGTGTGCTCCCACTGCACTGCACTCCTCAGGGCAAGGCTGAGCCTCACACACACGGGATGGGGCTGCCAGGCCCAGCCTCATCAACTTCATTTTCAGTTTACAAGAATAACAAAATCTCTAAGTTCAAAGGAGTTCATGGAGTTGTGCATCATCTGTCTCTGACTGCAGAGCCCCAGAGGGACCTGCCTGCAGAGCTTTATTTTAGATTTAGATATTAATCTGGGAAACTGCATAAAGATAATTTACAGAAATGTACTATAGCACAATAACTTCACACTTTATCAGCCTTTCTCTGAAGATGCCTTTTTTTTAATAGCCTATATCAAAACTTTTTGTGGACTAAAGCCTGATAGGTCTGGCTGCTCCTTCATAATAGTTGATTTAGGAGTAACTCCACTGGCTTCCATACAAAAATGGAAATGCAAAACCCATACAGGAAAAGAAATACATGCTGTCTGTGAGTGTGAGAGTTTACCACACACAGAATTAGCTTTATCCAAATTAATGAACCCCTAGGAATGACCAGAGTTTAGTAGGAACACCTCATTCCCACACGATTCAACTCAGGTCATGTATTTCAATGTTTTGAAATACTCACAGTTGTGTCGTTTCAAGTTTAATGTCAATACCTGATGAAACTGAAGTAATGCAGCCCTGAATCCAAGGCCATGCAGCCTATTCCCTGCACTGAACTCCCTCATGCCATTGTATAGCTGAAAACTAAATGTTCCTTACTGCTCCTGGTCTCCTCCCTGGGAACAGCTCCCTGTACTGCTACACAGCAGGAATACATTCATCCTCTCATCCTATTGACAATATCACATCGAAGAGCTCAGTACAGACAAACAGCAATAACTAGCATCTACTTGGCATCTATTCTTGTGAAATTAAAAATTAAAATTAAAACATCATTATACTCTTATTAAACATCCCACTGGAATATGCCGATGCTTTATAAACATGCAAAGCTTTAAACCTATTTTGAATAGGTGTAAAGCCCTTTTTTCACTCCTTTTACAGGCTTGGCAAGTTCCCCAGCCTCAGCAGCAGGCCCCCAGAGCTGTGAGGTGTCCCCTCCCCACTGCATCCCACCCGTGCCCCCTGCAGTGCCAGCGTGCAGGGACTGTGGTCACACAGAGGCCACCAGAGCTGCCAGGACCTGCCAGCCACCAGGTACCAAAGGCAAAGCCTTCCCTCCTCCCACGGGCAGCCCCTCCCCTGCCTGGGTGCAGGGTGGCAGCTGCAGCCCACAGCTACTGCTCAGAAGGCATTTATTTGCCCTTTGCTGGGTGCATTGCTGTGTGCTCAGAGGCAGGTTCCTGAGCTGGGCATGCAAGGCAGGGTGAGCAGCCCCCCGAGCTAACCCAGCACACCTGGGACAGCACACGGGGTTTGTTAAAGCACCAGCTCCCACTGATGTGTATTGCTGATCTTCACATTGCCATTTCCCAAGTACACACTGACATGATAGACTTTGAATCTATCGTGTAAATAATCATCAGATTAATGGTCTCTAATAGTATATAATTAACATGACAGGCTAGAAGCCAGTTGTTGTCAGCTACACTCAGCAATGCATAGAGTAAGAGAAAGGCATACACCTCTCCCATGATGGCATCAGGGAAGCAGAAAAACCAGTAAAAGGAGAAATAGAAATACAACTTAAAAAAACACAACCCACCAAAATGTACAATTTGACTGAGAAACACTGAAAGTTCTTTCAGGCATCAAAACATAATAATTTTTTTTTTGTTGTTGTTGTTGTTGTTGTTTTTTAGTGGGAGGGTAGATTTTTATTTCCATCAGCAAAGAAAAAATTCCATTATCCCTGCATTGGTGCAATGCCTCTTCAGTGATTACAGGTGAATTAGCATAAGGGGCCTTATTCTGATATTGGAAATTCTGCATAAACATGGAAATATCTGTCCAGCAATGTAAACTTTACAGCAGTATCAGCTATGGTCAAATTAAAGTTTACATTAATATAGATATCTGGGAAGTGGTGCAGTGGGCATAGAGTTAAAAATGCAATTGAAAACCAACCATGAACATTATTTTTGTGGCAGATCATCAGAGACTGGCCAAATGACCCTCATTATGCTGGAGCAATTTTTCACCACTTGCTCAAATAAATGCATTTCTTTTAAATATGTATTAATTTTGTTTTCTTATTAAAAAACAGTACTCCTAGGGAAAAGTCTCCAGTTAAAAAACAATCTCTTATGGCATTGTTATCAACTTAAAGACCAGATTCCTTTGAAATATCTACAGACAAACAGAAAACCCAGAAACATCTCTCAGCTTTTTCTTGGAAAATAAAAATGATGGTTACCCAGCTATCTTGACATGAGCATTCAGCACAACTTCACCAGAGCTTACTTGTTCATCTGAGGGTCATAGCTCAGCCCCAGAGAGGCTCCTGTCCCCCACCCCTACCAAGGTGCTCCTTCACTCCTTCTCCCCAGGACTAGGGTTGGAGCTCGGGGACACAATCCAGTTATTGGGGATGGCAAAATGAGATGCCACTACAAACAGAGAGAACCAAAGGTGGCTAAATAAGGTCTGGCTGGCTAAGATAGGTAACTGATTTTGCATGGCACAAGTATCTCTCAGAGCTCATTAACTGTAAATACGCCCAAAAGAATGAACCTCCCCTATGAGACATATTTTAAATCAGGAATCCTAGGGTGCAGTAACGCATGATATTCCTTAAGGCAGTCAAAAAGAAGAATCTGCATGAAAACAAGAAAATATCTTAAGCATCTCTGCATTATGCAGACATATATCCTTGTACTATGGGATTATGCACAAGTAAATGTACAGACCATCTCCCATTGATGTTGGTGAAATTTGCTTGATTAACACTCCACAGTCCAGGTAGAAATCAAACCCTATGGCAGCTGCATCTTGAATAAGAAGAGAAACTGCAACCCAGTGACTTTCTGTAAGAGATCTCACAGCTGAGCAAGGGCACTGTTTAACACAGACTGTAAAGGTACCCTGGGTAGTGCTCATCTAACATACAAACATGGATTACATGTATAAAACCCAATATCAGACTCAGAACACCTTTACATGTCTTCTTTGTCCTGCACAGGAGCCAGCCAGTTTGCACACTTCACATATGATCTGGAGCTGGACAGGCACCACTGAAGCAGCTGCCCTGAGCTCTGCACAGAAGAAGAGCTCAGGGCCAGCACACGCATCCTACAGAGCTGTGAGGGACACCAGTGGCAGTGAAACATGGGCAGAACCTTCTTCTGGAATCCTAAACTCTGAAGATTTGGTTTCTGCCTTTGTAAACAAATTCCTTTCTATTTTACTACGTGAGTAGCTCGGTCAGGCATATATGGCTGTTGGCAAATACTCTGTCAGTGCACAACATGGACAGCTTGGTTTTATTTATTTTTTTTTAGAAACACATTTTCTTCATTTTCTATGTCATTAGCTTTTTAATCCATTAAGGAAAGCCATGTGCAAACTCTCACATTGTAGCCTCTGGAGAACACATGCGGTCTTGACAGAACACTTAGTGTAAAAGATAAGGAAAGTCTGTATTTTTGGTTAAATAAAGGGATCTGGAAGAGCCAGTCTTACAGTGGTGCTGAAGCAGCCCTCTTGCAGCCACCTAAAAATGTGAGCATGCCACTGTATCAAAACACAATGACATTCAGGAGGCTCTGAGGGCTCATTAACAGCAGGAGTCCTACAGAGCTATTTTCGCTTAAACTAACCCAGATCTCATGCTCATGGCATTGTAAAGGTTTCCTGGACTCTCTGTAACTCTTCTCATTCTCAGAAGTTACATTTAAGAATAAAATAAAATTAGGAAAAAAAAAAAATACCCCAGGCCTCTGCCAAAAATGTTGCCCTGAAAGCACCAAGATGTTCCCAGCAGGATGGTGCTTTCAGGGTGTGCATGGTATGGACTGGAGCCATGCAGAGGTGGCTGAGATGACTTGGAAAGATCCAAACGTGTAGTCAGATTGCTGCAGAGAAAGGCCTGATGTGCAATCATTGAACTTGAAAGAGACTAAGGGGTGTCCACCTAATAAGTCCACATGAGAAGAACCATATTCCACAGCCCTGCAAAAGTTACTGAGAAAGAATGAAAAATGAGAGGAAAGATCAAGCTGCTTTTCAGCTGTGCCCTCAGATAAAATAAGATTCTTAATCAAGCCATCATGGAGTCCCTGCTTCAACCGAAAAGGTTTCTCTCAGTCAGAGACCTGCTACCCACCATTTTATTCTTTTTTTTTTTTAGTGAGTTCTTATTTTAACCTCAGATTCAACAGTCGGCATTAAGAAGTCGGCATTTGCTCCTATCACCCCAGAGAGGTAGGGAAGATACAATCGTATATATGCAAAATAGGTATGAACTCTGATAATACTTTGCCTGTAGGCAAAAATTGACTTTTTAAATGGCAGCTACTATAATAATGTTAGCCTAAGACCCACTCTTGCAGGATTTTCCTTCACTTAGTAAAAACAAGGTACATGTTGATAGGAAAAGGAAAGAGTTTGGGTACTGCTAATACGGGGAATGTTTTAGTGGGAATAGGGGAAAACAAAATTGTAAAATAAAAGTAAAAGGTCTGTCCCACTGAACTACAAATACACTTGATGTACCAGCATGGAGGGGGTGAAGTGTTTAAGTCTGCAGCCACAGAGGCAAGAAGGGCTGCCAAGATCTGTTCCCTAAAGCTTGTTAGTCTCAACCAGTAGCCTTGGGATGCTTTCCCCACACAGTTTATTCTTTTGGAAAACTGCCTACAGAGGAAGGGTCTAAAGTAATGGTCTATGGGATGAGTGGTAGATGATGCCTACTCTTTACGTTTCTCTTCCTTATGATTGCCAACACAAAGAGCATTTCTGCACAAGCATAAGTGCAAGAACAGGGCTTCCTTTCAAATCACACCTGAGGTGTGATCAGAAATGTCTGGCTCCTCAAGGATGCTCTGGGAGACCTAGGATGCCCTGGTGCCACCCATGTGCCTGAAACTGCAGGGAGTGGTGCCAAGGCCACCCAGCCCCAGTGTGAGTGGCCACTCCTCCATCAGGCACTGGCCCTGGCAGGTTGTGGGGCACATCCCAGGAAAAGACGTGCAGGCAGCAGGGCATGCACAACAGTAGAATCTTTGCAGCTAGATGAGCATCAATTATGCATTGTATCAAAATCCAAACGTTAGAGCATGAAGCAGGCAATTCAAAGAAACAGCATGGGCAAAGCAAATGCCAAAGAAATGAAAATATGTCCAAAACTGTGACAGAGCACTTGGCTACTTTTCATGTAACATCATCAATCATCTCTCATCGAAGAATTCAAATACTTGGGAAGAGATTACAAAAATATTCAAAGATACAATATTTGTATTTTGAATGTTAATTTGACACAAAGGAGTGTGCATGAGGGAATGTTTATAATCAGCACTCCAATAAACTCACAAATGACTCTAGTATTTTATAAGCTTGTTAGAAACAAATCACTCCCTTAGCTTATATTTACTTACTGATGAATAATAAAAGGCCTCAATACACAAAGAGTAAATTCAAAATGTTTTCCTCTTGTTTTATCTTCTATGACAATACTGGAGCCCTCTCGTTCCGGCTGTGATTCCCAAACATGCCTCTCCTGGTTTTATGGCTAAATATTGATTTCTCCGTACAAGGAGAGGCAGCTTTGAACCTTGGTTCCTGCCCCCACCCCCCATGTAAAAGAGATGCCCAGGTCTGGAGCTGAACAGAGTGGCTGGCCTTGCCCCCTGCCCTTGTGCTGCCTGGAGGGGTGGGGAAGGCAGCATGTCCAGCTCTGCCAATTTACACAGCAACGAGGGCACAGTCCGAGCGCTCAGTCTTAGGAGGAAGACAAGAAGATGTGCACACCTTGAACACCTCCTGGAGCAAAGCACAGCACAGCCAAGCAGAAGAATATATTTTGCAATATACTCATAAACCTGCAACGGTCCCAAACAAACACATCAACTGCTTCAGTTGGTCTGCAAAGGCCTGGGTGAGGTGTCAGTACAATACAGGCTCCTGTGACCACCCAAACACCCTGCACACCGTTGGTGCAACAGCCCAGTAATTGACCGCAGCTGAAAAACCCCTTTAGCCTGTTTAAAACCATCAGGATGCTTTAATGCAATACAAATCACCCTTCAGCAGACAACATAACACCTACACCTTCCAAATGCTATTAGTTATACACCAATACAGCTCATATTATATTAGTTATCACCTGTGGACAAATACTTGCAGGGATGCGAGCACAGGAGACCAGTGCTGGCCATCAAGCCCTGGCAGTAGCTGTGCCGTGGTACCCACGTGTGCCATGATAGCTGGATTTCAGAAGTAATTGCTGCATGGGTCGGCGTGCTGGATTCATAAGTGGTAAGTAGCACAAATGGAGGGAAACAGAAGTTGGCAGAACAATGCCTCATTTTTCTAATGTAACTAAGTGCTGAACGTGGTAATGGGAATTGTGGGGATACTTGTCTTTATGCTCTTATTTACCCAATAGAAATAATACAAGGATATTCTAATGCAGGTTTTTACTTAATGTACAGTTAAGCATTAGACAAACATTTTATTGTGGTCTGTAAAGATGATCTATTTAGGGTAGCTGAAAAAAACCAAACACTGCATTGAAGCATAAGTGCTTCTGGTAGACACACAAATGCATAGTGACTTTGCAAAGTAAATGTAACACAGGCTTTTGTTCTAGATGGTCCCATTGCTTCATGCACAAGCATCAAACACATCTTCACCATCCCTTAAAGACAAACCAAACACTGCCATGGACCAAGCTGGCTGGACACACAGCATCTTTGCAACTGCATTAAGATGGTGAAGTGAATAAACACAGCCAGGCCTACTCAGAGCCCTGGCACCCACTGCTGCAGAGGGTGAGGGGTGAGCTTGAGGCAGTTTCTGTAACATGCCTGGTGCTGGGACGGGCCTGGTGGTCTTCACAGGGAGCTGGGAATCACTGCAGTATTGCAGAATACAAAACAAAGCTTGCACAGCCCCTATTATTAATCATGATTCAGGTGTACATTGAGCTGATTAAACAATTAGTCATTACAAACATAACAGCTTAAGATTCACATTTCCAGAGTACATTATAAGACGGTTTTATTTCTAAAACTGTTAATGGCAGAGCCATGAGTAAAGAAATTTTTTTTTTTCACCTGTGGACAAGCCATAAAGCACTGTATGTGTAAAAAGTACAGGAATTTACTAAGTGTAACACTGACAAGCAATATCCTTTCAAAATAAATCTCAGGGCTCCAAAGCCAGGGCCACATGGCACTGCCACTGCAATCCTCCTCAGGGACAGAGACTACCCGTCAGGGAGCTCAGTTCCCTCACCTGCAACTCTGGCCAGCAGCTGGATCAGAGGGAAGGCTGCAGATGGAGCATCCCAGAGACTGCCCCACGGTGTGGGTGAGAGGTCTGAGGGAGGAAGACCAGGCAAAGGACGGTGGAGCACGGCTGGCCCACAACAATGCCACTGCCATCCCTGTCACTTCCATGCCACTCCTATGGGAAACTGCCCTTGCCATGGGCTCCCCACCCCTCACTGCCTGTGACACAGGGCCCCCAGCACCACAGGGTGAGGGGCACTGCTCTCAGGCACGTTTGTGTTCCAAAAGCAGTGCTGCTGTCTGAAACCCCAACCACTTAAGCCAGTAGCAAAGTTTATAGTCTGCATGCAGGTATCTCTCCAAGGCTGAGTGTAACGATCAGCACCACCCAAGCCACCAGGCAAGGGGGGTCTACTCAGCCTCTGTTATTCATCTCCAGGTGGTGCAGAGGAGTAGGGAGGCACAACATCCTTGGGGGAGAATTCCTTATACATTGTTCCAACATCAGCATTTCAGCCCCCAGAGAGAACAGTGACTAATCCCCAACCACTCAATAAACTTCATGCTAATAGATGGCAGGAAAAAACATGCAATTTCTCAGAAAGGAAAATAATTACTAGGGGCATGTGAAATGCTAGAAATGCAGGAAGCAAACAGCTGAAGGAAAACCCATATAGCACATGTCAGGGTTTCACAACAAAAATGCTGTCAACGTGCCACAGTGTGTGTCAGAAGCCTCAGTGCTCTTCAGTCTGAAGTCACTGGGATTTTCCCTATGGCCACGGGCTGCAATTTTAACTCTCTAGATCCATCTTTGATGTTATTGAAACAGAGACATGAATTTGAAAAGGAAAGAAGTCATGTCATGAAGAAAACAGGAAAAATACACTTTCCAGGGGGGAAGGGTCATGGCAGTCTAAATGACCGAGTACAAAAACTACACTGCTCTCCATTTTTACAGAAGTGTCCTGTACAGTGCCCTCTAGGATTCTCCTTTGGGTTATCCATTTATTTTTGAAAAGCTTTTCTGGAGAAAATAAACACTCCTTATTTTCAGGAATAAAAACAAAACAAACCATCCTCAGACAGCTGGCAGGACAGGAAGGGCACAGCCCAGGCTCGCTCTGGGGCTGCCCCCTCTGTCTCCATGCCTGGCAGGTGTCTCTGAGGAGGGGAGCACACCAGCTGCTCTCAGCCATGACTGAAGCCAGGCACCTCAGCCATGAGTGGTGACAATCCCAGGGCTTTCTGGCGGGGACTTTCCTGTGCCCAGCACTGCTGGCAGTGCTGTGCCACCCCACTGCCTGCACAGAGAGCATGGGCCAACCCCAGCCCAGGCACTGGGCCCTGGATCACAGAGCAACACGATGGCAATTTCTAAAGGATGGCAAAACTTACAGCATCACTAATGCTGTTATTGACAGGAGCTAAAGCCCGCCCGTACCACCCCATCCCTGCTACACACAAGTGAAGTCAGAGAGAGAATTTCTCATGGCAGTGCTTGTGTCAGGAGTTGTCCAGTTGTCCACTGGCACATTCCCTGTGCCCAGCTCCTCTGGCAGCTGCCAGCACAGGCGGGGCGGGCGCGCCCTGTGCCCACGTCTGACATCGGGAGCAACATCTGAGCACAGCACCCAGCACAGCGTCTTCACTTACTTGTGCTGAGTTGCCATAGCTGGGGAGGATTTTAAATGGTTTCCTCTCGACATTTGGTTTCCTTAGGCTTTCCAAAGCAGAGGAAGTATTTATCAATAAAGATTTTTAAAAGAATTAATTATCACCATCATTAAGTCAAGCTCCCTGGTGCCTCGCTGTCCAGCACCTGCCCTAGTCCTCTCCCCTTTCAGTGAAGGATCTACCATCTCTGCACCATCCTTGTGCTTTGGAGCTCTAAAGCACTATTAAAATCAATTCACTTGGTGTCAAAAGCTCTCTTTCTTCTTGTACCCACCAGTACAGCTGTAGTATTCATCAGATTTTACCACCAGGATTAATGTTATAAAATGTCATTTGCTACAGTAAAATTTATCAACATTATTATATACCATAGAAACTGCCACCACAGACAAATGCACTACATTAAAATTTTGTCTAGAGCTCCCTAGAGGAAACATTTGCTGCAATTTGTGTAACAGTTTATATATTTATGCTATTTAATGGTACAAAGCAATAATTATGACTTCATTCACTGATAAGCCACAGCATTATATAAATCAGATGCGGATTTAGAACATGCCAGCTTTGTCACTGGCCTACTACTTGTAAATTATGTTGCTGTTAAAAAAAAAATCTAAGCAAATATGAGTTAGCAGCAGGAAGCTAATAATGTGCCTCCAGCTGTTCCAGTTAACCTGCAAATGTGGCCATCTGCACCTCAGGAGAAAAAGAAAAGGAGAGATAGAGGGAGGGAGGAAAAGGAGAGAGGAGAGAAGCTCCCACCAATGCCAACACAAAGCCTAGGCCCTGAGCAGTAGGAATGACCTTGCTCCTCATGACCAGACAAGCACATATTTAAAATCAGAAAAGTTACCAAAGAATAAAGGACCTTTTCTCCCCTAGACCCACAGAAAAAGAAATAAAAAAGAGGAAAAAAGTCCTTTCCACTGCCTTTTTTCTAGAACAGGCTGTCTTTCACATCTGAGGTTATTATTTACTGCATTGCAGGTCTGTCCAATGAGCAGGTTTTTCTTACAACTTCTGCCTTTCATTTCTACTTTTTAACACCTCTTCACAGACCCATCTTGTATTATTTTTTTTTAAGTGGTGGTCATTGTAATAGATTTATTCCTGCTTCAGACAATTTAAAATGGATCTGCAGGGCACAAAGGCTGAACTATCAAACAAGACCAAAATTCTCAGATAGAAAGTCACAGATCTTGCAGTGCACAGCAGCTTCACTCCTACCTTTGGGTTCATGGGGATGAGGTGTCCTTAGGACGTGCGAGTGGTGTTTGCTCAAAGATTATTTTATAAGAGACTTCTGTGGAATCTGGGTCACAAGGAACTGACACAAAATATTCCCTTTGACATTCACCCACACACTGAAGAGACAGTGGCTGAAAGTGCAGGCCCTGTACATTGTTACACTTTGGTAATCCGACAGCAGTTTAATATGAACAATTTTCCAAGATCCATGTTAGCAAGGGCTCTCCAATACACCCCCTAGAAAAGGATGGTGAGGGTCTCAAAGGATTTTTTTATTTCTTTTTAAAGGTCTGACCCTGTAAAACAACAAGCTTAATTCCTGTGAAGGGCATGTGGTCAGAGGGGTCAGCACACCTTGCCAGAGCTGCACTGCTCACCCACACCCTTACACAGCACCTTTGTACTGCCAATCCACCCCAGCACCCCAAAAGAGCCTTGTTCTGGCACAAGTTATCGAGGCTGCCATTGACCTTGAGATGCTTAAATACACTCAGGATTATCACTCTTACAGTAAAAAATCTCATCTTGCTTCTTCCAAAATTAAGCAATCCAGTTTGTTTCTGTGTTTTTGGTGCACATCTGTTTGCACCACTCCACGTGTTGTGGTTTTGATAAAACTCTTGAAGTACTGAAAACACCCAATATTGAGCCCTGTGGACCCTGATCTCGAGGGTGGGGCAGCATGAGCTCCTCAGAGCACATCACAGTCACAGAACAGGGGATCTATATCTGAGCACTGTCGTGTGGACCTGACCACTATTATTAGATTTTCACCAAGGAAACATGATTTATCTTCATTCTAACTTTTGTAACTATAACTCATTCCAATGCTAACTGCATTTACAGGGATTTATAATTCACTTGAAAGATTAACTAGGGCATACCTAATTTCAAAGAAACAAAACCAATTTTTTCTTGAAAATACTGAATTTACTTTAAACTGGTCTGGTGTGATAATGTTGGGCTGCATATCTGTTTTTAAAGCCCTTTAATGTTTTTCTCTATTTAAGAGTATTGTGGACCTGTGTTAATACTTGCAGGTGAAATACCTTACCCTGATGGTACATCAGTAACTGATCAGTAACTGATCTTTTCCCAACACTTACACTACACTTTGGGGATGTTGGTACGTATGATAAAAGCTGTGATTTGCAGCAGGTTAAAGAACCAATAGTTGCATGCTGACTCAGTAAGTTACCAGCATTTACCCTCTGAATTGTGTTAAGCAATGCAAAGTGCCAGCAGTGTGATGTGTCTGGTCAGGGAAAGGCATGAGCCATCTCTCCAGAGGAAAACAAGCTTTCCAGGTAAACCTGTAACTTCATCTGGCCTTTCTAAAGTTAATTTAATCTAGAAACTGCCACATCTTTGAAAGCAGCTAGGCTGATGCTCTACTTTTCAATAACACAATATTCATAGCACCAAACAGATTCTTCAAGTGCCATTGAATATCCAAACATAGTGGGATATTTTGTGCACATAGCACAGTTCTGGAGTTTGACAGTTCCATTTAATTAGACCAAACCTCAGCTTAGTCCACTGGTGTCTTCAGAGACAGGTAGTAGGTAAAGCTGGTCAACATCTACATCAAAATAATCCCTGGTCATGTGCCCCTGAGTCTTCATCAAGACTTCCAGGTCATGTTGCACAGACTGTGCATATCCACACGTGTGGAGTTCCCAGGTGCTTTAGCTCATGAGGTCTGAGTGCTCCTTTATGATGGGAATCCATGTGTCTACTTCCTGTCCCTATCTGTTCACTGCTCCAAACAGCACCAAAAAAGAGATCCTAGATGTATGCAAATAACCCATAATCCTCATTTATAAAGAAACCCTTTCACATTGCCATAATGAACTAGGAGGGGTAGTGTCAGATGGATTCTCATGTGAGCATGAATAACACAAGAGAGAAGCAGATGGAAAGGGGCATAAACAGCTTTTTCTAAACGCATTAATAAAAATATTGTGAAAACACCTTGCTCTAAAATATAAACCTAGATATTTGATTTGTTTAATTTTTTCAGAACATTTCTGTTCCCTTCTGGTGGTGCTAAGAGGGGTGATGGTAGCAGAGAACCCTGTGCCAGTGAGCAGCCCACATCCCCTGGAGATGTTCACCAGCATGCAATGCCCTCTTGGCCTCTCCTCAGCCACGGGAAATCTCCCTGTTATTTCTCAACTCTCATTCCTGACACTCCACAGAGTTTCACATAGCACACTGAGAGGCCAATGAATAACTCAAGTAAAGTCTCCAACTTAGCAAAAAAAAGTGTGACTGGAAAAATTTAACTCCCAAAGAGACAGTATGAGAAAGGTCAAAAGACGTGGTCAAGTGGAAGGCCTTCCAATAGCTCCATGGTGCCACAAGCATTCACACACAACATGTTTATATCATGGAGGAGAATAAATTAAACTATCACACTCATAAAAGATAGTGCACATCTGCAAAACATTTTTGGGGCAATATAGTTAAAGAGAAAATGGCTACAACCTCATACAAATAATGCTGTGACATTTCTATCCTCTGGTTATTGACCTGAACAATCTGATCCAGAATTGTTATGCAAGTGGCAGAAATGCAGAATGAATTTTTAATAGCCCTGTGTGTGAAAGAGAACAAAATTTCATAAAAGATGTTAAGGCAGTTTCCATAATGCTGGCTTATTTAGCTCTCCACAAAAATAGGCACTCTGAACTACAACAGTTAATCCTTAGGATTTACAGCACATCATAACTCATTCCTGCTGTACAGAGGAATCCATCTCTCAAATGCAAGTGATCTTGCAATCAGAGATGAACTCCAGTACTTAAGTACGATGGGATACGTTTCACAGTGTCAGCCCTAATTTTCAGCCTTGACTTTGATTTCCCCTGCCTTGGTGGGTTCCAGGCAGACCCTCGGTGTTACTCTAATGTAGCTTTTTTGTGGTTTTAATATGAATATTGTGTCAAGAAGCTGAGATATTAAGAATGACAATACATTATTATTGCAGCAGGGAAATCTCCAGAGTCCTAGAAGTAGGATTTTGAAAACCACAGTAAAAAATCAATAGCAATCCACAAGAATTCATAAAGGAAATGTGTCAGTCAGCACCTCTGAATACAAATCTTAAATTTTAGTCTAAGCAGACGGGACAAATACAAGTTATTTAAAAGGCAGAGGAGGTGAGCGTGCCCCAGCTTTTCAGGCTGCAGGAGGGAGCCTGTCTTGCTTGGCTGCCCCAGGAGTGTCTGAGATGCCCTTGCCTTTCTCTGCCAGAGCCCCGAGGCCAGCCCCAGCCCCAGCCTGCCTGAGCAAGGGTGTCCCTGGTGGTTGCACGGACAAGGAAGATGCTGCATCCCTGACACTGCCTGCACCCAGGCTCCTCCCTCAAAAGCAACCATCCAACAGGATGTAGGGAAAATCCGGCTCATCTGTACTCCCTGATAATTGTGATAATGAAAAGAAATGCCAAGAACTGTACATGCAAACCTTTGATGAATTCACGGCCAGACATCCGCTTGCAAGGTACTTGGCCCATGAGCTACCTCCAGTAACAGGACTTAGTATTGCTTGGGTTTGATTTACATAATCAAAAATATCCCCAAAATCAATTAATTAAACACTTCATTTATATATAGCTATGTATTAATAAAGTCTTACCAAAGCTTCCTAGTGCTTTTCTCAGGAAGAAGCCTGCTTAACTAGCATGGAAAACAGAAGGCATCACATACAGAAATGTCCATAAGGCGAATGCAAACGGATGGCCTTTGCCATCTCAGATGTTGCCCAGGGACTAGATACATCTGAACAGGGCTTATTCTCATCATTCAGATCACTTGCCTACACTCTGACTTTGAAAGAAGTTTTTGAAAGAAAAAACAGCCTGCAAGGTGCTAAAGATGAATGGTCCTGCTCTCTTCAGTAAGAGTTCGTAGCAGTGCTCAGAAGGAGAAAAAATCTTTTTCTGGACCTCACTCTCCTGTACAATTTGCACAACAGAAAAGCTGGGTTTGATTCACAAAAGAGGTGAAGTTATAAGCAGAAGAAGAGTCCAAATCCAGTAAAAGATGTTAAGAGTTGGTTAGATGCTCTCAGTACCTTCCTGCAATCTCTACAGCCTATGTGCTTTCCCACTGCTACTCAAAAACACCTTAAAAAATAACTTACAATTTTGGAGGGGAAAGGCCAGAGGACATAGCTCTGATGGTGGTCCGTGGTTTTCAGTTCCTACTCAGGAGACTTCACAACTGTTTTTAAATGGAAGTACATAGCGTTCCCTGGCTGAGTGACACAGAAGCACTGCTTAATGGCCAAGGAGGATCTGTTGGCAATGGCACTGAGGACTTCCACAAAGCCCAGGGGCTCCAACTTTAGCAGCTTTTCTAGTCAAGACCATGGGAAATGCTGCTAAAAACTGCAGCAGTCGTTCAGGGCAACCATGAGATGTGGTTCACTATACATGTGCTATCTATTATGCATACTATTTATTAATTTATGTAGATTGGTAGACTGCGTGACCAAAAACATGCCATCAGCAATGATGGGCACCCAAGCCTGCAGTAAAGGCTTGATCCAAAATTAGTTTCAGTCATTGAAAGATTTTTATTTTTTCTACTGCTTACAGTGAATATTGTTTTAGGACCTGAAAGCACTGAGAGAAGCTGCTTTTATTGCACTAGTCATAGCAGAGAGTTGAAATCTCCATTATAATGGAGATTATAAAATCTCCAGGTAAAGCAGGAAGACAAATTCATTTAGAGAACCCTATTGATATTTGATTTGATAGATCTTAATAGCAGAACTCTCTTAAGGGTGATGTCACCATATTGCAAAATTATTTAAGCTTACAGTCACTGTTCTACTGCATGTCCCAGCCCAAAGGAAAAGGATCAGATCTCCACAGCCAGGAGACTGTGAAGTATAACTGGTACTGATGTACAGGGGCAAATGTTGTAAAAGCTTTTTATAATGTTTTGTTTTCAAGCTTAAAAAGTAAAATAGCACCACCAACCCACTGACAGATAAAAATAAATCTCCTGGGACATAATGCTGCTTATCTGTGCTTTCCCCACACCTTGTACCTATTTATTCCCATGACAGCAGCACCCACTTTGACAATATGGGTTTTTCTTTCTTTCTTCAGAGCAAATTAGGAATAACCTCACCAAAGCCAACACTACTACACCGATGAAAAAATTAATCAGCAATGAACTCATACCCTGGGATTTTCTCAAAAATTTGACGGATCTGTTAGTACTGAATTCTCAATCTGCCCTAGTTACCAGATGCCAGTTGGAAGGGCATTGAAAGGACAATAGATGCACTGATATTTCCTAACTAAAGTTAGCTTCTGACAAAACTATCATTCCTAAGATATCTCAAAACAAAACAAAAAAAATTCTCTTCAATCTGAATTTGAATTTTCTTTTCTGAATTGCCTCTTTTTCTTTCTTCTTTAGCTCCCACAGCTGAGTTCCCAAATGCAAGATGTTCATTGTCAATAAACACTGTGCAAATACATGCAAATAAAGGGGATCAGCAGAATGAGCTGCTTGCAATTACTGCCTTATCCACGAGAGAGCACAGTAACCTGAGCACATCCCCAGCCTTTAGTAAATGCCTCGTGTACGTACAGAGCACTGTATAACTCAAAAATTATAATTAAAATGTCTTAGCTCCTGTATTTATAGTAACATTTAAACTACTGTGCTTTCTTGAAGTCAGAGTCATTTACTTGAGAACAGCACACTTTACGGTGAACAGATCTTTGAAACTATACCATGGGGATATGGCACAGCCACATGTAACTCAATATATGTCAACAGCTGTAAAAATATTGGTAGGAGAAGGGAAGGAAAAGCCATGAGCACAGATCAAGTGCCCTGTCTCTCACATCTGACTGTTTTCAGATTCTCACTCACTCCTCTCCTCCCCGCCCCCCCCAAATAATTGGGCAATTTTGGTGCAAGCTGTCATAAAAGCCAAGGCTTCTTTGAGGTTGAGTGATCAAAAAGGTTATAAATGAAAATGATTTCAATGTTGGAGGCCTAGTGAGTGACCAAGGCACTTTCTGTAGCAGAAGGGTTTGTTCTAATCTTACCAACTGCACGCTTTCGTCAGAGCATATTCCTAGGGAGTTCACAGCTCCCCAGGGCGAAGCTACAGTAAATTCTGACTAATCCCCTCTGCATACAAATGAGCCCCTGGTAAGAGAAACTGCAGGGTGAGGCAGCTTATACACAGCACTGATTCTTCAGGTCTGCACCTTCAGCAAAGCAAACAAAATGGCACTATATTTTTTTCTTCAATGGGACAAGCTTTTGGAAAAATAAAGCCTTAAATCCTAAAACGCAGGACAAGATGAGGAAAGGGGGGAAGAAGGACAGAGCAAAAAGACTGTCCCTCCTCTCCGGAACCCAGGTAGTGGGGTAAACAGACAGTATCACCCCTTTAAAAAATTAATGAATTTAAACTTCTGCTTTATTAAGGGAGTGGTGGTTTTGGACTAAAACTGAATGTAAAAGGAACATGGCACAAGATAAATATTTACTAGCCTATTATAAAATAGCAAGATTGAACCCTGCACTTCCATTGGTTGGCATCACTGTATCAAAATACTATAGAGCACCAAGTAATTTATATTCATTCCCTGGCATTTCAAGGGATCTTTAAATGTTAAATTCTGCACCTATTGCTGCTTTAAAAGTCTTAAGCATTTCTCAGTGCAAGATGTGATTAATTTTTCCAGCTGCGCGTTATTTAATCACGGAGCATATATTTGGTATAATTATTAACTCTTGACAACACGAGATGCTCCTGTTTGACAAAATTCCTGGGAAGCAGCTGAGTGTACAGCAGTGAGAATGGCTGGTGCTGTTGGTAGTCCCTACCTGGCAGAGTAGAGGAACAGAAGAGGAAGAGGCTACGGAGTCATCCTCTCTAAGTGTGGGAGCACTCTGCACTTCCAGGGGATGGCAATTGCTTTGGCACTCAACACCCTTTGGGATATAATGCAGAGAGCTCTCAGTAAGAATCACTTGGAGCTGTTCTCTCTGCAGACCTGCAGAAAGTTGCCTCTGTTTTGGATATGTACAGAGCCTGGGATGTTTACACTCTGCAGCCATTTAAATACAACTCAACAGAATCCTAATACATTGCATATGCAATTTTCATGTACTTGCATGAGTTATGGGGTCAAGATGTACACACAGATTCAGTTTTATAGTCTCAAATTTGATGTTTATTGGAGATGATTCTGAAAGCCATAAAGGAAGGCATTTGAATACTCTACAATTCAACCTTAAAACCCTAAAAGTTCTGGTTTAGATTTCTCCTTAACATTAAGCTTCTAAGCTAATAATTTTCTTATGATGTTTTGCGCTTAAAATTGATTCATTTGAACCTTGCAGCTTACCCTAAAACTTATTAACTGAAGTAAATGCTCTTATACAGTGTTGTGGTATTAAGAAATAATCTAATCAACCAAACCCAAAATGTTGGCTGAGGAAACATTGCTGAATAGCCAATCCAACAGAGCCTTAACATGCCACAGGGGTGGATCTGCACCAAGCCTCCACTCTGCTTCACAGCCAGCACAGCCCTTGGAGAGCGTGTGAGCAGCAGGCACTGCAAACCCCAGCACCTCCTTCCAGCTGCACTCCCATCTGCCCTGGAGGGGAGGATGGGAGGGCTTGCAGATAAACCCCTCCCGAGCTCCAGGCTGGGCTTCTGATATGTCCCACACACCTTTCCAGCCTCTCCCTATCTTTTTGGTAGTGGGAGGCTGTCAGAAAGAAGTCTTGCTGCAGTTAAAAAAAAAAAAAAATTAACCAAAACCCAAACAACTAAACCACAAACAAAACCCCCACAAAACATTTTAAAGTAGCAGCACTCCCATTTACTTGCCACAAGACAATATTATGTTTTGCACTCTGCTTCAGCCATAAGGAATTGCAGTCTATAAAAGGCACCACTGCACTGAAGGGGGGACTCTGTACCACTCCATGGAAAAGAAGTCTCCCATCGCAATCAGGAAAGTGTGTTATAGGGATGACCTTCTGACACAAAGCACAAATCTATCAGTTTGCCACTTTTACATGCTTCTGGTATTTATCTCTTCTGCACTCCCAACTCGTCTTTTAATTAGACAAACTCTCATGAAAGTCAACAAGAGTTTTGTCTGACTGAGAGCTGGGTTGGAGCATAATTGGATCACAATTCCAGGGGTGACAATGAATAAAATGCAGTTCTAGATAGGCATCAAAAGTGCAGAATCTTTATAGTTTTAAAATTAAGTATTCTGGGGGGAGGGCTGCAGCAGAGGCTTCACCATCTTCCCCACAAGGAAATTCTCAGCACTTCCATCTGCAAAGGTACCAGTGCAGATATCAAGGTGTGCCAGCACCCAGACACAGGAGCCTGAACAGGATGAAGAATAATAGTTATTCAATGGCATAACTGATGACACACCATTATGTTCAACAGCAATTCTGATACACTGCTGAAATTCCCAGAGAAATAAGCAGAGATCAGTTTCATACCACACCTACAAGACATGGGCAGGGATAATGTTTTAAGGAGAGGCTAATACTAACACATACAATGTAAAGGAGGGTTTCTTTTGTTTCTTTTTGTTTCATAAGTAGACTAAGGACCAAATAATGAAACAGCCTAGAAGACAATGTCAAAGTGTGGCAGCTTTAGCCAAGAGTGTTCCACCACGAGGCTAATAAACAAAGCTCCTGTGGAACAGAACTGTAGAGCAGCAAACACTACACATTACACACTAAAACTAATGCTTTGCGAGAATGTAGATATTTAGGATCCTGATGAAATAAATAAGGCTTCTAGGTGACCTGTATGGCAAGTTTTCCTTTAAAAAGGCAGGAGTAACTGAAAGCCAAGTTCTTGCTGCCGAATTCCTGGACACAGTTTCCAACTATTCCAATCAAGCAGCTCTGTGGTTGGGCTGGGATTTCAAACTTGCCACAGTATGAAGTCCAGTTTGGGCTATATTCCCTTCCCTCTCTCAGCTTGATGAAGGCTTCCCCGCAAAATCAAAAGGCTTACTGTCAAGTTTTCGATTGGTCTGGGCTTCATGCTATCATATGTGTGGTGATGGCAAGGAATATGAATGCGGCTCTGGCTCCACCATGGGGCCTTGAGGTTTCGTCCAATTCATCCAGGGACCTTATGAAAGTAGAGCGGGTCTCTTTTCATGTATATTCCGACTGCTGAAATTCCCTAGATGCACTGCAGTGTGCAAACGCGGTGTAAAAAAGAACAATAGCTTGAGAAAAACTGAGGCAAGTCTACTGAGTATGCTTAAGATAAACCAGCCAGGCTAATGCAAAAAAAAAAAAAAAAACCTGACAGACACTCTTCTGCATTTATAGCTTAATGAAAATAAAACCTTTTAGAAGTGCAGAAAGCTTCTGCATTCTGGCAAATATAAAATTGCCATGTTAACTTATAAAAATTGATGCATGTCTCAAAAATGTAAATATGTAATATTCAGACCCTCATGTGTTCAGATGAGATTAGATAGCTAGAAATATTCTGAGCCTAATAAAATAAAATAAAAACCCCAACAAAATTCACAAAAAACCTCCCTCCAAAATCTCAAACACATAAATTCTCTTTGCGCACTGATTCATTCACCTACACCTGGCCATGGTAGGAAGTTAACAGAAAACTTAAACCTCCTAACAGATACAGATTGCAGGACATCATTCCTAAGCTGAGTGAGAAAAAAATCCTCAAAAACTCAACCTATTACTTAAGTAACAGCTACTAAAAATGAAAATTTTTGTTATGCTTTTGTCTGTTTGGTTGGTTGGTTGTTGTTGTTATTGCTCATAATACAATACTGTGCTCCTTTCTGGAAGAGCAACAGAGTGGCAACAAGCTTCATTTCCACTAACTGTCGTATTCTAGGGTTCACACCTAAAATGCATTTTTGCTGCACTATATGTAATTTAATTTTCTTACCATAAACTTTGTAATATATGCATTTGTTGCCACTATGCTTACTAAGGACATTCATCAGACTGGTTTCAAAATCACAAAAAATAATAATATTTAGCACTTAATAATTTAGATATTTAGCTTTTTACAAGTGCTTAATACATTTTTATGACAACACTGGACTAGCTTAGTAACCTTGTTCTACAAACAGCAGGAAGTCTTGCTGGTCCTGTTTTTCAAGGGCTGGTAGAGGTGACTTACTTGACTCTGCTAGAGGCCACATGCACATATGTGCCCTGCATTCACCAAGGAGAGAATACTGAGTTAACACTTATTCCACATAGACTCAGAAGTTCAACATACACATTTCTTATTTGCCACTGCTTGGTGATTCACAGCAACAGCCAAATGGAGAGCTTTCTCTTGGAGTTACTTCCCCTGTACTTAAGGGATGATTACTGAATTTGCATTAGCTCTAGTCTGCCACACAAGTAACAACCATCTTGTACTACTGTCACTATGAATAAATAATATGAAATAACAGGATCTATATGAACGTGTACACAGTCCCATAGAGGAATATCACCTCCAAAGTGCATATATTAAGATCCAGCACATTATAATGAGTTCATGAGTCAAATTTCAGATCTAAGGTCCCAAAGAAAATTACCATTTCTGTTTCAAGTGTTCTGGGAAGATCACTGATTTGGTCCACTCCTGGAGCACATTGTTTACTGTAGCACTCCAAACTGATCTCACTGGCCTTACTTTCAACTCAGCACATATACACATTTATATCCAAATTATCCCAAATTTCTGTAGAAAAAGTAGGTTTGCAAATGTTAATATTAATGCTGGATGATGCTTAAAAATGTTGGGTAGTTTGGGATAAGCAAAGAAACAAGAACCAGCCACCTATAACATCAGCCTAATTAATTACTGATAGTTATTTTTTAGCTGAAGAATGCAAGTTCTTTATTTTACAGTCCTTTCCCAAATGGAACTGTTACTTCAGTAACCAAGAAATTACCCAGAGTTGTCTTATTGCTTTCACTGGTATCATGATAAATCCTCATGGTATACTCTGCTTCCCACTCTGATCCTTTCCTTTCTGCCAAGCTGGAAATTCATTATGCATCATACATGAGAAAGCAAGCAAGAGGGCATACTTTCAAATTCATATCATACATATCTGATAAGAACTGAAACACTGTATCTGAACTCCAACAAATTATTCACCACAATATATACAGACAAAAGTCAGTATTTTAAACAAATATTTTTGAATATTTTATTTTAAATGAAACAGGTAAATCTGGCTTCAGCACTTGCAGGCAATACTGTGGGATAAACAATCAGTTTGTAAGTGAGGAGCAGGGACAGAGCAGTGGTAACTGTACAAACAAATTAACTGAAAAATGGGCACAAAAGTCCTCGGAAGCCAAAGTATGTCAATGTAATAATATAATTAGTTCACATTCATCACAGCTTTTCATGAATGACCCTTTTGCATTAAAAATTGAGAAGCCTCTTGGAAGCTGGCCTGCATCTAGGACAAGCAGACTACTCCTGGTCATGGAAGCGGAGACCAAAAGGCACTGGTTCATTTCCGCTACTGGGATGAGACACATTTAAAGAAAAGTGCTCGTGCAGAGAACAGAACTGGGTGTCAGGGTGAGATCAGCACAGTGTGGAGCACTGCAATCCATGGGATAGAGGGGTGGGCAGCTCAGGGATCACCTGTGCCCACGAGATATCTTGTCATGCCAGTGGGGACCACCTCTCCCACGGTAAAGACACACTGGGAACAGAAGAAAGGCCATAAAGATTTCTGTGCTTTAAATACCTCTCTGCTAACTGCAGATTTCAATGAGCACCCTCCCTTGGGAATCAGCTCTGCTTTGGGGTCAGCATCAGCAAAAAGCAATTGTGTGAGCTGGTCAGTCTCTCGCTCAGACATGCAACAGTTCAAGAATATTCGTATTCTGTTTATTTTTTCAGGGAGAGAGACAAGTACAGAAAAAAACAGGATTATTTTTACAGTGTCACTGAGTAACAGCCTTTGACTGGACATGCACCCTCTTGATCCTTGAAAATTGCCTCCCCTACCTTCCCAAGTGTCAGGCTGTTGAGGCCGAAGCCCACTGCACAACTGAGCTCCTGCCTATATTTGATTAATAACCAGATGCCTTATTTTAAAATACAACTTTTCTTTAAGTTACATCCTTTTCTTCAGTTTTCAGTTGGAAACTTGGCCTAAATGACAGCTGTGTAGGCCTCACCCCAGCTCAGCTCAGCGGGAGCTCTAATGTACTTCATTCTGGGGCTGGGAGCTGCTTTTAATCTATCAGCACGACTCCGCAGCTGCTGTAAGCTAGCTGAAAATTGTCTGCATACACAGGGTTTAAAATTCTGTAACCCTTTTGGTGCAACTTCTATTTAGGCAGGAACTCAGAAATGCAGCCACCAAGGTCTCTGGAGAGTTAAAGGAAAGCTCGAGACAACAGGCTGTGGGGCTTGGAAGGGAATGCCAGAAACCTCGGCACAGATTAGGAGTTTTCCTGAGTTCACAAGTTCAAATACCAATTTCCAGTAACTGTTTGAATGGATTTAGCCTTGCTGTAAGTCTGACAATCAGACTACAAGCCAGGCAACTAAATATTTCTGCTTTGTGCTAGATGTCTTTAGCAATGAAAAACATCTTTGTGAATTGCTAATCGCGATAGGTTTGTTGTTAGCTCTGCCTCTCATTTACAGCTTTTAAGAAACTGAACAAACATTACATTCCCTTCCAAGAAAGCATACTGCAGAGCAATTACTCCACATACACAAGACAAACTTCAAATACTCATAAAGTAAAATCCAACTATGTTGAAGTGTTAAATCTGCTACTGCCATCAACAGAAACTACACTCAGTAAAGTAACCAGGCATCATCTGTTCCACTGGGACTTGGAGAGGACGGATATGAAACTATTGCCAAATATTTACACTTACAATTCTTACAAAATATCCAGAGTCCCTGGAGGATTAAACATAATCTCACATGTCAACAACCACCACCAACAAAAACTTTAAATATGGCTGCAGTGTGTTTTCACAAAACTTTACTGTGATCACTGTTAAACAGTCTCTTGTTTTTTCTGTTTTCTAGAAAAGTAGCACCAAAACATGGTACTGCTGATTTGCCAGTGCTGGCTGTGAGTGGCTGCCTGGCAGTTCTTCCGTGCCTGCCCAGAAGCTCAGGCCCAGCAACTGCCCCTTTCTGGGGATGCTGCTGGCTGGCCCCACAATTGTCTCAAGAAGAGCAGGCCCTGTGGTTAAACACTGAAAGCTCACTGAACATTTTAATCAGCTTGGACCAGAAGATATGGCAGCAGCAAGCAACCAGAAGTTAAAACACACAAAGAGGAGCTCTGCAGAAAGTGATCCCAGAGAGCTCCAGCAGCCCCACCGGGGGGAACAGACTCTTTCCTGCCTGCCCACAAGCACGTTTCCTTTGAATACACAAAGGCTGAAACTGCTCCTTCTTTTCTGATATGCTGGAAGGGGCTCAGTATGGAAGGTTTCAAGTATCTGTACAGAGCACAAGCAGTTTCATAAGGCTGCTACTCAACATGGCCCTCCTGCCAGACCCAACCCAGCGCCGGCTCCCAGGGATGTGGTACTTACCCTCCCACAGAGCAAGCTGCACATACATGTGGAACAGTTTTCAGAGATCTTAAGTAATTTAAGTTTTGAATACTTTATGGAGACTTTCACTAGCCCATCTCCTAATTGAAGAATATACCAAAGCTAATTTTCCACCTTTGAGCAATGGAGACATACGATAAAACCAAAATAGTAAAAATCAGAAGACCTTTTCCGCCATCTTATAATTACTGCTTTTCCTAAGAAAAAGCCTATTGCTGTGTATTTTAAACAGTTAAGAACAGAGTTGGAAAGCAGAAACCGGGTGTCTGGGGCATTACCTGCTGCAGGATGACCATAAGGAGGTCATCCTGCAGAAAAGAGGTGCCACAGCCCTGGACTGGCAGCTGTGTGGCCCTCATGGACAGTGTTATCCTCCACAGATTCTAGGGGCTCTCTTCTTTGAACTGCCTTTTTTGTTGTATTTGCTAATACAAATAGAAAAATTCATGTTTTTGCCCTCACCCAGTGTGTTAATTGCCCTTCTCCTCTGAGGTCACCTGGGTTTGCCTTTGTGCCAAATCCTTTTGTTCCTGTTGGTAGTATATTTGGCCTGGTTGAACCTTTAATTCATTATGTGACTTCATTGTGCAGTGCTTGCACTGGGCAACTGGCCCGTTATGAAGGTATTAAATTCTATACAGTTCTGTTCACATGTACACAAGCACACACCTCTTTCCTGCAGTTCACTTCCTTCTGCAGCCATCTGCAATGGAACAGGGTCCTGCACGGAGGAAGCTTTGCCTTAGCTCCTCTGTTTTAATGACTGTAATCCACAAGGAGCAGTAAAAACAGCCAGCACAGTGCCCAGTCCCTGAGCTGCCAAATGTGTGCCATGCTCCAGAAAAAGAAGCTAGGAAAGAAACATTACCTGAAATTCACCTCTGGTCCACATACTCAAAAAAAATAAAAATTACCTCTAAGTGCCTACTAGCTTTTGGAAAGGGCCAGGGAAAAACAAAACCAGCAAAGAAAACCCTGAAATCAAAGGCCAATTCCAGAATCTCAGATTCCTAGAAGAATTGATACAACAGCAGCTGTATCTCTTTCATTTGAGTAATTATCATATAATTAAGTGCATGAATTACAAGAGAGCCAAGGCATTAAATTAAAATATTTAATGCTTGTAAATCTGAAAATGATTACTGTGCTGATGTGCAGCTACTGAACAGTGAAGCTAATGGCACCACGACAGCACCACCAGCCTCCCATTATTCTGCTGTAGCTTAGGGAAGGTATGAGAATTTTGGAAATCCTTTGTCGAGGAGGAATATTGCCTTCGATTTTTTGTACTTAGCAACTGAGCCTTAGGAACTGTGTGCCTAAGTACTGAAAGCAAAAGAGTAAAGGACAAAGAAATCTCTGAGCTAAAATGTAATGTTTTATCTCACAGATGCATAGGGAGAATTAAAAATGAAAACATCTTGTTGAGAATCTTACATGGAGCTGAACAGAGGAGCCATTCCCAGCATTTTCTTTGCAGTGGGTCATTTTTCATTACCCAAATTTAGCTTCATCCAAACTCAGTCAGCAGTTTGCAGGATGTGACTTTCAGTAATTCAAACAAAACAGATAACCAAAGATCTCTACTCAAGGCATTTTCCTAAGTAGAAACTGACAGAAGAAATCCTTGACGCTACAAAGTCTAACTCCTGAGATTTGTGGGCAAACTGCTTGCACTTCCCTGAAAGAAATAAAAGGTGTTATGTTAAAATTCTTTTCTGAAAGTGCACAAAAGCCTATTCATGTTTCTCCAGCATGTCACTTCTGTTTGCCTAAATAAGCCAGGAGTGGACACTGCCTTAGCCCAAGAGAGACGCATAGGTGGTGCAGGAGCTGGGCTTTTGCCAAATCCCTGCAGGTCTCCAGGTGCTGAGACAATTTCAGGGACATTTCTAGGCTGGAGCTGCCCTCCTGCATCCTTGCTGTGGGAGCAGCCCCAGGGGACAGCCAGGCCAGGCCTGGGGGCAGCTCTGCCTCCTGCCCCAGGCTGATGCCATCCTCCACGGCAAGGGCATGGCACGACCTCGCTCCAGCCTCGGCTGGGGAGACACAGCACGTCTCAGCTCTTTTATTTATGCTGCTGTTTCAGAAGTTGAAAAGCAGACAATAAGCACAATGTATATTTGGCTGGTATTTGACTGCAGAATCCTTTTGTTTCACAGGAACACACTCGCCATAAACTGCAACAAATGCAGTGCTCACAGTACCCTGGAATGGAGAATTAATGGCTTCAGGCAGTCCAAGAGGTCACGGCTGAGGGAGGAGGCAGAATACATGGTTAAACCTCCTCTCTTCAAAGAGCACACCCACCTCCTCAGAACAAATGGCTAGGGCTGTACACTGGGGTTATGACTGATGATAGATAGATAGATAGATAGATAGATAGATAGATAGATAGATAGATAGACAGACAGATAGATGAACACACAAAACAGCAAAAAACACCTATAAAGACAGAGATATTGCACCTATGGACACTATAAAGAAGACAAGTTATCTAATTTAAATGAGTTGCCATCAGCTAGTACATGAGCAAAAAAGGATGGCACCTCCTTCAGAACAAGAGGTTATAATCATTATCCCCCACAAAAAACAATAGTGTAGGTATTTATTATCTAAGTGCTTCAAAGAGGTTCCAGCACTTCTGACCAGGGCTCTTCCTGAAACCCCCAAAGTCACCAATAACTGGACACTCAGCAGCCCTAGTTAGCTATAGCTTTTAATTAACATGGAGAAAGGTGATTCCTAACTTAGGTACCAAACGAATGGCTTTTAATTACAGCATCTGGAAAAAGGAAAAGGTACTTTCAAAGTGTTGCCTAAAGGATATTTAATATTCTCTTTAAGCAGAAAGTGGTGTAGAAATAGATCTAATGAGAACATTTAATTTCTTTTCTTGACAATATTCACCTCCTGCCCCAATGCCATGGCTATCCCTAGGGGTTTTTTTCCCCCAAAAAAGTCTTCATATTTTTTCTGGGCTCATGTTTCACTTATATCTTCTATGAGCTGGAATGACAGAAACAGAAATCAGTGAGAGAGGCAGAATCCCTGCCTAGGTGTTGTAATAAACAGCACAGAAGAGTCTGGCCCATGCATGTGAAGATTTCTGTTTGCAAGGTTGTTGAAGGTCACATTGTGGCCTTGGCTTCTGGTAAAAGGATGCATCTCCTCTCAATTGTCAAGTGATGCTCCCTGTTACAAAGGTTGAACGGTGGAAGGCATTAATACCATTACAAATACTTCAGGTACGTAGATAGGCTAATAACTCATGTAGTAATCTCCAAAGCATCTGACTTTCATGTGCCAAATACTTTATCATCACAAGGTGGTAATAAGAAATAGCCACAAGGGAAGAGTAACCTTTTCCTAGTGGTAGGGAAGCCAGGATTTCAAAGTTACTATGTAATTAATTTGCTTTTCAGGAATCAAAACACCCTAAAGCAAAAACAAGTTCAACAGACTTGTAATAACATACTATTGTAGTGTTAAGCCCTCTTATTCATCAACAAAAATCTATCCTTTCACTTTGTCTTGACTGTGAAATCCTTGACCCATGCTGTAACCATCTTGTACCTTAAATACAACATTTTCCTTTGCCTTGGTCTTGCATCTTGGTTTTCCATCCCATGGTGGGGTCAAGCCACTCACACTAAGACGATCTCACTGTCTGTCTCTAAGTCCAAGATTTTCCCCATGGTAATCCTTCCTGGATTTGTTTTGGTTCACACATTTCAAGTCCAGATTCTCCTAAACTTCAGAGGTGTGAACAATTTCTTGCTAAGCACACCTTGGCCCCAGTTGTGCGTGCTGGTACTGGGTTCCTGCTTGACTTCCTTAGGATTGCCACTAGTCTTTAGCAAAAACAACCTCAAGGAACTGAAGGAAATCAAAGCTGCATGAAATCAGGGTAGGACACATCAGCTTGGGTTACCTGCCCCAACAGATATTGCCTGTGCAAAGCCACCATTACCTACTGCAAACCTCTACAAAATGCACACATCCCTGCACCTTCACGTGCCACACCCAGTGTCCCAGGTACTCTGGCTGTCCTTGTGCCTGGCATAGAGCACAGGACGTTTACCATGCTGTGTGGAAATATCAAATACAGAAATGCTCAATGTACTCCAAAGTATATATTCTGATTAGAGGACATTTTTTAAAGTAGATCATTCACAGGTAGAGCAGAAACTATCAGTTAATTTTCAGCATGGACCTCCCAGGAAGGTGAGGTAATACCTGTATATTCTGGCAAAACTTTAAAGGGCTATTTCTTTTATTTTGTTGTATTTCCTCAAAGAAGAAAAAATAATGTCAGTTGGACGTTAATAAAGACCAACACTGACAGTAGATATAATTATATATATAACAGCTGATAATCAAAAGCTGAGCTGACAAATAATTTAAATTAGATATATAGCTGGTGTTATATATAATATTTTAAAAGTTGCCCTGGTTCAGTGATGTATGTGTTGAGAAAAAGTACAGATGTTACTGAAGACATTTTTGTAATCATGGGAAGCAGGAGATGGCTGAAAAGTTGCAAGTTCAACCATTTTTGATACAGGGGCAGGAGCTATACTTGGGTTTCATTTCCCTTTTCATCAAAAGGATAACTTCCTCCATTTTGCTTTCTGTTTATATGGTCTATTTTATAAAATCACACATTGTTTTCTGATTCTGTATTCAGTGAGCATGTGCAGGCAGGGAGTCAACAAGGGACCACAACTGACATTGCCATGCGGGTGGAGGAGCAATTGTGGAAAGGTTACCACTGACACACGGAGACAAGAAGTGAATTTACTAGTTGTCCTGATGGACAGCCTTAATTTGGGCAATTATATCCTGCTCGATATGGATAAACACTGCAAATCATCCTAATTTTAACTCAAAAGAGCACATTGGAGCAGCATGGGTGAACTGTGTATGCATATTGCACAGTGTATGTTTTGCACTGTAGCAGTATACATAAAATAAAATGCAAACTGTATGTCTGCAAAAGAGTTCACATCACCTGCCACAGTGAAATTGGTTGTGGGTTTATTATTGCATATTTAGCGAGCACTTAAAATACTAAAGCAAACCCTAGGGGGATCAGACCCTGCTGACCCAGCTTGTTTGTTTGGACAGAGGCATTTGTGGTTTGAACACAATCATGGCCTGATCCCACTTCCAAAAACAACCAAAATTTTGCCATTAATTTTGAAGAACTGACTCGAGTAAGCATCTATGAAGGATCAGAATTCCCCATGGGCAGATCAACCCTGCACATCCTTGTGCACTAAATATTGTCATTAGAGGCATGCCATGTCCCCTTTGGTCCTGGTGCACAGTTTGGCAGGTGCATGAGGCCCCTGAGTAACCTGGGTGTTGCTGCCCACATGCCGTGTGACATGGGGACACTCACCTCCCCACCAGCAGTGTCAGTGCTGCTGCCTGCAGCCCTTCTCCCTCAGACACAAGTTCTGTACCCAGCCACGTTTCCCTACACCAAAGCAAACCAACTCCACACATCCTGGAAGAGCCGTTCTTGCCTTGCCACTTGGAGCTGCCCAGGCTGAAGAAAGCAGAGATGCAAATCCTGGCAGAGCAGGGGAGCAGCTCCTCCTGGCTTCGCACCTTCCTGCGGGAAGCTGAACCTGCTGCGTGGCGGAGGTGGCCATTCCAGCTCTCCCCAGTGCCAAGGAACTCCTGAGGGCTCCTTTCCTCCCTTCTCCTCTCCTCTCTTCTCCTCTCCCCCTGCCCGCCCCCCGCGCCACCGGTGCGCTCGGCTGCTGCGCCAGCTCGTGCCCCCAACGCCCTCACAACAGCTGTGGGCTTAATTATCAAAATAACATTTTAATAGTCTCATAACTGAACTCCCTTCCAAACATGCCAGCGGAGAGGCTGCAAGGATTCTTTTAACATCTTCAGCTAAACTTACTAATAGGCTGCATTTAAGTGATTAGGCTGTCCTAATGCCTGCCATTTACTGCTGGAGCCATCCCTCCCACCTCAAATTGCCATTTGCCGTCTCTCATTTCCTAAGTGACTCTATTATCCGCCCAAGGATCGAGGTGGTCAGTGCTCCCACACACCGTATCTCTGAGGAAAGCAGAGTACCAGGAAATTATCGTGAAGGTAGCATTCCTGGCTCTCATTATCTTCTTTTTTTCCTTTTTCAAGGGACTAATATATTGGTACCCAATCAGCACTCCCAAGGAAGTGAATGTGCTAAGTGTACTTACGCAAATTATTTAAGATCACTAGGGGCTTACTTGCTTTTAACACTTTAAAACAAAAAAAAAAAAAAAAAAAAAAAAGATTTTCCATGACAAGCATTAGTTTCCTTTTTACTGCCTTCAAAACTGAACAATTTCTTGCTTTGTAAAATAATTCTAAAGGGACTCCAAACTAGTATTTAGCTGCCAAGTTAACTTTTCTGTACAAACTCCACAGCAGAAGGTGAACACACATTGCAATAGTGTTGTGATTTCTCCTCAACAAATTAGCCATTTATTCAGCAAACTTTTCTTCCCATTTACTGCTTTTTAACATTTCTTTTTATACAATTGTTACCAGAGTTGGGCAAGTATTGATTCTCTATAAAATTTTTAATGGTAACTATTAGGAAAGTGATGAGTTCCTCCACGTCTCCCTCCCTCCTCAGATTTCTCTGAACTGCTGCCTTTTGAAAAAATGCAAATACATCTACATTCATCTTTGTCTACCATATCTCACACTGAGGTTTCTCACAAGTCTGAAGCAGGTGTGGCAATGCTCTTATTTCTATGAACATGAGGCTCTGCTACGGAAAGAAAAAAAAAAAAACTTTACAAAGTGTAGCCATCCAAACAAAGTCCTAGCTGCACCAAGATCTTTCAATTGATTTCTATGGGATGAGAATTTTATCCCCTCTCACAACAGTAAATATCTACCTATATTCTTGGAAAAAGAAATAGATTTCTAAATAGATTTTTAAAGAGTTCATTACTTTGTATATTAGCTTAGAAAAACACCCTGTATTGTCAGCTGAGGGGCTCTCAATGCCACAGCAATACTTCTGCTCACGTCCATTCTGTAAGAGGGTCAGTCTGTTCTGCCCAGAGAACATTCACTACTGGCCAAGATGTGACACCCCACTGTAACCAATGTGTTATTTTTACTCAATTTTACAGCAGAGTTAAGAAAGGCATTGGGTTGTTGCATGAATTATCTACGGTCACCCAGTCTATAGACGTGCAGGCCGCCCCCTCCCCGTTTGCAGAGCGAGCCATTTGTTGGTTAGTCAAATTCATTTGGGTTGGTCTGGAAAAATCTGCTCGTCCGTGTTTCGTCTGCTGTGCAGCGAGCCGAGCGCGGTGTCCACCCAGCAGATGGAGGAGAGGAAGCGCCGGCGTCCGCAGATGGAGCCTCTGTACCCTGCCCTTGCTCAACTCACCCGGGAGATGACCCACTAAGAGAGCCAAATATCTCTAATTTGTCTTTACCACTATTTCTTGTTGGCCTTCCTTATGCTTTAGTAGGGAGCGCAAGCAATCGAAGTGCAGCAAAAAAAAAATAAATTGAACTGCGTGGAACAGCATTGCTCTGGCCACAGGCTGCAAACTCACAAACACGGGTCCAAAGGAAGCACCTCCTGCAAGCCTGCAGGGGTCAGAGGTGATGCCTTTGTGTCAGAGGACCACAGGCTGTGTGCACCCAAAGGTGTGGCTGCCAGTAACAAGCTGCATAGTGTTAAGACTAAAACTACGCCACCATCAAATCATTTTTTCTAATACAGAAAAACTGACTATAGACCTTTTCCTTCGTTGATATTCTTCCTGTATTACAGCCTAACAGTATCTTTAGAAATCCCAGGATGATTGGCAAATCCAGAGAGATTTAAACTATATTTTTGTATTAAAATAGTCAAGGATGTAGGTGATACGTTGTGGCCCCATGTAATTTAACTGGGATAGATTTAAAGGGAAAGAGCTCTTTGCAGTCTCTTGCAGAGTGGGCCAGATTCCCATCCCAGTTACAGGGAGATAAACCCAGACTAAAATGCTGACTTCAGAATGTTGGAGTTACTCCAGATTTACACTGGGTGTAACAGATTCAAATACAAGTTACTGTGCTCATGTCTCGTTCTCTCTAAATGAAATATTTATCTATGCCTTACAAATACATTGAAAAGCTGGCACAGGGTTCTCCTACTTCAAATCTTCTCCAAATCTTCTAATTAAAAAGAATGAGAACACCTTTAAAAAGGACATTCCTCTTCCTTTCTTCACCACAATATCATCTTCAAAACCAGAATATTAAGGAAATAGAAACCAAGGTTTTTAAGGTTTTTACAGTCTGTGCTCCAGGGGAAAACAGGCACTCAGCTACGACTGAAATTGCTTCACAACGTGTGCTTCTGGGCCTGTGTTATCCTCACTCCACAGATGAGCAGAAAATATAGTTTGTTTCTTTTTTTTTCCCCCTGGTTTGGCATCTGTGGCTCACTTAATGCTCCTGGATCCTGCAATGTTCTCAGGGAGAGACAAAGAGCACTGGCTGAATATTTTACTGGGGGAAAAAAATGTACTCCTGTCTTCTGTAAGTGTGCTTCATGCATCCTTAAAATGACCCCTTACAGAGATCATGTGAAGGAAAATAAAACCACAGCTTTTTGTTTAAAAAAAAAAAGGCAGAATCTTTAGGGTCAATCACTTCCCTTCAAAGAGCCAAGATCACTGCTTCATTTCAAAACTCATCAAAACAAACCATCTACCATTAAAATAATAACTTAGTTCTAAAAATACTACCGAAGATACATTCTCCTGCCCACCTGCTGGCAGGATGGATGCCCTGGGCCAGCCTGCACATGGGCCCTTTCCACCTCCAGCCCCCTCCTCAGCCTCCCACCAGCCTGGAGCACAAGGCACTCTCCTCTGCAATTCAGAACTGCAAACCATGGGCACCTCTAATTCCTCTTCCACGTCTCTACTTAAGAAAGGCAGGGCAATTGCTTAGTCTAGAGTTGAAACCCTGAAAGAAAGGTTGAATGATACGTGCTGCTGGTACGTGGCGAGCAGCTGGGACCCTGCGTAGGTAATTTGGACTTCGTGGCCCAAATGCCGCCAAGTTATTCAGCAGCCAGCTGACCACCTGCAATTCACAGTTTTGCTCTGGGCAGAGAGCAGTGCAGGGGCTGAAAATAGCAAGGCCACAAGGCTTGGGCACACACTGTGATCTTTCCAAGCCCCCAAGCACTAAAACAATCAGAAACCCAAAGGCAATCTTCTCACCAAGATGATACGTGAGTGTCCAGGTTCACATCTGTTCACTGAGTAATCAGCTCGTGATATGTTATGGTTGTACAGGCAGAACTCCTACAGACTTCAGTGCTCTTTGTCCAAAGTAGAAATGTATTTAAATACATTATTTGCCAATGAATTTATGTTTATTATCAGCTCTTATAGGTATTTGTATTTCTGGTTAAGCGATACACTGTCTTGCCCCATGAAGTTCTTATTTTTAGCTCACCTCTAAGTGCATGGAGGAAGTCAGTCAAGTAAAAAATTCTGCAAAAACACCACCTGGCCAGTGATACAACTAACATGAAGAAATGGAAAGCTGGTGATGAACCTCTGTGGTGGATGTTGAAACAATGGTCTAATTTTGGTGTAGTTTTCACCTTGGGAAGAAGGGACATGGGTTTGGACCTTGCTCAAGGATAATACACATTAGATGGCACTGAGCCTGTGCAGCCCTGTGCTGAGCACCACGCCCACATCACCCCCAGCACTGACTACTGTGGGTTCCCCCTGTGCCTCTGGCTCCTACAGACCTAGGCAGGGGTTTATGTGCTGCTGCCTGAGCGAGGTTATCAACGGGCACGTTGCTAAACACACCCTGTCACTGAACAAAACCAGTCTCCTTCACAGCTTCATTCATGAGTGCATCTGGGTTCTGGCAGAAGGGACAGAATGGTCAACTTTTGTCCTTGAGCCAACCCTAATCTGTGTCCTCTGGAGCGTGTTAGAAGGCAGTGAAGTTTTAAACTTCCATAAAGCATAATAAAATATTGTTTAGGTTGATGTGATGCAGCAGACAGCTTATACAGAAAGCATACACTGGTCTTCCATTGTTGAGAGCAGGGAATACACTGCCTGTGACTGGAATATGGTACATTATTTGAACTATAACAAGGCTCTAGGAAGTCCTTGCTGATTCCAACTCAGGCAATGAAGAAGTGTCCTGAGAGTTCAGGAGCAGAGAAGATTTATACCATATCCATGATATTTATATTAATAAATGATTCATGTTATTGCAAGGACCACTGCTCAAAATACTTTGCCTTCAGAATTGTGGACAAACAAACAAAAAAATTCTGTTTCCCAAGATCCATTGATGTGGGTTTACATGGTACTCTAATGTAATCACAAGAACATTAAACAGTATGAAAGTCTTCTCTCTTTTCCATGGCTGATTAAGCAGTTGGG
>VYXD01011001.1:458062-525562 GCA_013397195.1 Hylia prasina
AGAAGCCACCAGCAACATCAGGCTGGTGAGGAGAAGCCCAGACAAACCCTGCAATCACTGTGACCATGGCAAAGCATCCTGCTTGCAGCTGGCAGGGCTCCCATTAGACCCCAGCTTCCCCAAGAGCAGGATGGTAAAATGGAAAGCCAATGGCAGTAAAAAAAAAAAAGCACCCAACAGCAAAGAGGAATAAGGTACCAGATTAATAATTTTTAGAAGCATCCCAAACTTCCTCAGAGACCTGTAAGGAGCTACAGATGCTTTTGTTCTTCATGCCCGTTTATTTTTATGCCAGAGGTTCATACTGTATTTTCTGTTGGAAGAATATGATTTTAAAAAGGGAAAATACTTCCATTATAGCATACCTTTGCCCAAGATTTTGTTACTGCCTGACTGACAGAAACCAGACAAAGAAATAAAACAAAAGTGGGGCGGGGGTTATGTTAAGCTTTCCATTTATTTAAAAATCTATATTATTTTATTATTCTGCTTTACTTTATGCTAAGGAAACTAACTCAAGACCTGATCAGAGTATCACTTTTCAAATGCCTAAATCCCTGTAAAGGTTTAGTGTCTGGCTGTGTGCATTTTGCTCAGTATTAACATGTTCAATGGAGTACTTTGATTTTTTTTTTTTTTTATCTAGACGCCAGAAGCTGGTGAATATATGCTTCATAGCTTCAGATAAACCTTTTGTTCTTCTGGGGCTGATCAGCTGGTGCGGCAGCGAGAGGGAGAGGAGGAAGGAAATTCACAGGGGCTCCACGGTTTCAAAAAGTCAAATTACCTCTGAGCCATGGCATTGCTGATAATTTAAATGAAAAAATATATATACAGGCTGCACCACACAACATCTCTACTGTTAGGACTTTTAATGAAGCCCCAGTTGTGATGACACTGAAGCAGGGAACGCTACGGTGGGATAATTACTTGGCTCCCTCGCAGCTGAGTTTCACAGATGCATTATTAACGGCACATTCCATGCCATAACGAGCACCGAATGTAGGTGGGATTCGCAAGCCCCGGCATCCGCCATTAGCAGGTTGGCGCAAACACAAATGAGTGTTTTCACAAAAGCATGCAAAGGTTGTGAAATTCCAATGAATTCTTTCACTGGAAAAAAGAGTTCAAGCTGCCATGACCGGATATGTCACCTCCCACGGCACGCTGCGCGCCCGGCGAGGCACCATGGGAAATTACAGAATCAGAATGCATTGATTTTTCTGTAGAAAATACAGGCGGCAGCCCTGATGAAGAATTAAGGAGGAAATGTAATAACCTAATTCTCCTCCAACATCCTCACATGCACCCTTTCCAGCCCGGGTGCCTGGCACCTCATCCAGACAACTGCCAGGTGAAAGACACAGATAAAACTTCGTGCTATTGTTTAAGCACGTGGTGGGATCCTGGGCTGAGTGTCACCAGCTGCTTACACTGAGGCTGGACTTGGCCCACTTTGTCTGAATGCCATCAGCTTTAAGACATAACATTTCCAAGCAATATTTATTTTACGCTACCACACGTTTTATATTTTTCTCTGTGACATTCATCTCCTAAACATTCCTTAGATACAAACCCTTAACAGGTTTTCTCCATAGAATACTATTTACAGTATAAGAAATTATTAATATTTCCTCCTCAAACTATACTGCATATGGCTTGAGAACCCTGGAGAATAGAGAAAGAATTTTCCCTCTCTTTCACACAACACGCACAGAAAATACAACATTAACGTCTGCCTTTCTTACGGGGCAAGTTCCGCAGCGCTCATCTTGTTCCTGCCTCCTCAATGACACACAGTTAAGCCATTCCTCTCTGCTGCTCAGCAGAGCTTATTTCCCTGTTTGCTGAAAAACTTTGAACTAAATGCAGTTACAAAATTAGTGGCAGCCCTGCCTTGCCTGTTTGGTTTTTTTAAAGCTTCTATTTCAAGGTGACCCTTTTCCTACTTTGTGTGTCACCCCAAGTGTTGCTGCTCACATACTGAACCAACACTCTCCCAGTAATTAACACCAGCACTTAATGAAGTCCAGCTGCTGTGATGGCAAACTGAAGGGATGCCAACCTTTGTAAACTAGTACCTTGGGCTACTCCAGTTACAGCTGCTTTAAAACCACAGCAATCAACTTCTCTTTGCCTACTTCTCAGAGTTAATTCTTACCAAATAAGACAAGTGTTCAAGATTAAGCATTTAATAACAAAGCTTATCTCTGAACTAATATTTCAAGCTGGAAATGATATAAAGGGCTGGATCAACTTAAATGAACACCGCAAAATTAATAAAAATCCCAAGCAGCAAATGAAAATCTAAAATGAAGATTTGCAATGTTAAATATATAAACCTTTAAAAGCCCTAGAAGTGTAGTTCCAAGGGAAAATTGGAGACAGATTCTTCAGCAATATCTGCTCCTCTGAACTCTTTTCCTGATCCAGTATGAGAGACACTAACAGCCAATGCTTTATTAAAATAATGCTCTCTGCCAGTTGTTTCATTACATGCAGGGACATGATAGGGATACTAGGTGAATGCTTCTGGAGACTGTTTGAAAGGGTCTGCATTTTAACTCATACCACATGGATTTTCAAACCTTCCACAGTTTTCCTCTACATGCGCTTTCTTGCTCTACTCCTTAATCTACCTCGCTGAAAATATTTTCCATGCAGAATTACCAATAACATTGCACAATTTTAGCACAAATTTCCTTAACTCCTCTCCACAGCTAAAAAAAGGCAATTCAGAATTCCAAAAGATGCCCTCCTCCTCTCTGAGACCCTCATTTCTGCTTTACGTACTTAAGCTGTACTCTCACTTCAGCTGACAAGATATCCAGTTTGGGCTGGAGAGAGATCTGAGAGCTGAGCTTTCCCAGGGAGAGGAGTCCCAGCCTGCTGCCAGAGGTGGGCAAGCAGGGAGGGCCAGAGAAGCTGAGCTGGGCTAAGACAACGAAGGGCAGAACCCTGGCAGATGTACTTACTTTTCAAAATGACTAACAGAGATAATGGCTTCTACTGTGACAAACAGTAAGCAGCATTTTAAAATGCATGTGGGAAGGGAACTGGCTAATTTACTTTCATTGGAACTAATTTACACATAGGTAATATGTATCAATTTACAAATATATTCAACACCAGGAAATCAACAAGTCTCCCAAGCAGGGATTAATCCAAGGCTCAAGCCCTGCAGTTGGGACAAGTTTTCCACCAGAGACCTAACATTGCAGGATCGGTATTAAAAGTACATCCTTGATTATCCTGGATGTCCATGCCTCTGAGAATATAACTTAAAAACAAAATCATTAGCTTACACAATAACATAGTCCTTGAAAAATAAAGAAATTCTTGTGTACAGAGCAATGCTGACTTCCAAGCACAAATTCCTTTGTTTTCCTAAATTCAAACTTTGGACCCTACCAATGACTCAAAATGAGCTGCACTGAAATAACTGCACAACCTGGCAGCACTCTGCAATGTGTCAACAGTGCAGGAGCAGGAAGGTAGGAAAGACTAAAAGCCAAGAACCCAACTTTGCTGCAACTTACAGAAAATATTGCACATATTACACCACCTATTTTTCTTATTGTAGTTTTGATTTTAAATTACACAGACTTCCACAGGGAAAGCAAATTTTTAGTCTCAAAAAGCTGTTGAGGTGAAGTTCTACAAGGGCAAACCATGGGAATGGGATGTGATGGTTTTGCATGGCACAACAGTAACAAGGCTCACAAACCTCTCACATGCACTGGCCTCTTTATAAGAGTCAACCATGAAAAAAAGTCTGTTTACAACAAAAGGCATCTAGTAACTATGATTATTCTGCCTTAAAACTGAACATTTTAGATTTCTTAGCTCCCTCTTTTGTTCAGTTTTAGTTCTTATGCTTGCTGTTTTCTGCTCTGCCCTGTTCTTTTTTTGCCCATGTAAGAACCCAGCGTGACAAAAATCTGTGTAATCACCCCACTGATTTTTTTAACAGGTGAATGTTATTAGTTTCACCAAGAAAGAAAGTTCATAGACATATTTTAAATTCATTTTTCAAATCATTCCACAGGCAGCTACCCTGTTTTTTTCTGCAATGATAAAGCTCACAACTTGGTAGCCTGGAAACTCAAGGGAATTATGTACTTGAAACTAGAGCCTGAACTGCTAAATATGGATTCATATCTAGATATTGAAACCATCCTGCTTCCCAAATTCTGCTGTTTGGATCCATCCATGCAGTCTTTATTCAGACTTCAGGTTGCTCTAACATGCTGGTGGTACTCAGATGCAGACACAGACAGTGTATATCCATGTGTATCCATGAAATTAAAGGTATTTTCTCTTTTGTCCGGGACGTTTCTGTTTAAGTTACTGCATGCACCACTCTGGAGTTAAGTAAAGGATGTAAAATAACTTCTGAAGAAAAAAAAAAAAACTAAATCCTTTTATTAAAAATCTGACAGGCAGAGAAACTGAAGTTTCTTACAGGATACTATCATGTGTTCGAGATTTTAAAAGGTAAGGCCATAGACGCCTCAAAATAAAGTTTCTTCTATATATTCATGAACAGAAGAATAGACACTTTAAGATCACGTGTGGAAAGTATAATCTGTAGACCTTCCAGTACTGCTGAATTTCTGATTTCAGCACCCTAAGGCAGTGCTATATCTGCATAGGTGGTTAGTGCCTGTGTACCAGAGTACAGACTCCATGGGCACGTGAGGAGCTTCATGAATTAGGTGTATGACAGATGTAGCTCAGTCAGGATAAAGCAATAGCTTTAAACATGCCACAGGCAGTGCTTCAGAGATGTCACTGCCCCACAGTTTTTAAAGAACAAGATTCAGGACTCTGGCATCCTGAACTTTAAACATGCTCCCAAAACAGGCACATTTTGCTTAGAAAAAACATAACCTTATTGTATAATAACTCAGAATGCAATAAAGTTTTTCTTCCTGCAAAGAAGTAGAAAAGAATATTTTCAGTGTCTTTAGATTGTTGGCTTTCATGTTCCTCAGTAAGTTACCCTCTGCATTGCCACAAGTCCAGAGTCTCCCTGTTAGCAGAGTCGAGCACAGACAAACCTGCAAGGGATGCTGCTGCTCACCCTGCATCTCCTCTCAGCAAGCATGGCAAGGGCTGGTGCTGCTTCTCTTGTGCTCACTCTCCAGACAGGGAAATACTAATTGTCTTTTAAAAATCTCTATAGTATTTTGTCAATATTTTTTTATTACAGCAGAGCATGTATAAATATTTTATTGTAAACCAAGGGCCTAAAATAAACAGTTTAGTAAATAGTTATTACATTACAAGGAAAAACATCTGTGGAAACTATTTTCCATGTAATTATTCTTGCTATTTTACATTAGCTCTCAATGTGAATTTCTTTGGCTGTAATGTTTCACTTGTTCTAAATCTTCCTCCTTGTTGCTATTATTAAAATCTTAAAAAGGTGCCAAATCTTAAATGAAGGAAAAAAAAAAAAAAGATTCGCTAGAAATTATTCATATCACAGCGAGCCTCTACTAAACCTGGCAGGGGTGCAATATTTTCGGTGAAATTAACATAAAATATACAACTGCAAATTATCCAGGAAATAGCTATGTTCTTTACACTGCGCATTTACATTTGGTAAAAAATGTTCTACTTATCTGTCTAGCACAAAGCTCCAATCGCTTCCAAAGGCAGTTTTAAAGGGATAGTGATAGCTCTGCACAGGGAGCACGGTCCTTGCAGCGGCTCTAACAAATAGCTGGGGGGCAAAGTGACCTTCAGTAATTACTGGAGGTAACAGTCAGCACTGGACATTCCTTGTTGTGAATACTAACAATCTTATTTTAGATATATTTCCCTTTTGGTGCGCTGGATGAATTTCCTCTCTTAGGCCTAAGTCCTTTCTACTAAACACAAGAAAAACTGTAATACCATGTAAAATGCAAATTTTGCTGTAAATATTTTATAAAATTGTTGCATACATCCCAAAAGCTATAGGTCTTAATTGAGAGCAGGCTATTTTTCCAGTCAATATATGGAAATGGAAAATGCTAATTCATGTTTTTCTACTTATGAAAAACCCTGGAGAATGGCAAAACCACAAACGCACTCACTTTAATATTATAAATATAATTTGGCTCCCTCTTTGCAGTCCCTGATGTCCTGGCTTTTATCTCCCAATGGCTGCAGAGGAAGAATCAGAGAATCGCTTTTACATCCCCTGCACAGGAAGTTCCCCCCGTGTGCTGCCAGCTTGGCAAAAGAGCAACAGCCCGAGCTCGCAAACGCAGCAAACAGGAACTGAAACGAGAAATTCCAGTGCTCTTGCACAGGAAACGAGCCTCACACCACAGCAGACCTGCTCAGGACAAGTGGTGTGCACACTCAGCCCCGCTGGTCAGAGCTGTCAGTGCCATGGGCCAGTGGGGTGAAGGAGCAGGGCTGTCCCCACACTGTCCCCCAGCCCCATGGCTCTGCCTTGCCTTTATGTATCTCCCTCCAGAGCAGCCAGTGGCCTGGATAACAAAGCCTGGAAACCATCGCTCACAAGCAGTACTGAATATGACTAAAAGTAATTTAGCCTGCTCCAGCGTACTTGTGCTTGCCTTTTTCATCCACTTTTCATTTCCTTGTCAAGGAAAAGACTGCTTTTCCATTTTCTAGAAGAGAAATCATTAGGCTGTTAAAGTTAAAACTCTCCAAAGGTCACTGATGCTGGCTTTGAAGAGTGAAAATGATATAATTCCCCATTAGACTTTTAATCTCATGATTAGAGCTAAAGTTAACATGGCTGTTTCATTTTCTACCAGGCAAGAGTAAACTCATTTTTTCTTTCTCTACCAGAATACTTAATGGCATCCTATCTTGATGAGCAACATCTCCTAGTTAAACAGTACGAACAATGGAAATGCAAAATACTTTAGAGAGGGGTTTTGAATTTTTAAGTGCTATTGATTAACCGTGAAAAGTCTTACTACATGCAGCACAGCAAAATCCACCCATGGAAATCCCTCATGAGGCAAACGACCTGATCTCGGTTGACAAGACTGCAGTCCTTGCTGGCACAGCAGGGAGACAAGGGGGAAGGATGCTTTTATTCCCAGTTTGAGCTCCTACTCCTACATCCCTAGAACTTACCCCTACAAACGTTTCTGAACCCAGTAATGTGACTGAGTGAGGGTGGGACCCAACATGCAGTAAGAGAGGCTCGCCTGAGTGAAAACCTTTAGCCTCCTCGGGGGTGTTTAGATTTGCAAAAATCTTGTAGAAGAGTCTGTGGGGCAAGAATTTACAGGTGCACACTGGTTTCAAAACCCAGTATACAGCTTTCACTGTTATTACAGGCAGACACATGGAAAAAAAATTCAATTTTCTTCATTCAAGACAAACTCTGATAACCAGCTAGTAAAACTCAGACTATAATTTCTTATTCAGTGTTCCACATGAGATGCATTTTGCTGAATTTAACATGTTTTGCTGTTAATGGATTTCACAGTGTGTTGCCATTTTTATACAGCTGTCCAAATAAAATGTTGTGTACGATGATGTGCTTTTACTGTATTGCTAGCTTGCAAATGGCAGCTGATTCCCCAGTTTAAACCCTAGGAAAATGGGAAAACTCTTTGACTAGGCCATTTAAAATACATATTTTGGGTCTCTGGAGTTCTTTTCCTGGTAAGTCATGTTCAAAGAAGAACAAAGATGCAAGATAGATATAATTGCACCCTCTACATTTAAGATCTAATAGTATTTCCACTGGAAGGAGAAATCAAACCTCCATTTTTTTCACTTGTATTTTTTTAATTTTTCTTTGTTGAACTAAGTCAAAAGACATGTAAATTAAAAAGGCTTAGATTTAAAATATTAAATTGTCCATCTAGACTTTCAAATACTACATAAAGTAAATTAAGCAAATAATATCTCATGATGTAAATTCCCCATCCCTTGGGGATGCTCATCATTCAGGTTTAACACATTGTTGACTTCAGTTTCTGACACATTAGAATTAAGTCTTCTAAGGAAATTCTCTCCATTGATGTTCTGGAAGTGAAGGTACAGCTGCTACCAGTTTAAAAAGATTTTAAAGGCGTAGGGAAGGTTGCTTTTCTTTTTTCACCCCATATCACAGATTTTTTTTTTAAATGGTGAATCAAAAGTTGCTTGGGTCTTTTTGGTTTTTTTGTTTATTTAAGAAAAGGGGGCATAAAAATGGAATTTCTTAACTAGAAAGTTAAACAAGGAGAAGAATGTCACTTTAACTGTTCCCTTCTACTTTAGCTATCTATATCTGGCCCAGCTTGAATCAGTTACTGTTCATTGCATAAGGTTTCATCATTTAACTTTTGTTGCCAATATTTATTCCTGGATATAACTCACAGTCATGGGGTTTAAGAACTATTTGTCCATACCCAAATAATACACCATAGCTGATGTGTGCAAAACAACAACAGAGGACATGCCAGTGGTACTCACTGATGCTGATCCTTTAAAACACCCAAACTCTATCTGCAGCAAAACCTAAACCCAAAGGCTCTGCCTAGCCTGAGCCATGCTAAAAAACTTCCCTGTGAATATCAAATACGATAAAGACATCATAGAATCGAAATGCTTCCCAGTTACACACACACAATGATCAAAAGATGTGGTCATTTTTAAGGCCCATGACTGTCCACGAGATGATGGATGATGTGCAGCTGAAGGCAGGATTAAATCCCAAGTAGGCTGTGACCGACTAAGGTAGTGATGTAAACACATCAGCAGGGTGCACTTCCTACCTGGTGCCATCTTTTGTTTTCTCCACCAGTTCAGGAGGTGCCAAAGAAGGAAACACTGGACCAAATTGGTGTTGGCCACTTCCTACACAAGCACGAGGCAAAAAGGCCCAGCTCCTCCCCATGAGGTCTGCACCTCATTCACCCCATTTGTCCCTGGGCTTGTGGCAGCAGGACAAATCACAAAACACAAAGCTGAGATTGTCATCCCTACAGGACACTGCTGAGGCCACACCTTGTGTCCTGTGTCCAGTTTGAGCTCCTCAGTTCAATAAAGACATTGAGAGGATGAAGTCTGTCCAGAGAAGGACAACAGAGCTGGTGTGATATCGAGAGTCAGTCCGATGAAGGAGCGGGAAGTCTTTTCCAACCTCAATGATTTTATGATTCTATGAAATGGGTGCAAAAGACAACTATGGAATTACAGTGAGGTGTTTTGGTTGCTATTGAGCTCTGTCTTAGGAAGACCATGATATTCGTACATATTTCTTTGGGTTTCTTCTGTTGCAGCAGGACAAAACATTTTTCACTTAAAAAAACATGATTGGCCACTTTTTTAGAGTTTGACATTACCACAGGGAAGTCTGACAGGGACAACTACCCTACCTCCAGTTTATTGTGTAATCATCTAAGAAAGAAATTTAGTTTTTAAAATGGCACACAATGGATTTGAGAAGTCAAAATATTCAATTAAAACCCTTCTGATTCTTAAAATGGCACAAAGCTGTCAAAAGTTACTGATAAATTGACCAGAGTCTGTGACAAGGAAGCAGCACATCTGCAGAGACCAGTTGTGCAAAGGCTTTATCTGTGTCAGGAGCCTGGAAACAAACAAAAAAAAGATACAAGTGCTTAAAAAGTTTACATGGGTTTCCTTCATAGGGATCAGTTGTAAGGAACCTCAGGGTAGCAAAGTTGTCCTCCACAAATTTAAAAAAGATGCCAGTACCCAAAACAGAGCATCCAGGGAGGGCTGTGTCTGATTTGACTTGCTTGCCAGCTAAGTTTTAAGGGTCATGTCAGTTGGTAATTTCTTGTTCCAGGAGACCAGATAAAATCTTCCTCAAGGTTAAGGATGGTTTTGAGTTTAAACTATAATTAAAGGCAACAGTCCAACTGCCTCACTTTGTTACTTCCCAAGTAACACAAGGTATAAACTTGGACTTTTAACATATGAACAAACCCTTTTTCTCTGATAACTAGAGTTAGGGTTCAGCATATGCACACCAGTACCTTTACTGATTCACCAGAGGGTTGTTCCACAACCGAAAGAAGAAAAATAAACATTTGTCAATGCTTAAAAGTGCTGAATATTGAACCACATATTCAGAAAGAGTAAAATCCAGAATATTATCAGCAGAAAAGGAATTTAACTATAGATTACTGATATTAAATACACTCCTCTCCCATTTTCCTATGACTGGAAACAGTCTGGAACCTTGTGTAGGTTCCCTCAAAGAGGTAAATGAGTATTTTATAATTCTGCCAAAGCTAATTCCTAGCGAACCCAAGTTTGAGGTCTTTCCAGCTTCACTAAACATTCATTCCTTTGTTCTTTATTCACTTCTCATATATCATCTATTTTTCAGAAAAGTCACTAAGTTTTCAGTCAGTCAAAAAAGGTGGTACTGGTACCAGATATTTCCAAACCAGTGAATAAAGAAGAAAGGGGGATAACATCAACATTATCCAGATAAAACTGTTACTTGCTAAAAAGCTCCCACAAAGAAATCAACACCTAAATTTTAAGGACAGAACAAACAGAGACATTAGTCTCACAATTCACACGAGCAGAACAATGTCCTGAAAACGTTATTTATATGAAGTCTGAAGACTACACTTAGAAATGGTGGTGGGTTTTTTCCCTTCTTCCACCCCCAATAAATATTCTGGTGTTTTTCCCTCAAAAGTAGGACACAGAGGGGTGCTGACCTCTCCACCAGAAAGTAGAGTCATTTCACCATCTGTAGAGAGAACCCAAGCCCCATATGGTGAGGACTTGCTTTCTTTTTCAGATTCAAGATTAGCAAAGAGAGGCTAAGAAATTCATTTGTGAACTTAGAAATATATGGCCATATGCATATAAAATATCTGAGAATAAGGCAGAAACTATCTCTGCAGACTTTTAAATACAAACATAAAACAGTTTTCAAGGTGAGTAATGAAATGAAGACCAAGTTACATGTTCAGAAAAATTATTCCTATACAGGGTAAAGTTTACTGAAAATAGAATTTTTTGCTACACTGCCTAGCTGATGTTGAAAGGCTGGGACTAGACTGAGGTGCTTGTTAATGATAACTTTGAAGAAATATCACACTTAAAACTCAGACTGATTGCAGAAAAGGTGTTTTATCAACTGCTCCCTTTATGAATAAATATGAAACTACCAGGAAAATGTTTAAACAGGTGTAATCATCGCTGCATATGAAAATTGAGTTTGGAGGCTGTAAGGAATCTTAACACAGTTAAGAAAGAATGAAAGCAATGTAACACTGCGATCATTGCCCATTATGCATGTATCATGCAAAACAGGAATGTTGTCATAGCAGCTATAAAAATGTCAGTGAAAACTGAACTACTATTACCAAGTTGTAAATGAAATGAAAAATGCAAAAGGAATATGTGTATGAATCCATTAAGGGAAATGTTATTTCTTCCCTGATAAACAAGCAAAACAAAATATATTCTCATGAAATGGAGTAATTTGTATGAACAAATACGCATAGATAACAATTGCAGGAGGCCACATCTGCACAGGACAAGAGGATAAAATTATTAAGATTTTTTTATTATCAATTTTCCAGCCTTAAAAAGGAAGGAACAGCAAAACCACAATGTTTTGAAGTTTGAAAGTAAGAAACCAATTAAGTAACAGATTATATTAAGGCAAATTTTGTTTATACTAGGTAAAGGAAGCTGCTTCTGTCTGTTAACAATGGCAATCTGGCTTTCAGTAGGACTACACTGATAAAAAGTGTTGGAAAGCAAATATTTCTAGCCTTCAATACACTATGCTCATTACAACATTTAATGACTTGCAAATGTGGTTAATACCAAAACTAATGAATGCAAAAAAACCCAAACAAACAAACAAGCAAAAAACCAACAAGAACCCAGGGCTTAAAGTTGGGCAAAATAACAGGAGAGCCTTACTGGCATGAGGAGGTGCCTGTGCCCAGGAGCCTGAGCCAGCAGTAAGCTCCACTTGGGCAAAGCCTCTCAAGCAGCACCAGCAGAACCCCAGCCAGTCCCTGGGATTAATGCTCCCAGGGGCATGTGGAGGGAGACACCCTCTATGTGTTCACCTCTTAAGGTAAGTACACTTAACGTTTTTTTTCCAAAGTTATCCTTCTCTATAGGCAGGTGCTGAAAAATGAAAGTCTAGTACGTATTGTTCATTAAGGCAAGTCCACATAGAATTGGATATTGAAGCAAGTGCTGGGTAAATACAAGAAGATTGTACCTTCAATTCTGCATTAAAAGAGCAATTACTTGGAATATGCTTTACAAACATCAAAGTTAAAAAAAAATTCTGAGTTCCTAATGTGTCCATAATTAATTCACACATTCAGCACTTGAGTCCAGAAATATGTTCCTGTTGATAATTTGCAAGTAATGCTTCAAAAACAATCTGGCACATTTTTATTTGCCTTAATGTCTGAAAGCTATTACTAAGACAGTGCTTTCCAATGTCATCATCATTGCTACCATGTACCTGCTTTAACTAGCAGAAGTCCAAAAAAATAAGAATTTTACCAGAATTAAAGCTGTGCGTCTTCCAATATTGACTACATTTACTTCATGTAAAGTAAAATATGTTTTATTATAAGAGAGATTCTGAGAAGCATTAGCTGCCCTCAACTCAATGAGAATGAGAAACAAAATGCTTTGTAAGATCACGCCTGAGTATAAGAAATGTTTCACATCGTCATCAGAGGATGCCCAGGGCTAAGTCTCTTCACATGTATAAAAGTCAGTTCTGCAAAAATGAACCTACATCCTTGTCACATACACAGGCACTCAGAATCTATGGTGACAGGAAGGAGCTCAAGACCATCCAAAATGAGTCAGAATTTTTATTCATATAATAAATTCATATAATATATAAATTAGCAGTTTTGTTAAGATCCAAGTTTATGAACTTTATGTTTTATTAAACATAAAAGATAAAACTGTTCGCTTCAATTTTTGAACAGAAAACAAAAATATAACTGGGAATATGTTGATTTATGCTTGATTTGAGTACGATCTCAACCCCTTCACCTCTGCATTGGTTTCATCTCAGCAACTGAGCTTGGTATTAACTGCTAATTCTTCAGAACATAAAATGAGTTTTCTAAATTGCTGCTTTTTAGAAAATTATTTCTGTAGTTATTATTGCAGTTTGACCTTTTCCAAGCACCCAACTTTACTTCAATATTTTAAAAAGTTAACAAAATAACAAACCTATAGTTGGCTATTGTTTTGTTTCAAATAATTGTATGCATTTGAAAGAAATGTAACTGTGGATGGATGTTTTCCCTTCTCTTTTGCGTTTAATTCTGGCAGAGTGTTTCCAGAGCTTGAAACATGATCTCTAAGGGCCGGAAAGGTAATTAAGATCCTTGGAGCCCTATGCTACACACAATGTATGATATGCCGTGGCTTGGGGCAGTGCTCAAAAAACCCTCCCAAACACGGTGTTTAACTTTGTCAACACCATCCCATCAAAAAGGGAGGAATTTATCCAGGCTGCAGCTCAAGAACTGGACCACAGAATAATTTCACTGTGACTTCTGGAAGCTTTTCCTTCAGCACTCCCCTCTGTCCCTGGCATCTCCAAAAGCACAAGCAGGGCCTTGTGTTCACATCACAAACACATCCAGCCTGCACCCCCCTCCTCCCCTGCTCGCCAGGGCTCATTCCTGGGTCTTGGTGGGGAGCACTGGCAATTCCATGGGGAAGGACAGGAGAGGCACTGGGGCAGGGCTCTGCTGAGCTCCGAGCACTGGGACAGCCTCTCATGAGCCCACAAACACATTCCTTTGGAGGAAAGTTACAGCAATCCCAGTGTTAGAGCACAAACCGGGAATCAGTATTTTCCCTGTTCCAGCACTAAATGAGCCCCAGTTGAACTTCCTGTGCACATTTGCCAGGAGACTTTCTTGGAGAATGGAGAAAGAAGAGTTGGGACAGTTGCTCATCTTCTTTGAACGTTAAATGCAAAACATGCCCCATCTAACTGAGACAGGGAGAAGTGCTGCTGCGTCCACTTCTCTTACCGAAAGTGCTGAGAACTCTGGCAGGGATCCAAATGCACTTCTCATTGATATGGGCAATCCGACCCCCTCAGATAACAAATCCGTGGCATTATGTGCACCCTGAAAAATACCAGTTAGGGAACCCAGCCTGGCTGTGGGATGAGCACAGCTGTAAAAACCCAACAGGAAACCCCTGGACCTAATCCTTACTTCCGTACGCAGGGCTCTGAGCGGATTTCCCTCGGCAGTGCAGGGTGGGAGCAGCCACTGCCCGCACGGGGACCTGGCGTGGCCCTGTGATGGAGCCTGGAGCTGCAGGGCTGGCCCAGGCACCGGGCAGAGGCTGCACTGACAGAATTCCAGCTTTGGCTGCTGCCATGGCTGCTCAGTGCCCCCCGTAGAGCCAGGCCCCGCAGGCCCAGCCTCCCCTGCACCTGATAGAGACGGCACAGCAGAGGCAGAGCGAGCTGGGGAGATAAGGGGGAGAAGCTTTAAACATTGCCAGGTCAGCGCAACAGGAGGTAAGCAAGTACAGAGGCAGCAAGAACTACTGAAAGTTTTTGATTTAGTCCCAGGTGGACTCCCCAATGCCTGTAAATGTTTCAAAGGGGGATCCCCTTTCTGTGGGCATGGAAATGTTTCAAAGGAGCCCCAATCGGTGCAATGTTTCAAAGACCACTGCTCTCTAAAAATTCCACCCCGAACTACCCCCCCAAGCTGAAGCCTTCCTAAACAGATTCCTTCCTGGCTAACCCCAGCTGAGGAGGTCTGTTCTGCCACACAGAGCCCTCCTACGGGCCCCAGCATAAACTGAAACAAAACATCTCCCGTTTCCCTCCTCTGGGGATGGATCCAGCCTGCTCCTTCCCTGGGGACCCCGCCAAGGACCCAGTGTGCCTCTGTGTTTGTGCACAGGATATGAAGGGCTAGAGTGCAGCAGGGTAATTTTTCAAAGCGGTGTGTGGGAGTAGCACTGGAAATTCCCTGCATACTGCTTTGAAAAAAGTAAACCCCCTACCTCCATGAATTATGAACAGGGCCTCCAGCTCCAGACAGGGAATCTGAGAGGTTGAAGAGGGAGGCACAGCCAACTTAACTGGATGCAGCTTTTAAGACCATGATGTCAGAAATAATTGAATTCTTTAATCATATTATGGACGCCGCTACCTAAAAGGTATCGCTGCTACAGAGCAGGGATTCCTTTGTTGACAGTCACTTGAGCAAAATAAAACTGTAAGCAAGTGCTTAAGCTATGTCAGCTATTGATTTTGTGTTTCTCAAAGTATGAGAAGAAAGTGCTGCTGAGAGGTCTTGGATTATCAAAGCCAAGGGATTTTTTACCTAAAAATTACATGTCAAGGCTAACTTCATTGTCTTGGCTCTTCTCAAATTCAGAAGAGAGATAAAAATCTCTCCCTGGAAATGCTTATCCTACTCAAACCCTTATCTTAGATTGGTATCAATCATTCATTTTCCCCAGACAGCATCTCAATGACTATATTAAACTAGACACCTTAACTTTGGACAGATACAAATTCATTGAGATGAGGCCAGCCCTAAGCTCCTGAGGACACACAGTCTGAGGGCAAGTTCCTGTCTCCTAAACACCTGTATGTTCACCCTGAGATCTCAGTGTTCCCCCCAGCACAAACAAATCCTTATCTGTAGATTTTAAATTGACAGTGATGACATTAATAATTCCTGTGAACTAGACCTGGGCTCTAGAAGCTATATTAGCTTCTTTCTCTTGCTGCCCATCTGGCTAGACTTGGTCTGACACAGAGAAGGGAAACTCTTGCACCCCTTATCAGTGATAAACCAGCCTAAGCTGTAAGGAGGCAGGTGTCAGTCTGTCCTAAGGCCTGAATAAGGGAACAAAACTCTCAGGCCATGACCAAGGGGGACAGGAGCAAGCACAGGAGGCAGTAACTCACTCTCCCTACTGTTAGTGACCCAGGACTGTGTAAATTAACACCAAAAAACTACACAGCATTTATTGCTTGAGAAATGCTGACACCTCCTCTTTTTCCATTCAGTATTCCCTAGTAAAGAACAAATATCAATGAGCAAACTCACTGGAAATACCTTTTTTGTGAGCATTTGCATGCCCTGAAGAAGAGGAGGCCCAGGAGCCTTGTGAACCAAGATGACCAAAGTGAGAGGAAGTTTAGCTCCATATTAAAGGTTTCTATACTTTGCTCTTTCCTAAACTGAACCATTAAAAGCAGTGAGGACCTGAACTTCATGCACATCCTCAGTCTGTACCTCAGCAAAGGGACAGGAAGAGATGACACCACAGTGGAATTATCACATATTTTCTTACCACATCCTGGTATTTACAATGTTCTAGATGTACAGAACTGGGCCCATAGCACTTTTGTACTACGTAGAGTTCTTCCAAATATTAAAGTAACTGATGTGCAGCTTCAAGGAAACAATGGGTATAGTTTTCACAAATAAAAGCACCATGATTTTCAGAGCCTCCTATGCCTTCTACACTTGTTTTCCAGTAGTGCTAAGAACTTTGTAAGGTCATGTGTATAACTGCACACTATTCCAGACAGCACTAATTTGGGCACATACATAAATAAACTTCACATATCAATTACTGGAGAATGAAGAAATTACATTTTTCCAAAAGAAAAAAAATAGTTCCCCTCAAATCAAGCAGAACCTTAACTCACCATTTCATGACCTTTGTATTTAAAAATCACTTATTAGCTACTGGATCACAAATTAAGTTGAAACAAGTGCTAAGCTTACTAAGGACTTCCTTAAAATCTAGGAGGGAGTTACATGAAATCACCATGGTCCAATTAACAAGGATCTCACTCTTCAAGCTTGAAAACAAGAGATTACATTAACACCTGCTACAAAAGCAAACATTTTTAGATATCTTTATCTTAACCTGCTTGACATTAACTTAAAACTCTTGCCTGGCTCTTGGATGAAAATTATTATGACTGACATGTATGTTTTTCATTTAGGGGCAGGGGTTTGAAGACTGTGTCAGTCCATATTTCTCTCCCTCTGGTATTTATGCATAATCCACTTCAAAGCTAACAGGAGTTACATACCTGAATTGATGGGAGAATAATTTCCTAAATGTAAAACTGCAGAAGGAAAACCATTATGCTTATGGGAGATAAATGCTGCATAGGAATGTATGAGACACAGAGAGCACTGTCAGGTCCTTGAAGGGTCTCATCCAACACATGCTTACAGTGGCATGTGTATCTTCTTGAGGTCTGTGCACCAAAATAAACTGACCTCTTGGGCCAACATATATATTTATAACATCTGTCCATACAGGAAAAAACCTTTCTTTGTGTTCATCAGAGAAGCAATCATACAGCTGCAGCAGAAATACAACTCATCAGGTTACAAAAATGCTTTTACTAACTCCTGCGACAGGACTGTCAGAGAAGGCAGAAAGCACTGATTTTTAAAACACTTGTATGTCTGAAAAGCTGAACTTTCTGAAGTCCAGAATTGTTGGAAAAAGTAGAAAAAACCCACTGAAATAACTCTGTAAGTGTTTTGTTTTGACAATGTTCCTCAGGAATCCACCACACTTAGCTGGGAAAATGCTAGCAGTTACATCTATTCAATGTCATGACATACAAAATTGAAACATAATTGCTCCTAAGTGGTTGACAACTGGCAAGTACTTTTTACACATATAGAGAGAAATTTATGCTATCAAATGGAAGATACTGTCAAAAGTTTGATTTTAATATAAATGAAAATGCTACATGAGGACTCAAAAGGATAAGGAAAAAGCTCAGCAGTAACACTTTTATAACCACATATTTAAAAAGCTTTGAAGTGAAGAATCATTACATCAAAATCATTTTCCTTGAAAAATAAAAAAATAAATTACAGCATGAATATTAACAAGTTATTAGAATAGTGAATGTCAAAGAGTAGCAAAAAACAAGCAGCCAATGAGTGGCCTAGTGTAAAGAATGTCTTACCAATCATATGGTTAGCGACATGGATTTGTATCTCTCTCTCATTCTCAAAGGTCATCTGGCACTTGATGCATTGATAGGTCTTTTTCTGTTTAATAACCAAAAAGAGATTAGAGAAAACTGCACTGTAGCATAAGGCAAGTGTGATCATAAATATAGCATGTTATATGCTTCAAATTTCCTCCACTGAGGCTTTTTTTGCCCATATATCCCCAAGACAGGCTTTTCTGGGACCATAAACTCAATCTCTAATTAACAACCTGCTTTAGGAGAAATTTTAATTTCAACTTAAAAAATTTCAAATTACACTCCTTGAAAATCTGACTGAGTACCTGAGCCACAATGAGACTGTGCCTGTCATTTAACCCATTGCAGTAAAATCTCCCCAGAGTGAAATAAAAGACAGAAAAGTAACATTTTTCCAAGTAACATCAACTTTCTCAAAAAATTCCACTTTTCATTAAACTCAAAATAGAGTAGGCAGAGCACCTATAGTTAGTTGGTTGGGGAAGTGAAGGAAAAGATGCACTTTGTATTGGTCTCTAATCAGAAATCTTGAAAAAACTGCATTACCACAAAGAACTGTTTTCTGGTACAATCTGTTTATATTTTCTCCATCTCAAAGTCATACCAGGGAGGCCTAGCTGGAGAAGTCAGGAGACAGTGTGAAGAGGCAATTACATGAACCATTTATTCAAACGGAAAATGGGGTTTGCACTCAGATTCACAGTGATGTGTGTACTTGTGCAACGTGGCAGGAAAAGGCCAAGAAACCATTTGCAGAAATTAAAATGCATATTGACAAGTTGGACATCCAACTCAGGACAAAAAAGAAAATAAAAGGGGAAAATAAAATCATGAAGGCTAAGCTTTTGTACACTTGCAAAAAGTATTATTTCCCAAAGCAGGAGTATGGTGCTTTGGTTTGATGAACATGCTTATTTTCTGCATGGGAATATGCTATCTAAACAGACACTTTTTGGTGTGTAATTTAGAAAAATTTGGCCTTTTGTGCCTACTTGTTTCTGGAGAATAATTCCTACTGCAACAATTGCTACTAGGCACAAGCATGAGGTCTGCATCCCCATGGCCAAAGCTTGTGGCAGCAGAACACACGTGAAATCTCTGAGTGCTGGCCACAAGGGATGGATGAGAATCCCAAACCAACAGCACTGAGAAGCCCAACGCAGTAAAACAACACCCTCTTAACCTTTTGAAGGAAAATATTTTTGAGGGTACTTTTTTGTATACTTTTAGATGCACATTATTTTTTCTTCAGCTTCCACACCACACCCAGGTATAGAACCTCATTTTTAGGACAGCAGTAATAAGTCAGAAGTTTTGAGATAAATACAGGAGTTGCTGTCACCCCCTCTGTGCATGGGATCCAATTTCCTCAAGCACCTGCTGAGGAAAGAACAAATTAGGTGCTACCAAGAGCTTAACTACTTCCCATGTCATCAATGGCAACAAGGTAGCCTGCTGGAGGTTAATGAACAGGCTGTAACACCATAATAACAAATGCACCAGTCTATAAAAGTTAGGCATATTCCATGAATTCTGTACCAGTGTGTGTTTACTTAGGCAGGGCTTTCTAGGCTAAAACAACAATGGCTGATTAACATGATAATGGGAAGAAGGCTATACTCCATTGGCCGAAAGCTGACACAGCCAACCATATGAAAGGAAATAGTTTGGATTGGCTAGTTATCCCTAGGCAGCTCAAGAAAGTATCCTCCTGGAGTCCATTTGGAAATCAAGGCTGCTAATGGAAAAGCAGCTGGATTTCTGCAGCACTCTTTCTGGGGAATCTATTCTGGCAGATGAGCGGAGCACACACACATACACATGTCCTCTCAAACACACAGGCACACACATGCTGAGGCCTCCTAACTTCAAAAACAAAACAAAACAAAACACAAAAAAACCTTAAAAGAGCAAAATAGGATTGGGTAGTGACTGATTCATGTGGTCACATGGTCACCTTTAAAACTTGAAACCTTCCTCTTCCTTAACACTTCAAAGCTAAGTTCTGTGCCTTTCCAATGCTTATCTCAGCTACAAGGGTTCCCTCAGTAACCAGCTAGAAGACAGTATTTCAGCCTGACTCTATTTCAAACCTTCAAAGTTATATTAAACACAGACAAATGATTCAATTTTTAATTGATTTTGGTGCTTCTGAAAGCGACTTACTAACAGATCTGGAGACAGGATGTCTTTGTTTATCCACAGACCCAGTGCTAACTCCTCCACACCATTTCACAATCTTATAAAACACTCTGCTTGGCATGAGGAGCCCTCAGCAGATTTCAGACTTCCTCTCTGTGCTACCTTTAGCCTCAGCTGAGACCTGTGCATGGAGACAAGCAGCTTAACCAAGGTGATGGCTCCTGTGACAGGGGCACCCCACTTGACATGCAGTGAGGTTAATAAATGGCCTATACAAGTCTCAAAATAACTATAGCTAGATTATATGTGTGTCTAAGTGTATATGCAAGAGGTGGAAGAGCTGATTTTTTGGCTCATTAATAACTGCCTTTAAAAGAATGTCACAAAACATCCTTCTGTTATCAGTAAATGGGGAGCAGTAGCTTTAACACAACTATAATTAGTTGTGGTCCCAAATATGATCTTCTACTACCATTTTTCTGCTCTATGAACATTATTAATGGATCAGATATCTTTTGTTAAAGTTTTATCTTCACAAGTGGTGACAACGAAGGTGCCCACACTCTGAGGAGCTAACAGGGTCAGGTGATGGCATCCAGGTGATAAAAGAGACCAGATGAGCTGGCCTTCAGCTGAGAGTTCATTCCCTATAAATGCAAGATATTTAATTCTAGTCTTGGCACACAATTGTAGTAATAACAACAGAGGGTTCTGTTTTCTTTTCTGAAGTATCTATTGTTCCCATGGGTTTTCCAGACTATCCTCCTTTAAATCTGGAAATAGTTTCCTGTTCTACAAAGAAAATATTCCTCCATTCAAGTGGATTTACAAGGAAAGAGAAGGGCTGTGGGGGAGAACAAAGAGAAGGAACTGAGTCCAAGAAAGTGTGCAGGAGAAAAAGAACTGAATAAAGGAACACAATAGGGTTTATTCTTCCAACTTTCTATGCTACCTCCTTTGCTTTTTCACTCCAAATAAACTAGGTAGGCTAAAAATAGTAACACCATTCAAGATGAAAACTTAATGGAAGTCTAAACATTTGCCACTGTCAATGTTAAACAAGCATTCTTCATGATAACCTGTGGTACAAAATAAAGATAAATCTGTGTAAGAGAAAGAACAGCTTGAAATGTGGTTGTTTGCAGTATTAGGAAATGAAAAATCTCAATACTAAACAATTAGTCATGCTTCTTAAGATATGCACCTTCCTCCAGAAGGCACGTGGAAATGAAGTAATAAAATGTATTCCAAACTGAAGCTGCTACACACAGAAAGATATTCCAAAAAACAGGAAAGCATCACCTCTGATAAGATCTTAATGTAATATAAAAAAAGGCCTTGACCTACTCTTGTGTCAGATACTGGAATGATACCTTTACCTGCGATGCTCATATGAAAAAACACTTTCAGTCCTATTGAAACAGAATAGCTCACACAAAACTGTATGAGTGAAACAAAAATGGATGTTACTAGTAAGATGTATTTTATTTTTACTAGTAAGATGTATTTTATTTATTCCTCTTAGTGATGTCTCTTGCAGAAGACCACTGAATTGTCTTAAAACTTCTAAAAACAAATTCTCCAAAGAGGATGTTGCCATATACTCACTGCAAAAACTATGACCTGGAAATTTATCTTGTATGCCTGGAAATTTATCTTGTTGATAAACAAGAATGGATCCTAGGCAGGCATCCTAGAAACAAGCATGATCAATTTACAGGTATTTCTTCCTCTTTGTTGGCCATACTAAAAATGTGAGGAAGACAGAATACAACAAGATTCTCAAGGGTTATGTGCTTTCTTTCATTCTTTTGGATTAAAAAAGCCAAGCCTGCCAAGCAATTCTGAGTATTCTTCAATGCTCCTCTAGCTGTTTCCTACTGATCTTGAGAATAAAACTTCAAATAATTCAATAGTTAAAAAACCAAAACAAAATATAACAGAATAATAATATTTTGTTTGTGGTGCTATATACACTTGCATATATACACAAACTTAGATACCTACAGTAAAAAAGGAGTTGCTCAGTTTCTCCTGTTCTTTTTTTCTTCCCAAATACTCTTTATTCATCAAGTGCTAATATTCATTTTCTCCCTTTCTTTCACTTTGGGGTTAAATCTTAAGTCTCTTTCCTGAAATTCCTTTAGGTTTCCACACTCATCTCTTCTATCAAAAAATAAATAATGGCTGGTGGAGCAACTACTGACACAGAAAGACGTTACAGATTTTATATGTTATTATTGTCTTTTCCATTCGCTTGGATTTCATTCTGTTTATTCTTATTTACTCTGAAATATATATATATACCCACTACTTAAAAATTTAATCTACCTGATTGTAACATCCTAATCTTCAACTGCTTTTCTACTTAAGAAAAATAAATAAGGTGTTTAAAAATGCAATGTAGAAATACTCAAATGTTGGAGAGAAGTAGCTCTTCTCTGAACATGTGCAGATCACTCTACCTGCACTATGCACTACAGATTGCTCCATTCAAGTGGTATTTTACCTTTGTGCAGAACACTAACAAGAAGACAAGAGAGTTCATGTTCAAGTTGCTTAGCTTTGCTATGAAGCCAATGAAGTTAAGTAAACATTGTTCTTGAATGCAGAGATGTATCACCATTTAAAAGCCAGTATAATTCTTTGAAAATCCTTCTACTAGGCAAACACAATGGGCACTCATTGCCTTCAGAACCCTGAGTGAAACAACAATAGTTTTCTAGTGAATTGATATCAGATTCAGGTCTTGTACCTATAATGAAGGGTAAGATAATGAATTATTCCTAATAACAATATATATATTCCTGGGATGCTTATCTCTGATATTAGCATATGTGCAGGCCACAGACACCAGGAAGGTACCATTTGCCATCGTCACAAATGCTTATTTTTCATTATCTTCTACAAAGAAACTCAGAACTTCCCTCATGGGATGTAATTCAAAGCATTTACCTTATTGAAGGACTTAAAATTCTCCCCTGAGAGAACAGGTATGGAAGCTGTCACTGAAAAGAAAGAGTTAAAGCAAGAAATATAGAAAATGGCAATGTGTTCTGCTAGCAGATAGGAAGGGAAAGGTAATTCCATAGGTGCAGCAATACGAATTAGTCCTACCTAATAGAACAGAGATATTTTTCAAGAATTTAGAAGAAAATAAAGTCCTGAGGAGGAAGAAGGACAATGACTTAGCCAGACCTAGGTATCACACCAAAGGAGGGATATTTCCATTCCTCAATCTTCTGCAAAATTATTTACGTGTGCCTGGAGGCTTAGTCACACCCAAAGGGAACAATATCCAGTGGTTTTACCAAAAGAGAGAAAACAAGAAAAGAACTCAAGCTTTCTGTGGGTGGCTCAGGAGGCTGGATTGGGGCACTGCTCCAGCATGGCCGTGCCCAGCCCAGCTCAGCTGGACGCTGCTGCCCCACATGGAGCAGGAAAAACAGTTCCTGCCAGGGACACAACCTGCACCACCTCCCTGGGAGACACCTCAGTCCACATCCTCAGGATGTACTTAGGGCCCTCTCTTACTTACCCAGCCTCTGGTGTTCTAGCTGAATGGATGGTATTTTCAGGTGCTTTTAATTCAGTAAGATGTGTTTGTGGGTGCTTTAATTAGCAGATTGACATAAACAGGCATCTACGGATGGAATTATTCATTAGGAGTTGGGTGCCTAATTTCCTTAGATACTTTTGAAAATCTCACCCCATCATGTTTAATTAAAAATGTCAGATGATATCAATACTCAGATGTGTCTGCTGTTGGTCTCCTGAGAAGATTTCCAAAATCCACTTCTCATTCCATCTGTTCCTGACAGAGGAAGGACTGACTTGGCCCATTCTTGAACCAAAACGTCAACAAATAATTTAAAAAGACTATCAACTGCAAATGATATTAATCTCCTGAGTAGGCTTCTGGAACCTTACTTGGATCTGTATGTTCCCGAGTAACTCGTAAGCTAAGAAATGGGAAAGCAGGCTATCTGCAAAAAGTCAAGGACAGCACACTTTTATATAATCTGCATTAGACGATGTCCAGATTTGCTAAGAAACTACTTATCCCCTACTGGCCCCTACAGATGGGCCATGAAGCAGGTTCTTTTAAAGTCACTTTTAAAATCATACACGCACACAAACAAGCTCACACAAATGCACACAGACCTCCAAGTAACCTCAAAACATTCACTCTGACAGATATTCCTAGGGACAAGCTCTTTAGCACAGAAGTTTGGTTTAGGTGAGAATTTGGGGGGTAGGATGGAGTTCTCTATATTTTGCCTCACAAGTTCCTATATCCTCATGTTCATTATTATTTTCCAGATAAGAAATAATCTCATTCCTCAACTATAACAGATTAGATTTTTTTATTGTTTTCCTTCAGCAGCATCTCCATTTTTCATTAAACTAGCCCAGCTTTTCCAGATCTGCCAGTTCAGTAGAATCAGAATCCATGGACAAACTCAATCCCCACTCCCAAGTGTCTCAGCTCTCTGTTGGTAAGTCTAGGGCAGTGCATTGGTAAAAAATCAGATGTGTTGCTTCTAGGAGTCAAGGCACCTGTGCAGTTGAAAAACTTCTGATTGTTCTGTGCGAATTACTCTATGCTTCCTCCTGTTTTGCTGAGGTTTTTTTAGTAGCACAAGTGATTTGATAAACTGACAATTTTAAAAAAAGAAAGAATATCAGATCAGTTCTCACACTGAAGGTCTACATTTTATCCCTCAGCCACTTTAATGTTCAGCTGTACTTACTCTGGGAACAGGGGATGTCTGGGTACCTTTCCTTTGGCCACTGGTCTCAGGTGTCAGGTCTCGGTGGTCTACCTGAATGTGGCTCTCTAGGTCTTCAGCACTTTCAAATTTGACACTACACTCTGGACACCTCAGGCTGCCACATGGCCTCTCGTTCACCTCCTGTGGAGTCAAGCTCGAAGACTGTCCATTGGTGCTCCTGGTCATGCATCCAGCACACAGGCCGTAGGGAAGGCCGTTCACATCCAACTTTACCAAGTCCTGCTTATTCCGGAACTCCTTCAAGCACAGCGCACACTTGTAGAGTTTTTGCAAGGCCTGGCCGTTAGGTGAGGAGGTTGCAGAGTTTCCTGCCAATTTCTGCATATGGAACGTCCCGTGAATTTTCAGCTCCAGGGTAGAGGTGACCGTCTGCATGCAGACAACACAGCGAAACCCAGTGAGGGAGTTTCTGAGATCCGGATGCATCTGGCAGTGCTCGATGAATTCCTCCTCACTCTGCAGCGGCATTTTGCAGATCCGACACGTCCCTGTATCCAAACTCTTGCTGTGAGTGACTTTGTGCTCCGTCAGGGTCAGGAGCGATGGGAAGCGTTCCCCGCAGATGGGGCACATGTAGTGCTTAGCTGGGCCTCGATGGGTCTGCATGTGCTCTCTCAGGCCATTTTCCGAGAAAAAGGTCCTTGAGCAGATATTACACTTGTGGCTACCTTTGATGAATTCCGCTTTCTTCCTAGAACAGTCATCCTCCCCAGGCCTGATGTTATGATCTCTCAAACGATGGTTCTGCAAGAGGACCTCCATAGTGTAGGCAGCCCCACAAATGTCACAGCCATACATGGGCTCAGAAGCATCCACATCGTCCTCACTGGCTTCGTGACTGTTGGAAGTATCCGGATTCTTCATCAACATGTTCTGGATATCTGCCCCTTCTGTCTTCTTATTTGTTGGGGTCATACCATTAGCTGTACCATTCTCAGCACTAGCATCAAAAACACAATGTTTTTCCCGCAAATGCTTTTCAAGCAAGATGATGGCATGAAAAGCTTTGCTACAAAACTTGCAGTTGTATTTTTTGCTGTGGGTTGTGATGTGGCACTGCAGTTCTACCTCTGTGCTGAAGGTCTCACCACAGAAGATACATTTGTGGGACTTTGATGGATTACCCAAGTGACTATGCTTCACATGGATCTGGAGATCCACCTCCTTCCTAAAATCCCAGTTACAGGCTGTGCAACGATACATCTTCTTTTCATTGCTATGCTTGACTGCCAGATGCACTTGGATAGATACCTTGGAATCAAAAACTTCTTGGCAAAGGGTGCAGTGATACAACACAAAAGTATGCATGTCCAACAAATGCTTCTGCAAATCATCCACTGAAGAAAACTGTTTGTCACAGCTCTCACATACATAATGAGTGGAAGTTGTCATGTAATGTATGGTGAGATGTTGCAGAAGAGACTCCTGGGAATCAAAGTCTTCTTTACACTGAGGGCAAGACTGTTTCCTCAACAGCAACTCCAAATGCAACTTTAAATGGGTCTGAAAGCTTTCAAAATTTGAGAACTTTAGATCACACTGATTACACGGGTATTCGCCATTAGACACCGAGTTAACGCTTGCAGAAAGCCGCTGCCTTTTAGGGGAAGAGACTTCAACATCAGAAGAAACTGGACTCTGCTCTGCTTTTGACTTCTTATTGTGTGCCAGAGGAATGTTCTTGTGGTTTTCTTTAATATGCTTTGTAAGCTTCAGGATGGAGCCAAAAATGGGGGAGTTTGTGCAATAAGGGCATGAATAAACTTCCATAAAAGACTGTGTTGGCTGAATGACAGGGGAATCCAATTTTGAATTTCCTACATTGCAGTGAGTCTGCTGGATGTGCTCAGTCAAGGTAGCTTCGGTCAGAAAGCCCATGGAGCACTGGTTACAGAAGAAAGCATTGTTGCCATCTTGAGGGGTAGCGTTTGGGCCGCAGTGAGTAATGCGGATGTGTTCCTGCAAGCTATTGATATCTGCAAACATCTCTGGGCAGTAATTACAATGAAAGGCAGAAATGTTGCTAAACTGCATCATGGGATAGGCATGGTTTTTGTGCACTTTTCTCACGTGTTCATTCAAGTTGTACAGTGTAGGCATGGAATCAAGGCAGATCTGGCATGTGTGGCTTTGCTGAGGTTTGTCTGCATGAATGGTCTTCAGATGGATTTCCAGAACAGCAAGGCTGTTGAAGTCACGCTTCGAGCAGTAGGGGCAGCTGTAAGTAACTTTAGACCAGTTCTGGCCTTCCTCTCTGTCAACAGACCTGGTTTTCTTTTGTCCTCTCAAAGGCTTTAAGGTCGAATCTGGAGTGGAACCTCTTTCCACCGACGCGCTGGAGTCGGGCGTTGCGCTGCTCATGGACGCCACACTGCCCAGGACTGGGTCAGGGCTGATGCTGTGGTTGCTGGAGTCAGGTTGCCTGTGGCTGTCCAAGTGGCAATAGACTTCCTCCACTGAAGAAAACTGCTCTGGGCACATAGGGCACTTGTGTTTTTTGTTGGCATGGGCTTGATGAATGTGTGAGAGCAGTGAGTTTTCATCTACAAATACTTCAGGGCAATGAATACACTGCAAATCTGCCTTCTCGGAAAGCTGTGGGTGGCGCGTCATTACGTGCTTCTCCAAATCTTCAGTCTGACTGAATGTCTCTTCACAGTAATCACACATAAAATCATCCTTCTTCACCTCTTTCTCAGTCTTTGCCATATGTTCCTTGTTCTTTTTATGAGCTTGCATGTGACTCTGCAATGAGCTGGTAGATGAAAACCCACGTTTACACACAGTACACTTGAATGGTTTGCTGGAGCTGTGGGTTTTCAGGTGGATTTTGAGGTGGTCGCTGCGGGAGAATGCAGCCTCGCATTCGTGGCAATGGTACTTTTTATCCCCTGTGTGAAGCTTTATGTGGCGATCCCTACTCCTCTTGTGCTTAAAAAGCCGGCTACAGTAGGTACATTTGAAAGGTAGTTTGTCACTGTGGATCTGCTCGTGCCTTTTAAGGTAGCTCAGGCGAATGAAGGACTTATCACAAAACTGACAGGGATACGGCAGGCCAGTCCCCCCTTCCTCCTCCCCGATGCCGAGATCACACCCATCTCCTATCATCTGAGTGGGTGATGCAACATCTTTGCTGGAGGGAGATGAAGCCACCCAGGAGAGTTGTGGGTCGTCATCACCATCTGTAATGGGAAAGCAGAAAGGAGATTAAAAACAATTCCCAGTGCATCTGTGAAATAAGGACAAAGCTCTCAACAACACTATGGGCTTTTGCTACTACAGCATTAAAAAAAAAATCAACTAAAAAAAAAATAAACCCTCTTGAATTTGAAAGGAGGTTTGAGAAAGAGAAATAAAAATGTATTTGTACACATAATTCACAAATATGCCAACATATAGTGTTAATAAAAAGCATTTTTCTTTAGCAGGTTTAACACCTGCTCACTGTACTGTAAAGCAATAAACAATGAATAAAGAAAGCGAAACACAATGTGCAATGAAGCAATACAAACATTTCAGAAAGCTACAGTGTTAAGTGATCACCTGTGAATTTGTGGGTCTGTTAAATGCTACATCAAGATGATTTTAAGTAATGCCTCCATTAAAAAAAATCCTTCAGTTCTGTCTCAAAACTGTAACAGAATAAAAGGCTGCTCAAAGGCAGAGTTGAACATCTACGTGAAATAAAAGCATCAGATTTGAAAGGGCTCAGGAAAATCAGAGAAGAGATCTGCACTATTACCATGTTTGCTTGTATAAAAGCTAATGTTGCCCTCTTGGTACAAAATCAAACAAATTTTTTAAAGTCTAGGAAAATCACCACTGGAGCTCTCCAGACATCACAAAAGAATCAAGTTCAGGATAAACCAAAAATGGCCTAGCCTCTGTTTTAATAACTATTTCTCTTACTCAATATGAAGCTTTGAAAAATATTTTATAATTCCCTATTACCATAAAGAAACATAGCACCAACTCCAGCAGCCCCAGAGTCATTTTAGGAAAAATACATAAAATGTTGTCAGCTTTCATTAACGGAATTGTTAACAAGAAACAGAAGAGAGTGAGTTCAAATATCCTAATTCCAACAAATGCAGAGATGTTGAGCGAAACGTAAATGCCACTAGTCTGATATCAAACTAAACCACAGAACGAAGCAAAAATAAAGTTCATGTAAATGACAGAAGGCGTTGACCACACAAACATTTGGAGCTTCCAAAAAGGAGCCGGTTCTCCAGATACACAGTCCATTGAATGTTCCTTCTTCAGTTTTTACTAAAACAAACCAATAAAGAAATCCCCGACTGTGTGTGTAGGCTGCCACACGAGCACTCCTCATGCCTGCCAACTACAGTCACCAGGCGGAGACGGCACAAGTACGGCGAGGAGCTCCCAAAGAAGGGCTCGGCTAATGAGGGTATCACCACCGTACCAGGCAGCTCCTGCGGCACCGTCTGCTCTGGCAAACACCTGCTTTTTCATCCCAGGTAAAGACAGAGAGCAACGACCTTGGAAAACACAGAACCAAATAAGCACACCCAAACAACTTTTCCTGCACGACGGGGATGTCTATTTTCCAGGTCAGGCGTCCGCTCTCTGCACCCCGTGCTCCCCAGAGAGCTCTGCTGCCCGTTTAACTAAACCTCCTGCTCCAGAGCGATGCTGGACACCGAGAACCTGCTTCTTCCTGCTCCCGAAATGCACCTCGACTCTCAGCAAGCATCCGCGCTTCTAAGACTCTCAAGGTCTTTGCGCTCAACTAGCTCCTCCAAATCTGGCGGAGCCCAAGCCTAAAACACAGACAACAAGCTTCTGATTTTTATGTAAACTTTTCTCAGCCTTCACTCCCCCGACCACGAACAGCTCTCTCTCTCTGCAGCTGCAACAAAGCCTCATGTTCCCAATTTAAGCCACCTCCGCCGCCCACCCCGCTGCCAGCACAGCTTTGCGGAGCCCCCAGGGAGCCCCCAGCCCCCGCCATCCCCCAGCTTTGCTGCCAGCCCTATCCGGGGCTCCGTCCCCACGGACCTGCGGCCACGGGCCGTCGGAGGGAAGAGGCAGCCGGCTGCCAGCGCCCGGATTAGGGGCCCCGGGGAGGTGCCGGTAGCTCAGGGCTGCCTAATTCCCTCCTCTCACCAGCTGGGCTCCTCCAGGGGCAAGGAGACAAAGGGGAGCACGAGGGGGATGCTGGGCCTGAACTAGGGCAGCACATGTTGCGTTTGCTGCCGCTGCTGCCGTCTACGGAGAGGGGGAGAGAGGAGAAAAATAAGAAGAAAAGCACCCCACCATTTGCGAGTTACTGCTCGGGCTTACTGGCTGTAATTATAATAATTTTATATGTCTGTTTGCAGAAATGTTTGTAAGAGTACGTGCACTGGAAATCTCTCCCCTTTCGCAGTCAGGCTGCCCGTGCCGCGTGCGGAGCGCCGGCACACGGAGGAAGGCTGCGCCGGGAGAAGCCCCAGCTCTCCAAACGCCTCCACCGAATAAAGCTCCATTGTTCCCCTCGGAAACCTGAGATGCGGTGGGCCAAATCCAGGGGTAACACAGGCTGGGCCAACTGCTTTAACTTCCTTACATCCATGTGCACTTATGCCAACCATTACATTGGCGCACCACGTAAACTGAACAAATATCTAGAAAGTCTCTTTTTCCTCTGAAATGAACAGATCTACCTCAAAGCACAGTCTAACATTCAAATTGAGCCAGTTCCCTTCCAGCTGCTGCTCTTCAAACATACGGGGCTATTCAGAAAACAAAATCAAAGAAAGCTGGTATTAGTATTACTTTGTGAGCAAAGCACAAAGCCTTTGCTAATATAATTTGGATTTTAAAAAATTAACATTTCTCAGGTTGGAAAGCTGGATTTGTCATAAAATGGAAGTGTTTAGACAGAATGCAAAGTTTGTCTCCTTTTGTTAGCTTCAGTTGGACCTTTTACCAATTTTTATGTTTAGTTTCTAGATTCTTTTTAGCATTTTCTCATACAGTTTTAAAAGAATTTTAGAAGAAACTTTAAGCACCAGAAACAACCTACCTGGATTTCTTACAAACAAGATACTAAATTACTGATCACCTAAACTGAAGAAATTAGGGAAAACTCATTATCATTAATCTCTTTATGGAATGAATAATAGGCCTGTTAATTTTAACTTGCCATATTAAATTGAAGAAAAGACCTATAATGAACTGAGGAGTAAATTCTAAGGTATTTTACCACAGTAATATTTTAGTAGGAAGATATATTTTAGATATGGTATGACATGTCTGGCAAAGATGGTTAGAATAATAATTCTACATTAATGCAATCAAAGGAATGTAGCAGAATGAGAAAAATCACTTTCAAAAAGGAGATTAAAGTCATTAAAATGGCTAATCCTGCAAAGTGGGACTGTTCTAAAATAGAGAATCACATGGCTGGTACAAGGCTTTTGTCATTTGCGCATAAGAGAATCAAAACAAGTATTAAAAGGGTAAGAAAATTCAATAAAAACTTTAATTAGGAAAAAAAGAGCATTAAGGAAGCTTCAGGATGTCAGTAGTCCTCAGGATATATGTGCAGGTCATGAAGCTTAAAGGGCCATTCTTGATAATCAATCTCAAAGTGGTACAGTAATTTAGCAACTTAATGTTCAGCACGTTTACAGGACTGCAAGCATTTATCATCATCAGTGAGGAGCTAATTCCCGCCTCAATGCATTCAATAAATGTATTTTTCCTTCTAAGAAGGACAATTTGACCAAAATGTAGTATAAATCATACTTTGTTCTCTATTTATCTTCCAGATAACACAAGCCAAGTTCAGAGACATATTCATGAAGCAAAAACAATAAAATGAAGTCTTAAAAACCTGTGGTCTCTTAGAAGGGAGACAAACGGCACATCACAGATTGCCAGGAGTAAGCAGCACTGCCATCTCAGCATACCCTGCTGACATTGATATATTTATTATTCCAGAGTTATTTTGCTAATAGAAATATAATCAACCAGACACAATTTCACAGTCCCTGCTAACACCTTCCCATGTCCCTGCCCACAGGTAGCTGGAAACAGTTCACTCCTGATGAACTTTGAGCAGAGTTTCATTTTCTTGCTCAGCTGCCCAGTCACACCCAGCCCTGAGGGCCACATCCCTGGGCAGGAGCTGCACAAACCCAGGCTACCCCCAGCTGGTTGCTTTTCCTCTTAAGAACAAAACACATGCACAGAGACCACATTTGCGGGCCTGGACCTGAAGTTTGTCCTTGCCTAAACCTATTGTTTGCCAACAGAGTATCATCAGGTCCCCCTCCACTGAAAGATCTCCCCACTCTGTCTCCCCTGGGCGTGGGGAGTTCAGGTGGCTCTTCCACAGGGCCTCTGTGCATCCCACCACACCATGGGCATGCTGCAATGTGGCCTGTGCAGTACAGCAGGCCAGCCAATTCCAGTGCCACCAGCACAGGCTGAGCACCACAGGGCTCAGGAGAGCCTGCACAACCAGCCCCAGGCGTCAGAAAAATCCAGGGTCTGGCCAAAGGGACATCTTTAAGACTCCCCTCCTGAGTCCATAAGGCATCTCCATACGGGACAATAAACCAAGGAGGTCAGATTTAGAACGTGATCTTATTCTATCAGGTTCATTCCTCTAGCACAGAGCTAGTACACAAGAGAAATACTTAAATTAACAAACACAAAACCCCAAAATTGATTGCTGAAGGAAGGATTGCTGTTTAAGCTCAGACTTCTGGTTCTCTCCGAGTCCTTCCATGATACACAAGTTAAAGGTGGTCAAAGCACTGAAAATGCTTTAAGCTGTTGAAAGTTGATGGAATTTGAGCACCCATAAAAGTAACTTACTTTTCAAAACAAGCTTTGCATCATAAGACACACTTCTAAACTGTGTTTCCGTTCCTCATCTCCATAATAGCAAAAGCCATCTGCTTCTCAAGGGCAAATTGTAGGGCTTACTTCTGTATAGCTGTGAAAACCCCGAGACATCCTCAGATGGAAAGTCCAATAGAAATGCTATCAATTTCAATAATTATTATTATTGCAGACACTTAACTATGAGAATAAAACACAGAGATTGAGGACTGACAAATCCTCAGTACTGTTTACAGCAAATTTTGCATTGCTGCACTACGTATTAAAGCCAGGGATAGATCATTACAATGGATTATAGTAAGAACCTCACATAGCATACGCTGCTCATTTACACTGCAGTGCTGGTGTGAAATAATGCAAATCAAGTTTACATAGCAAATGTTTTAAGCTCAACATTTTCAGTGCACTGTGACAGCTTTTTGCTTTTTTTTTGTTGGAGTGTTTAGTCCCATTTTCTTGCACATTTCCCTTACAGTTATAACAAATAATTAGAAGTACCATTAATATTCCAAAGTTGATTTTTTTATGCATTTCCTAGCTTCAATGAATGTTTCTGTTTGTTGTGTCACAGAAGGCAATAGTGGACTGTGACCAACCAGCCCCTGTGGCAATGAAAGTCCTTGTACACTGACACTGCATCTACCTCTGAATGGCACTGTCACTGCTGGGCTGTGACTGACAGCCAGAACTACTGCACACTCAAGCACACCTCACTAAATGAGAGAAGGATTCCTGCAACTTATAATTATTCCTCAAAAACACTCATGCAACTGTCCCCCAGAACTGCTTAACCCACCCTTAGCCAAGGCAGGGAGGAGGGCCTGGGAACTTCACACTGTTCTGAAGAACTCCACAGTGAGCTTCACACTTCAGTGACGTCAGCTTCTTCATCAAACAGGTGAGAGTTCTGTATTTTAATGCACTATGCTATTTTTAATAGATATATGTATATAAATATGTATAAAATGTTCAAAGCAAACATGAAATTGCATAAAAGTCTAAGAGGTGCTAATATAAGTAGCACCACAGGCAGTGCTTCCATTATTATTCAGTTATACCTAATCACATGCTTATGAGGTAAGCATTTTTGTTGGACTAAATTACCAAAGGTTAGTGACTCTTTTCCCAGTTTCTCATCTTTGCACTGCAATTCATTTTATAGTGATTTTTTTTAAAAAAGCAAGGAAGACGTTTGGTTCAGTGGAAAGTTTATATAATCTGATTTTTCTTCTCTTGCAGAGAGTAACTTTGTATTTAGAATAAAAAATCAGCACAAGATGTAGTGCAGAATTTCAAACACTAAACTTGCTGGGATGTCTGCCACAGATAAACTGTTACACATAGTTTAAACCTTGCTGTCTTTGTTTAAACCTTTCTGTAGTGATCAAAGATACATCTAATTAGTCTTTTTTATACTGCAAGTTAGAAGTACATACAAAGATGTCTATTGAAGCTTAGCTGATATACAGAAACTTGTTAAGGCAGAGTAATGCATGCCTGAGCCCTTGTCTCCCATTAGCAGAGATATCAAGGCTCAGTAATGACCATTGACAGGGTGATCCATAATTCTGAGCAGAGGATAAAAAAAGTTATTTTTAACATTATTTTTCCTTATGTCAAACAGTCTGTATTTTGCTGGTAACAAAAAATTAACATATCATTAAATAAGTTATTTCACGCTTCGATAAATGGCATAATAGGGCTGGAGAAGAAAGTTTTATGTTAGATCTAGGAATAAACTAAATGCTTTCAGAGTTGAATCACTGTTTTTCTTTACTCCCTTTGGAAAAGCAGCAGATACTATATTCTGCTGTGCATCATGGACTTGGGACTGAAAACAGCTGCAGTCTAATTACATGTAAAGTGTACCAAAACATTCCTTTTATCACAGACTGTAAATCTGTTAGCATCTGTCTCTCCTTTGTTTCTTCCACAAGATACAAGCTTGTTTCTACATTTTTCTCACCTGTAGCGGTAATTAAAATTCATTATAAATGAAAGGAGTGAACACTAAAACAAGTTCCTCTGTGTACAGTTCTAAACTCAAATTAGAAACAGCTGTTTGCTAATTCATGCAGTGATGTTTTGTCGTGCTCTGTGAATCAATAATAACTCACCCTATTCCTACCAAAATGTTAGGATTATATATAGATTTTGCTCAGCAATTTGCTCCTCAGAAATATTCAAATGCACATTCAGTCTTTTTTAAATGAGATTAGAAGATGATACCTACAAAATCACCAATGAAATAACATTAAGATCTTAATAGCTTGCTGCTTCTGCTTACCCTGCTACCTAGAGGGTCCTGTGTCATTTTTGCCTGCTTTGATGCCTACAGAGCATTTAGCAAAAGGGCACATTGTAAGACAGATGTAAAAGCACAAAACTGTATATGGAGTCACGCAAATGCATCACGGATGCAACACTCACATTGAGAGAATATTACAGAATCAGAGTTTCAGCTACAACGTCTACAACTTTCAAACATTAGGAATGACAAAGTCCTCAGGAAAAAAATCCTAGTAGAATAATTATTACTTATAATAATTAGTTATAAAATTAGTTATAATAAATGGTAATACTTATGCTAATTGTTAGTAATATTTCTACATATTATATTAGCCAGAACACAAACTTCATATGACCCCATTGGCCTTACACAATTATATTCTGCACTTCTTGCTACTTGATGTCAACATTTATCATGATTTCAACACTTGATTATGCAAAACAAAGAGACAACACACAGCAGTTAAGAGCTGTGCCTGCTTTCTTTTTTATCTAAGCATAGGGATGCAAGCAGGGTGGCTGCAGTGATCTGAGCAGCCCTCACGGCAGCTTTGCAGAGCCTGCCTTCATCACAGCACGAGCGGGGCCAGCCCTGGGCCCCACACCACCCCTTTGCAGAGCCAAAGATCCAGCCCAGAGCAGTGGAAGAACATCAGCCTCTGTGCAGGTCTCTGCAATACATGCATTTGCTCATCTCTGTATAGAGATGTTTTCCCTTCCTTGTGTTTTGCTGCTGTTAGCAGGGAGGGTGTTCCCACACAGCACACACCTGAGACCGAGACTGAGCTGCTCATGGAAATGTGGCCAGCGGGACAGCCTTTCTGGTGGGATGAAATGCATGAGATGAATTTCCTAGATTTATGATTTCCTCCCTCCCATTTGATCAGGCAACTCTTAAATACAGCAGGCACCTGTTCTCAGGCTGTTTTGCTGAGTACCCTCAGGCACATGCGGTCACACAGACTCAGCTCAAGTTCTTTCCCTCAGTTCATAACCACAGCACCAGAAACACAGACTAGCTGCTGTTTGGAGAAACTCAGTGAATGCAGAAGCTGAAAGTAGAGAGAGACAGACTTTTCTCCACAGATTGTCCACATTGGTGTGATTTAATTTAATGCTTTATTGTGCTCGTTCTCATGTTTTTGCATTGTACTTTCAAGTGAAGTCATCAATTACAATCCAGTTAGCTCATTCATAAAATTCATTTAAGGGTCATATCCTGTGTGGTGAGCAGCGAGTCTTGGAAGTCAGTACTGACAAGGACAAGCAGCACTTTCTTTCCCACAGGATATTCAGCTTATGCAGAATCAAGTCAGAGCTCATTTTGATGGTGTGGGCAGCAGTCTGGAGAAGCAAATGCCTTTAAAACTGGGGCAGTGGCAAACTAGGACAAAGACAGCTTTGCCAAGAGTTCTCTGATCATCTGCTGTCACTGCTAAGACAAATGGCTATCTGCTTCTGTGCTGGTAGAGAATATTAGAGTGGCCTTTCCATTTCTGCAGAGCTCTTTTCACTCTTCTGTCATGTATCAGCTGTGAGCCAAAAGAACCACTAGAAGTGACAAAATGGACCAGACACCAAAAATGCTCTGTGTCCTCTGGTTGGGGTCACCAGGAGTGACTGCACTGCTAGGATGGCTTTTTATGATGTGATCTTCAACTGGTATTATGTGGTGACCTGACCTGTAAGAAAATGGATTTGCAGTCCCTGTCTCTAACAGATGAGAAGTACTTTCCAGAGAACAGAACTCTACTTCTAAATGAGTATTTTCCATTAGTGCTTAGTAGAAGACAATTGCCATGTTCCAAACCTGAGAAAAACCTCATGTTTCAAACCTCTGCCCTGCACAGAACTTTACTGCCGAGCTTTCCGGCCTGAGGAACTTAAAGCTGATCATATCATTAGAGCAAGTTACAGGGGAAAATAAAACCAGCTTGTTAAGTTAAAAAGAAGGAAGCTGTTCCAGACTCTCATTTTGATCTAGGTGGGAAAACTGCGATGCACTTACAATCTCAATGGGTTGATGTTCATGATGAATAGACTTAATGCTGAAAAACACATGTTGGCTGAAATTACTCAGCAATAAACAAACAGTAAAAACCAACAACATCCAGATTTTATACTGCTTTCAAAGAAGAAGGGAAGAAAAGTAAATTACATGTGACAAACAGTATCAAGTAACCTGTTTTATAGCTATGCACACACATTATTGTTCTGACTTCCAAATGGTTGTGTAGTCACAGCAATCCCATTGAATTCAATAGGAACAGCAGTTGCTCAACACTCCTCAAAATTCAAGTGACATAAATATGAGATATAGTCAGTTCTACTAGAGATATTTTCAGAAAGGTGCATGTATTCCCTGTCCCTTTAGTGAATTCAGAATTAAGATTTTGTGCAAACACCATGAACAGAAATGAAGCTGCACTTGCAAACATCACAGCTTCCACATGTCTGGTGAGTGTAGCCCCTCAAGGCCTCCATCTGCCTGGTTTTGGAGGGGCTTGTGTGCCCCAGTGCCCCCAGTGGGCACCCCTGGAGCTGAAGAAGCTGTCAGCTCCATCCGACCCAAGAGTGGAAATAGGGTTTGCTCCAGCTGAGTAAATCTCCCATTCCTTGGGGATGGTGTGTGTTAGGGCCAAGTATATTTAGTTAAGACTTTGGGGTTGTTAGTGAACAATTTTTAAGAGATTAATTCATTTAAAATTTAAAAAGAGCACCCACAAATGTAACAGCACACTGGTGAATATGAAGCACATTCGTGATTATCATAAACATTGGTCATGAATCTGCACCATCTTTGTAACTGGCCTGAGGGGAACTGCATGAAACAGAGGTGGGAAGGAAGTTCTCCACTTATCAATACCTGACAGAAATAACTGAAAGGTTTAAAAAGAAAATAACTATAGGTTTTTTTACTATGCAAGATGAAAGTCAAACAGCATGGCTCGCCTAGGAGAGACATGTATTCTGCTCTGTATGGTAATGCTACTTCTTTTTTCCTAACAGTACCCACCATTTTAAACAAGAAGAGACTTTTAAAACGAGCAAGCAAACAGACGCATTTGCCACCCGGTAAGATTGCTCTCGGTACAGCAGTGTTTCCCTACAACAAACGTGCTGCATGAGAGTCCTTTCAAGTTTAACCGTCAGTGACCCGGCATCTGTGATCTGAGGACTTGCACTGCACCACACAACAAAACCATCCGCCGAAAGCTGCTCTCTTCTTCCAACACATCTTTGCCCTTTTGACTGAAGGGCCCGATGACAAATCGTGCGACTGCGCTCTCAGGCGTTCAAAAGAAAAGCTGTGGCAACAGCCAAGGTCTCTTTTCCTCGGGCTCACAACTCCATTGGTGCAGCTCAAGGAGGGATCCTATGCCCAACATTACCGAGACCCCGTTCAGGCTGCAGGGGATGAGCCCCGTGGTGCCCACTGCAAGCACCTCAGTGTCATGGAGCCCTGGATATCCCTCTCCTGTGGGTACCCAGCACTGAGAGCAGCCCAGGCTGTGCCCCATCTCCTACACCACAAGTTTGTGAGAGACTTTTTGAGCATCTCTAAATTCTTTAGAGGCTTCTCAGGTTGTCAGTCAGCAGCGACCACGCTCCGGAGAAAGCCTCCCGTAGGGAGGATGCTCATCAGTGCAGGCAGGCAGGAGGGGGGAGCACAGCTGGGGAGCCAGAGCAAATCCAACCAGGAGATGACAGCCCCTCCAGCCCTGCTGCCCTCCTGCCAGGAGCCACGCAGAGCCTGGCAGGAGCCTTCCCTCCATCCGCCCTGCAATCCCAGCCCCAGCTGCAAGCACCACACTGCCCACGGACCGGAACAGGGGGCACTTTCCTCAAAGTCCCCTGTGGCAGAGACACCCTCCTCCTGAATTGTTTTACAGTCTTAGGTGCTCATTTTCTCTATTCAGATGGCTCTGGTTTAACTAGCAATGGGGGTTTTCTTCTGATCACACGTGTGGTTGGTTTTTTTGCCTCCCACAAAATGTGAATTGTAGGATTTATTCTAGTTAGTAACTGTGTCTGTGCCTTGGCCACAGATACATTAGAGAGTGAATTTATAAGGAGGAAAGGTGCAGGGCACTATTATTTGTTTAAATGGGATTAAAATTAGGGTTGGAGTGTACACTGAATCATCTCAATTTATCCCTGAAGAGAAGGAGGGACAGCAAATGTCCTGGCACTTGCAAACAAATATCTGTTTCCCCACTGACTTGCTAACAGCACTCCTTCCATCTGAGAGCAGTCTCACACAGACATTGGCACTGATGTCAGAGAATTAAATGAAATAAAGGGAAAAGCTATAGTCAGTAGCTTTAACTTTACCCACATGATGGTTATACTTACAAAAAGGTATCTGGGAATGTTAACAGACCAAATAACTCAGTAAAAGGAATGAGGAGGCCGTGGGGAGACAGAGACTGAATTTACCCTACAAAAGTTCATCTTGATACTACTGGTACAGCAAGGCTTTTTGCAGAAAGGTAGAGGCTTTCTACAGAAGAGTCCCCTAAATTAAACATGGGTGGAAGCCAGCAGTGGATGTTTAGGGTAGGGGCATATTTTCTGCACAGGAAAAATGGTCAGAAAATCAAAACAGAAAAAGCAAAAGACTATATAAAAAAGAAGCAAAAATCTCTCCAGGAAATCAGGCATCAGAGGTTTAAAAGACACACTTGCACCTCCAAAACCAGATCTGCGGTAGCTGAAACACACACACCCCTACCATGGAAATGAAAAACTATTGTTTTCATAAACAACATGAAGAGTTTTAAAGCTCAAACCAGATTCATTTGCAAAAAGCCTGCTGTCCTAAATATATCTAAGTAATGAACCCCCCCACCCTCCTGGAATCTGTTTGGTTTTGCCCTTCCCAGACCCACAGCCAAAGCTCCCTGCCCAGACAGGAGCACAGACTGGGCAACTCTGGTGTCTCCCACAGGAGACTGAGACCAAGGTTCCCCAGATACAATTCACATATTATTTACATGTTTTGTCAAGGCTTTTCTAATATTTATTTTAGTTCTGGTCAATAAGGCAAAAAAATTCAGGACAGAAGAGTTTTCTGACCACAAATAAACTACTGCTGTCTAAAATAAGATCTTTAGCCCATCTCACCCTTTCCAAAACAAACAAAATTGGACAAATGAATGAAAACTCAGTAACAGCTTCCTCACACCTTCAGCCAGAATTAGTTGTGAAACTGAATCCCACTTCCTCCATCTCACAGCACGTGAAAGTATGAGAACCAGGAGTTTTGAGTACCAGCCTCGGCTCCCCATCTGTCCCAAACTATCTGTATTTAGAGCCTAGGGCCCTGGATTTCTGGGAGATGTTTTTAAAGACACAAAAGACCTTTTTTTTGTTTGTTTATCTTTGGGTAGAATTTTTCCCATTATTTAGGATTATCATACCTTGCATCTTTGGATTTTGTATGAACATAACCATAGTCCAGGACCTCTTGGCTACCTGACATCAGGAAAGCTGCAAAATCATGTCTACCCTGAAGTCACTGTACACAGACTTAAGAGGGACTCCATTTTAATTCAGTTCTTTGGCTGGAATTGAGATACTGGATTTGATCCGATTTTTTTCTTACTGTGTTGCTTTGTATCAAAACACCCATTTTCCAGTGGGTGGTGCCTAACAAAATAGAAGCAGAGGTGTGAGCACAAAGGAAACAGCCATTATAAATGCACAGAAACACCCCATGTCAACACATACCAGCTGCCCAATATGTACAAAAGCTTTAAAAAAGGACAACTGAGTCATTATTTCAGAGTTCCACTATATTTTCCATTTTAAAACATGTTCCTATCTATCTAGTGTTGTTAGAGAAGGTTCCATTGCAAACACTGGAAATCAGACACCTCCTAACCATCCTATGTAAAGTCATCAGAATTTTTGTGCAAAGTGTTATCAGGTAACAATATTTACCATGTACAGTAATTATGAAAAACTCTGAGATTGTGTAATTATGTATTTTAATTACACAATCTGATTAGGTTTTTTAATCACTTCACAAAAAGAAAGGAAATTCACTGAGGTTGTCTGAAAGTTAATAAAAATAAGATAATTCACTGCAAAGGCTCACCATGGTGCCTTTCTAACTACTTCCTTGCTACACCCCACTGTGCCTAGGTATTGGAGGTCAACTATAAGTATTAATTTCCTTACTTTTATTAACTTTGGTGACAACATTTGTGCTCTTTTGACATGAGGGGCTTTTTTGTTTCTTAAGGAAACACTTTCCATTTAGCTGGGTGATATTTTAAAACATACAGATTCCTCAAAACCAAGAAGCTGGGTGACCTGAAACCCATCAAGAGACTCAGCCTTGTCCTGCTCTGTCCTCAGCCCCCTTGGAGGCACACTCAGGGAAGCCACTGCCACACTGAGCTGTGTCAGCCTGCACAACACACCCAGTTTAAGCAGTGTCACACAATCCATCAGCAAAGCTGCCTGCTCACATCAGGGCCATTGAGGCACACAGCAGCTACACAGAGGACTCAGCAGCAGTGAGAGATGCAACTGCAGCAGGAGGCAGAGGCCAGGCCAGCCAGGTACCTGCCTGGGGCAGCAGGAATCACCCAGGAACCAGCTATGAAACACAGGCAACCCCTCAGAACCATCCTGCAGAGCAAAGCGGGGCTGGGGGCTGAGAGGGGTGCAAGAGGTGAGTCACCTTCTCCTACCCTTGAGGCAGGACAGAGCACATCTGGTTCACCTCTGGAAAACATTTTTTCTAAATTTTGGATGCAGTTCTGCTCTAAGGAAACATTTTGTTTATATCCAGGCTGGGAGTCTATAATGTAATACTTGGCTATTGGATTCAGCAGCTCTGTTTTACTCATTTTTGGTTTGTCCTCTCCTCCCGCCAGCCCTTCTTTTATTCTTCTCCTTTCTCTTTTTACCTTTCCACCCCCTCTCCTGTGATTCTCTGGGGAGAACAAATCACTTTGGGAGGTTTAATGGACTAACAAGAGCAGAAATCTAATCGGGGTGTGCGAGCACGGGCCAGGCACATCAGAAGCAAGCGCAGTGCAATCCATTTGGGCTGCCCCACCTGTGACCCCAGCCGGGCCAGGCACCCCCTTCTCTGCAGGGGCCATACGGGGAGAGAGAGGCCCTTCCTGCTCACACGGGACCTTGGTGGTGCCTGCTTCAGGAGGAGGGCTGCCAGATGCTGACAAGCCAAAAGCAGTTATTTCAGGAGACTTTTTTTAATATAGAAACAGCTGACACAAAATGCATCTCGCTGGGGAGGGAAACCATGCTCCCAGAAGTAGAAGACCACTAAAAAGCCTCTTTTTTTCCAAGAGAAATCTAAAACAGTTTTGGGCCAGATATCACTTAGGTTTTTCATTTCCATTTTAGGAGACTTGCACAGTGCCCTTCTAGTCCTGCCCCATCCATGGAGAATATTAAGGGGGCAGATGTGGGTGGATTAAGAGATGCTACAAAGCATTTCAAAAAGTAAGAACAACCTCAAAGAAAATCCGTCCCAGGCAAAAGAGCCACTGGTGGGGGAACTGCCTGAGCCTCTCTGCATCCCCCTTTGCTGTGAAAGATCTCCCCACACCACGTGCACAGCCCTGGGCTGACGGGCGCGCACTCAAGCTGCTGCCTAAGAAAGAGAGTGAAAAGGGGAAGGCTCACAATTATTTAAACAAGTTTTTATACAGAAAATGGAAAATGCTGTGTGCAACAACACGACTCCTTTTCCTTTGTATACCATTTGCTGTTACAGATTACATTTGCAAAGTATAGCTTTCAATATAATATAGCCAAAAGCAACCTAACAGCATAATTTTCTTCCTGGGTAGTTTATTTCTGAATTCCTCTACAAACAATGAAACAGAGATTTGGAGAAAAAAAGAAAACAAAGAAGCCCCTTCTTCCCACATGCGTGTAAACCCGGGTAAACTTACAAGAGACCATCTTTTGAACAGCTAATGTGATTTACTCTTGCTTGTGGTGCCTGTGCTGGCTATTGCCAGTAAAACCTAATGGCACACAGTGAGTGATACCTGACACTCTGCACACTCACTACTACAAAGACTTTGCTCAGTTGAAAAGCATGTGCAGTATTTTTCTATCACCACTGCCTGCATATTCACTCTTTCACTTTTAGACACCTTGTCTACTTGACAAAGCTACACCGTATCCATGACATTTATTTAAAGCTTGCTGCTCTGTGCAGCTGGGTGGCATAACAAGGACTAGGAAACCAGAGCTTTAAAATACATTTCCCTGGCTGATAATGCAGATTAAGAGAGCTGCAAAAGACAAATATTAAGGGCAAATAAATATCAGTCATATCCAAAAACCAGAAGTATTTTCTAGCAGAACCATAACCAACCAGTACCCTGAGATATCCAAAAGGAAGAATCTCTATCCTTGCACTCATCCTTGTCATTTTAAACTGAACTGTGCTCTTTAATAATAATCTCAGAATGACCCAAACAGTTTCCAGGACCCTATTCTATGACAAGTTATATTCTAACAAAAATCAGTAATTTCAAAAGTTACTACATATTTCTGGCTTTTTTTCCTTCCCTTCCACTTACGTTTTTCATCTTGTTTCTCTCTGCCATTTCTCCATCTCATCCCAAAGCCAGATTATTACACTGCAAATGTGGGGCAGGTCCAGATACCCAAGGGGAGATCCAAGATCTTCTCTCCTGAGGAAACCTCATAGTGAACTCAATGACTATCTGTGATGTTTGCTGGTACTAGGGAATAATATTTCCCTTGGGCACTTTCTGGATAGAGTCTACCACCTGGGTTAAGTCATTATTACAATCAAGCAGAAAAAAAAAAGGGAGGGAGAGCAGAGATGAAAAAACACTACAGCAAGCATCATTACAGCTCATCAAAAGTGCATTAGAGAACACCTGATAATATACTCTGAACATTAATGATCCTTACAATATACCATATTAATGCAGATGTTATCTGAATTCTCAGAAACAAATTTTTCCATTCACACACTTCCTTAAAATTGGTGTTGGAAAAAAAACATCTCTAGAATCTATTAGTGGCCAGCATTTTTTTCTGTCTCCAGAAACAAACAAATGAAATAACACCTCTGTACCACTGTGTGCTGTGGATCACAAAGCTCAAACGAGTACCCTGACACTGGGATGCTTATTGGATTCACCAGCAACGTGTTATAAAGTTACAATGGACAATGGTCAGCAAATATTAATAAAAATGTTGTGATTGTGTTGCCTTAAATTGGACTATTATCACTACTAAGATCAATTTAACTGGCTGCCTGAAACTCTCCAATGCTGGGCAGCAATTTCCCTTGCAATTTTTCTACCTTCAGGTTAGGAGGACACATGAATGCCACAGAATTGATAGTGCAGCTCTGTTATAAGGTGCTAAGTGCCAGGTTAGAGCAAGAGCAGTTTAGTTGTCTGAAGAGCCAAATACTTCAAGCAATAACTTAAATGGAGGTCAAAAAAATAATTTTAGGCATTGCTCGAGTCCTATATTCCTCCTTTACAGAGACTGCAAATCATGTCAAGTTCTGCATAAATAGGTTTTGTGGGGGTATTAGAGGGTGAATTACTGTCATCTAGGTGCTAGTGCTTAGTAAAGCAAGGATGATCAAACCCATTTTGCCAAAATCCAATGTGAACTGCTGCTCTCAAAGAAAGGTCACCCACCAAGAACGTTTCATGACAAAAGTGATAAAACAAAACAAAAATCCACAGCACACATGCATTTTTACAAATGAATGGTTTGGAAATACAACAGTCACACCTACAGACCATTCCCTCACTGTTATTTGAAAGTTGAAGAGAAATCTTTTTCCTAAACAAGAAGCTGGTAATGGTTTGCAGCATCTCAGAATTACTTCTAGAAATAAAGGAAGCAGGAATTATTTTTAGTGCAGCTGAGAGGCCAGGCATATTTCAGGCAATCTCCCAGAGCCTGCTTCTATACCATGTGGGACATAAACCCACAAACTATGAAAGAACCCAAATCAGTATTGTTTTCTCAAGTGACATCCATTATCCCTCATCTGAGAAAATTAACACGTGTATGCAGAAGCTCAGTAAAGTAAGCTCAGAGCTAAAAGTCTAAGATTAACTCTTTATGCCTCACAATAAATGTCATCTTTTAAGTCAGCAAAATGCTAATATATTCTAATTTATATTCAGCACTTCTGCCATTTAAAGCAAGCAGGGGCATCAAAATACAGTTAGGCTCAAGCACAGTTTCAAATGCTACAGTACACAGGGGTAATCAAGAATTTCCAAATTCCAAAGAGCTACAGTGATATAAAAATGGAGATACAGAAGGGCAATTAGACCAACACATGCTGGTTTGGGTAGCATTAGGAAGAGTGTCACAAAATGAATAAAACCCAGCTTTTGTGCAAAGTCTCTTATTTTCTGACATCTGAGGTAAGCACTGTATCTAGTAGTAAAATGCTATGAATGTTAAATGTAGGCAACCTTTGTGCTCTGCCAGTTTATTTCTAGATCAAATGATAATATTTGAAGATTTCTATTGCAAGCCAGCGCTCAGTATTTTTCTTCATCTTCCTGATCTGCCCAAAAGATTATATTCAATGAATCAGATATATCTTTGTCTTCTTTTTACTCAGATTAATAAATTAGGCAGCCCATAAATCTGAATGGTACTTATTCTGAAGGGTGAAACACAAAGAATGATTGATAAGGCTGAATTTTCCACCTAAGTACATAGAAACCTCCAGGCAGGTATTAATTCTATACTGAGTTTTTCTACAACACACACTTACTCTTGCACCACGACATGCTAACACACATCACCAGGTATCCAGCACAAAAGCAAGGAAAAGCTTTTTTTGACCCACCAGGTGCATTGTTCTTGTTTCCAAATAGTGCTCTGGGATGGCTAAATGAGGAAAGCAGTGAAGAGCAAGCCACAGTTTGTGACATTAATATTTGAACAGACAGGCAACTTTTGCGGTCCCTGTGTTATTCCTCCCAGCAACACAGAAACAGATCTTGCATCTGGTGGCACGTCCTTCTCGGGGACATTTTGCTACCCAGCAAGAGTGCAGGAAACGCTGTCTGCAGAACAGTGAATTCTGAAGCAGGGATAATAAAAATAATCTGATCGTTACCCCTGTGCTTTAAAAATTGGACCCCCTGGCAAGTAGCCAAAATAAAACATCAAAGAGGGCCTCCACAAGCCAGGCTCAGGATCAACATTCGTGTGAGAGCCCATCACCTACTTACCCTGACAGCAGGCAAGAAAAGTTGGAGACATCTGCTTGGAGGCCAGGGGTCAGGCTGGCCGGGCCTGCTGCACAGCACAGCGTGGAAATGTGAGCGTGCACTGGGTGTGCATGGCCAGGCTGTGCTCTGGGGCCTTCTGTGAGAAGGGGTCAGGGGTTGCCCTGTGCTGGATGCAGCTGGCTCCACCACAGACCCACCACTGACTGACCATCACTGGGCTGGCCACAGCCCCCCACTGCCCAGCACTCCTGGGGCATGAAGGAAAATTCAGTTAGTTTTCCCCAAATGGAGTCTGTTCTGTCCAGGACAGTAATTGTTGAGCCATCTCCCTGTCTTTATCTCAGCTCAGCTTTTTCATCTTACTTTCTCTGCCAGTCCTCTTGAGGCAGGGGAGGGAGAGAGCAGCTGGGTGGGCATCTGGCAGCCAGCCAGCATTAGCCCACTGCAGGGTAGCTGACTGCAAAAGCCTCTCTAAACTAAGGAAGACTAAACAATACCTGAATCTGTACCTATAGAGCCTGAATTTATTGTTTGTGTTTGACTCTGTATTCCATTAAAAACATTTATACTGATAACATGTAACGCAAGAACTTGCAAACTATATGCTACTGACCTCCCAAACTTGATGCTGCCTGCATGCAAGTTAGATATGGAGGTTACCTTGGCTGTGTTGGGGTTCACTGGTGCTAAGGGTGATTGAGGTGGGCCAGCTTTTTCATGCAAGAAGGAAGAAGCAAGTTGTTCCACTGATGGCTTAGGAAGAAAAGCTATATATCAGCAAATGTTCCATGTCAAACACTTCCCAGACTAGTTCAAAGACAGGTTTATGTGTGTGCTGAAGCACAGGGGGCCAAAAAGTACAAAAGCTTCTAAGTTGCTGCAAGTTTTAGAAATCAAAAATCCATCAATCAAAGAGAAACCTCCATAATATTTTCCTATAAAATAATTTTGATTTCCTGTGAAAAAATCAATAAGAGTTGATTACTGAAAATGGTAACATGAACATAAACACCCTTCAGGCATCTCACAAGTACCTCTGCAAATCACACAGCAGTGCTAGGCACATACCACTGCTACTAATCACATCCTCTCCCACACAAACAGATGAGCTTCCTTAAGTTGCAGTGGATGAAGAAACTACCAAGGCTGTGCCAGGAGGTATAACAGCAGAACATGTATTCAGTATATTAGATGTCACTGTCAGCAGTCCCTTCACACACATAACACACACACACACACACAAAGCTTCATGATGTCCCTTTCTAAGATATTATTATGCACTCTTCAACGAATCTCAGCCTAAAACCCTGTTGCACAGTCTCCATGAAGCTGCTGAAATTGATTAAAGACTATCCATGGTTTCTCATACATCTCTATTATTGCTCCACAGCAGCACTTTGTGCTTCCTTTTTCACAAAGGGATAAAGCAGCCTCCATAAAAAAAAGGACCAGTTCCACTTTTGAAGCTATGGCATTTTACTAGATGGTGTGTTTAGCCTTCTTAGTGGGACCAATGAACATATGAGTGAGTTGGGCTTTTTCTTTGCCCACAAAGGGAAAAGATGGATGTTTTCACATGAAGCATTTGCCAGACACTTGGCAAAACAGCCTTCAAAATGATATTTGGAACTGTTTTTCCAGGTTCCAGCAAGAGAGGGGAGGGGACAGGATCACTGACTCTGTCATCTGACCAAGGCAACTTCTGTTAGAAGCTGGTCTTGTTTTAATTAAAAGCACACTTGCTTTTAACTCTGAACCTAAGATACTTAGTTTGCAGAGACCCACATTCATTCTCCTACAAGGATGTGACAGAGACCTGTGGATGTCTGGCATGATCAAAAGGAAACATGGCAATAATATGTCAAGTCACAAATTATTATGGCCTCTTCCCAATGTGCAGGAGATCCCACATTCCACGCATCCATATGGTTCAGCTCCAGAGCATTTTTACCAACATATGGCCCCTTGAAAGTGAAGGCTTTCTTTTGAGTTTTTAATCACAATTGCTTGTTATTCTTAATTACTTGTTACTTCCACTACAATATGAAGCTTAACCTGACTTCTGTTGGGAGAATACAACTCATGAAGGTGGTTTCCTTTTTGATAATAGGGAAAACTTTGTTAGTAGGGAGGCGGGACCAAAGCTACCTTACAGTTCAAACAAGCGGAGTTAGCTCTTGGTAGCAACACAAATCATAGTGTTCCCCCAAAGACAGATACCAGTATCTATCTTTGTCAAATCCTTTACAATTAAACATCACGTAAATAAACTGTAGAGAACGGGTAGGACACCACAGTGCAGCTATCTGATAAAGAACAACTAAGAAACTATCATTTTCCTTCTTAAAATGAGGTTTTGGAAAAGGTATATTGAGTCTTATAGGCAGAAACAGGTGCTAAATGGCCCACAGTCAGGAAATTTTACTTCTTTTGTGAATATAAACTGAACATTTTCAAACATAATAATTTCAGTAGATGCATGAAAAAAAGGCCAATTTCAATGTTCTTAATGGTTGTTCTGTTAAGTCAGATATTTTGTTTATTATAATGCCGCATCTACAAGTTCATGGAAGCCATAACCCCAAAGGAAGCCATCCACTTCACATTAGCTATATCCTCCCCTTCTCCATGGATTTTTTGCTATGAAACAGCAACATGAGGAGACAGCTCTGTACTTCCTCACAGTTGCACCCCACTAACACAAGGATTTACTGCCACACTGAGGGAGCCATATGCTCTTCTTTCCTGTCCCCTTTTCCTATTAAAGCTGAAACATTTAACGGGCAGCTCCCCTTAAGACACACGTGGATCTACAAACATCTGGCAACTCAAGAGCCAGCAATTCTTACTATGTTCTTTAACTTGTCAGGTTTAACCTGTGATTCAGCTTGGATCCAGGTTGTCAGTGTTTTCCAGCCATAAGAGCTACGGCACTGGCCCAATAATATTTTCATCTGTTCAGACAAGCTGTGTGCAGTTGTAAACAGAGCAGAACTCTGCTCAAGAGTATTTCTAGGCACTAGAAAGCACAAGTCAAAAGAGGAAGCTCCAAACTCTGTTCAGGAGAACATACCCTGTCTCTCCATAGGGAATATTTATTATGATGGGCCATAATCCACTTAACATCTTCTGACAAAGCCTATCAGTCTTCAACAACTTTGATTCCAGAAGTTCAATGGTAACGGGGAGGAAAATTCATAGAGAGAAAGTGACTTCCACAAGAATTCCCCTTTATGAACCTGCACACCCTGTGTTAGCAGACAGGATCATCGCTTATTTGTACCTATCAGCTTTGATGATAATTGCAACCCACTTGACACTTCTGTTCAAAGGCAGTATTACCAACAAGAAATCTGATAAATATTCAACATAATCTAAATTAAATAATTCTATTCATCTTGAGGTCACCATCTCTAAAACTGTTTCAAAATATTTGTGTCTTAAAGGGATAGGGAGGGAGATGAGGGAACCCTGCTTCTTAGACCAAAATGACTGAATCACTGCATTAATGAACACAACTTTTTTATTTTTCAAGTTCAGTGAAAGAATGCCATCTATGCAAAATTTTGATCCCACATTACAAAATAATTACATGATAATTACATGAGCATTAAGATGTCTACCCCCCGAGTAAAGCCACTGCACCCAACCGCTAACTAAGGCAGGCCTGGAATGTTTCAGCTTATTAAGGAGAAATCCAGCATTGAGCAAAACCTCCAGCTGAAGCAGATTTCCACTCTTTTACTCCTCTGATTTCTAATTAATAATTAAAACATGTTCCTTTCTTTGGAAACCCAATTAGACTTGCGCATCAGCCTGAAAACAAACTTTTTTTAGTAGCTAAGCTTCTTCTTATGGTTTAATGGGGTGGCAGGAGTGTTTTCTACATAGCTCCACTGACACAATTCATTTATTTCTTTCCATTCTACAATGGATATTGTAATCCATCCCCAACAATATAAACATTACATTTGCACAGCTAATTAGGATGTTGGCAGTATGAATTAGTGACCCTCTGATTTCTTCCAGTCAGGGCCGCCCCTGCTGCCTGCACTACTTAGGATTCACAATTAGGCAATTATATTTTCAGCATCTTTTTTTCCTCTCTAATGCTACCTCCTTCCTCACATTCAATATGACACATGCACCAAATGAAAAGTTGTGTTGTTTATTTTGGGGTGGGGAGCAGGGGAAGGAAGGGAGGGAGAGACACAAAGTGTCTCATTCAATCCTTTGCTCTTTCAACCTCTGCTAACTCAGGGCCAGACAATGATAGAGGGTCTGTAAGAGTGCAAATTATCTCCATAAATGTTTTAAAGACATGATTATGCCGAGTGGGTAGGAGATATATTCTGATTGGGAACAAAGCAAAAAGGAAAGAAGGACAAAACAAGTAAATCCTGATCTTCTGGGTGCAGTGGGCTGGTACTGAACCTCCATGCAGGGCTGCGGTCACCAAGCTGTCCCCAGCCACAGGATGATGACAAATTAGAGAGAATTTAGAAGAAGGCAACAGAAGTGATTAATGAGCTGGATGGACTGATTTATGAGGAAAGGTTAAAAGGTCTGATTATATGTGTCTTTGTTAAAGAACAGCTAAGGAAGGTGCAGGAACTGCTTCCACGGGGTTCATGTATGGTAAACACCATCACTGCATTCCACTGAGCATTTGAGGAGGGCAGGAGGAGAGAAGAAAGCACAATTTCACACTAGACACTGGGAAAATATCCACAATAAATGTTAGAAAAGAGCTATTTCCAACAGGAAGGACTAGAAACCTCACCATTTCAGAGCTGTAATGGACAAAGCACTAAGAAAATACACTGCAGGGGATAATGTCTGTTTTAATGTTGATGCTTGTTTAACTCACTGACTAATGTACACTGTGGAGACATAGCATCTTTATTAAAGAACAGACTTTATCTCTGAGTCCACTGCTGTGAAAAGTTCTCCATTAAAATCACTTATTATTAGGGGCACTGGAAACATTTTGGGCCAAGTATGTGCCACTCCATATCAGCTCCCAATCCACATCTGAGGAATCCAGAGGATCCACGAGTACTGGTGAGGGCAAATTAAATCTTTCAGTTCTCAAATATTAACCCAGCATTCTCTAAGTTCTGTAATTAAAACAAACAGAACCCACCATCCCCCAACCTAGACCACTTTGCAGAATAAAATTGTCCTCTATTTTCTTCTTCAAATATGGAATCATTTTATGTCCTAGAAAATCAGGTGTTTAAGAGCAAATTAACCTTGGCATTTGTGTGACTGAAGAACAAAAATAAATCAAGATTACTAAACTGTTAGGAGTAATGAGCGCAATACTCTTACTTATACCCAAGTTATTAAATTAGAAATACTGCCATTGAATTAAGCCAATTGGAAATATATTGAAGTAGAAACTGTTATAAATTAGCATAAGACCAAGCCAAACATAACCAGAGTGACACATTTCCAGGCCATGTGCAGAGCTCAAACCAGGAAAAATAATTTACAGTCAGCTCATAGAGACAGGAAGCAATGATGGCAGGCACAGAGAATCCATGGCTGCTGTAGCACAAGCAAGCAAAGCTGGAAAATCCATGCACTGCTGGCCCTCCCCACAAATCGCAACAGAAACCAGCCCCGAGTGCAGCACTATTGGCAAACCATTGTTTGAAGAGTAATTCCACCTCCAATTGCGCACTGCCACTACTCACAAATATAGCCATACACAGTGCCTGTAGAGACGTGAAACATTCAACTTCTGCAGCGGCCTGTCCATCATCTCTCCCATGCACAAGGCTACGCACAGCCTCAAGCCAGCACAGCTGGACCTCCAGGTGCCAGATTAGGAGAAACCAAAAAGGTCTTTTTCCAAGAAAAATACGACACTCCTTCCCCCACTCCCTGCTCACGTGCATGGGTGAGAACTAAGCAGGCTTGAGGGGCTTTATTTATTCCCTGCTACAAAACCATTAAGCTCTACTGTACAGATCTGAGTCTGCCAAATTCTGTCACTTCATGCTATGGATGTAAATTATAAAAAGAGACCAGGGGAAAAAATACAGTAGAAAACAGATGCTCTGGATTACAGTGCTGGGGGTTTTTTTCCAAAACTACCATTTCCTTTATAGTTTCATTTATTTATTTGGTAAGTAGAGGAACATGACACATTCACTGCCATAAAAGGGAAGACAATGGCTTTCCCAACCTTTGGCATTTAAATCCATTTCCTTCCTCAATGATGAGACAAAACCCCTTCCCTTTGACAAACTAGATTCCCTGCATGACAAGGAGCAGTACACAGCAGTTAATAACACATCAGCAGCATTGTCTGGAGGCTCCATGTTCTGTTAACATTCCCAACTGCATTAGAAAGGTAAGAAACTCCATAGTTTTGTGCCTCAGTTTCCCCATCCATGAACTAAGAAACATAATACTGAACTGCTTCACAAAGTTTGTTCAAAACGTTCCGGTGAAATGAACCAGCCTCAACAAGCAAGTAACTCAAATTGAGCTTTCAACTGATACCCCTAATGCTCAAGTGAACTTTGAGTTCAGCTTCTCAACTGACACCATTAAAAACATTTACACAAAAGCTTCACACATCCATGAAACTGAGCCCTCTTGTGTAGTTTACAGTACATTGAATCACTATACATCAGCACAAGTTTTGTGGCTCTTAGGACAGCCTGTGGAAAGCACCAAGAGCAGAAAACCCTGATAAGAATCTGAAACTAAAACCTCAGCCCTACTGCAACTACCAACTCACAAAATCTACATATTACATACTACATCATTGATATGTCTTGAACTGACCAAAATTTGTAGTTAAGAAGAGCAGGTGAAAAGTACTGAGAGTCTCTCATGAAACTTTTGAATGTCATTTGAATTTGAGATTTGTTATTTTCAGCTTTAACTAGTCACTGGGTCTGTCACCGCAGCAGAAACTCAGTGATGCATTAACACTTTTCATTACTAAATTCAAAACTGTTTCTCTTTTACCAAGGTTGCAGCCATGCTGCCTTGTTCACCCAGCTTGCCAGAACACGCCAGTCTGGTCACAAAAATCTTAGCCCCAGAAAGAGTTAAAAAAATCTTTAAATTTGCCTTTGATTCTTATTTTATGTGCTTATTTCCAGAGCATTTCCAAACTGTATTAATTTACCAGACTAGTGTATCTAAATCTTTTTAGCCACATGTATCACTCACCAGCATGATTTTATTACAATGGATATGTTATTAAAGCTTAACCTTGCACTCAGTCACTAATCAAAAACAATTCAAGAAAGCAAATCAAATGTTCCAACTTAACTAAAATCTCCTTTAAGCAACAAATAAAGCCTGGCTGGCTTGCAGGGAAAGTTCCACGTATCAGCATACCCACAGCTCACTCAAATCAGGCACGTTTCTTAGGTCTAAATTTAGCTGCTTGCATTACTTCAGAACTTTAATTCCTGAATATTGTGTTGAACCTACTGAGACTGTTGAAGTGCCAGATCTTAAGGCTGAAGTCATATTGAGATTCCTTTATGGCAAATGTAAGAAGGAAAGTTGCTGTAACACACAGGCAAGCAGTTGGGAACAAACACACCAGCAAAAATATCAGGCATTCAGAAGCCGAGATTCCTCTTCCAGTCATGCTGGCAATGCTGAATCTCACCCATGTGCCAGTGAGGAGTACATTAAGCTACTTAACCACTGGAAGAGAAAATGATCGTACATATATATAGGAAGTTTGATTTCATGGAGACACCTCTTAGGTTTTCAAATCCCTCCTTCACTGGAAGCAGAATCAATCAACAAGCGCTCATTTTTATGGGACGGGATGCGACCACGCCTTCACTCGCAAATCAGGAGCTCCTAAAATTCTGCCGTGGCAGCGAGATGCTCCAGCAGCAGGGACACCTGCATCCCCTCCATGCTGGCATACACTACAGAGTTAGGGCAGGGAGACAGGTTTCACCCATGGATAACCAATCCTCGTTGCCCTGGAAAGGCAACCGCGGAACAGGCGCTGCTGGTTTGCGTCGCTTCTTGTGACAGAAGACGGAGAAACTTCTGTTTTGCAAGAGCAAGTTTAAAATTTATATTATAACACTGAATCCACCAAAGCTGCCAAGAGACATTGAACTCATGGGATCTGTGAAAGTTTTTCACACCTGTGTTTTTCTCCTGTGCCTAATATTATGGGAGGCATTTTGGAGGATTTTACAATGCAAGTTTCAATGAGACACTTACAGTCTCCCTCAGGCAAATTGTCACAGCTGCAGAGGTCTGCTACCCAGCTGCCAATCAAGGCAGGCAGGGAGTATGTGCAGTGAAATCACAAAAAAGGCAGGCTTCATTAGACTGCTGAAACCTAACTAGAGGCTATCTGGGCGTGCTTGAGCCCTTAAAACAGGGTTGCTTTAGAAAGAGGGGTTTTTTTTCCTTTCCAAGTGAAGAGAGGGCCCTAGTACTCATTGAGGAATGTATTGGTGCCAACTTTCCCCTTTGCAGTTTCAATGTTTGTTTTCACTGTCTAAAAAAAGAAATTACATTGCCCTATAAGCTTCTATTATTAGATTAGCTGATATAGCTGGAAAAAGTGGACAAGATTACAGGTTCCACATCCCTTTGCCAGGTCTCAGAAGTGTGTCTACTTTTTCCAACTCTAGAAGCTGCTCCAGTGAAATATTATTCCTTTCTACAACCTTTCCTTCCCTTATTTCCTTAAAGCACCCCAACTAAAAAACCGCTGATACTAAAGACCAACTGTACTGGAAGAACTAGAAGAGAATTTTTTCTCCTTCATGCCCAACAGAAATATTCTGAGGGAACCAAATGCATTTAATAAAAAAAAAAATAATAATTTTAAAAAGAGCTCTGCAGACATGGACAAACACACAGAAGTTCAACCCAAAAAATGTTCAAGTAGGAAATTTAAAAGCACATAACAAAGTTAATTATAGGTATTCACTACATCTGGTCTTAGTGCCTATTCAGCAAACTATTTAAGTGTGTGCTCAGGTTTAAATTAAGCAAGTGCAGGCTGAAAAGCCTACGTGTCCCATCACGTGCTCACTTGGGGCATCTGCTGAACTACTTTACTGATCCAGGACCATAACATATAATAAGAATTGCCCTGAAAGTTATCTAATAAACAGCTGTTATTTCAGGAGCTACACAAACATAACACAATTTTATGTCCCTAAAAGAGCAGGTGTCATGAAGGTATAAATCCACAATATAAAATATAAATAATAAAACAATTATAAACAATATAATATTGTTTCAGATATGAAGCTACTTACGCATATATATTTTATGAATGAAAAGAAAAAGGCAGGCTTTAACTAAAACATAATCAGACTCACCTGCCTCTGTGCATTATCACACAATCTTTGTTATCCTCACTGCTTCTTTGTTATTTCTTATTGACAGTTTGTTCTATTTTGCCTCCAATTAATTCTACCACAAAAAATGTTGGGATTTTATTTTTAATTTGTGCCCATTTAGGTCTTCTTCTAAACACAAAAATCAGTGACATGATGTTCAAACATTAATGTTTAAGTGGCTTAGCAGCAAACCTATAGTTTTCCGAATTTTCAGCCACTCACAAATGCTACTAAAATAAAAGGCTCTGGGGAAAGCTGAGCTCCCCCCTCCATGGCAAGGGTGCCTCAAGACCTGAGGTTGGAAAATTCTGGGCTCCCTATTTACAATTACAGCTGCATTTCCCGAGCGGATTGTGCTGTGACGGCTGAACCCTGCAAATGTCACCGGGCCGGCTCGGGCAGGGTGCAGCAGTAGCAGCAGAGCCATTGTTGCTGGGGCCCGGAGGGAGGAGGTGCTGCCGAGGCCGATGGGGACCGCGGTAATGCGGGGCTCCCCGGGGACACCCCGGGCAGGGGCTCCGCCGGCACCACCTGCCTGCCTGGGGCTGCGCACGGGGGGCTGCGGCACCGCAGGGACACGGGGCAATTGTGCTGCCCTCCCTGCGTGCGCTGCCCTCCAAAGCACGGCACAGCGGCCTGTGTGCTGTGCTCCAAAGCACGGCACAGGGGCCTGTGTGCCGCCCTCCAAAGCACGGCACAGGGGCCCTGTGTGCCGCCCTCCACAGCACAGGGGCCCTGTGTGCCACCCTCCAAAGCGTGGCACAGGGGCCCTGTGTGCCGCCCTCCACAGCACAGGGGCCCTGTGTGCCACCCTCCAAAGCGTGGCACAGGGGCCCTGTGTGCCGCCCTCCACAGCACAGGGGCCCTGTGTGCCACCCTCCAAAGCGTGGCACAGGGGCCTGTGTGCCGCCCTCCAAAGCACGGCACAGGGGCCCGTGTGCCGCCCTCCAAAGCACGGCACAGGGGCCTGTGTGCCACCCTCCAAAGTGTGGCACAGGGCCCTGTGTGCCACCCCCAGGTGGCTGGTAGAGGAGTTTTCTGCACATGCCACATCTGATGGTGCTCCAGTGCCTCCCACCCTGGCTGGAGTGCAGCTTACATGGTTTGTGCATCCCATGAGGAAGAGGCAGCACACAGAGACATACCAGGCTTTTGTGATTTCAAGACAACATTAAGAACCTCCAGCCCTTCTCTCCTGCTAATGTTACTAATACCTTCCATATTGTCATCTATCTTACCTGAGCTAACAGTTTATGAACCACCACCTGCAGCTTGTCCCTTACAGTTATTAACATACACTAATAAACAGTACGCTTCACTCCCACTGTGCTGCCAAGTGAAGCCAGTCAGAATAACTGCATTAGCTTTACTGTTCTTTCTCAGCACATTTTTCCCACATGGGAACAATTAGGAAAAACTCCCTCCAGATTATATTTTGAGATCCATCATATTTGCAGGAAAATAATAATAAAATAATAATAATAATAATAATCTTTTACACAAACACATCTGAAGGCATCTACAGAAGATTAACCTGACTGATGTTACCAGAAGTGATAGGCTGTTAACCTCCTCAGCAGTTCCCCTGCATGGAAAGGGTTAATGCTCCCCAGGCTCTGGCTTACACCTATTATGCTCAAGTTTAAAAATAAGATGTGAAAGATGCATTATATAAGGCCAGTACTGCTATCCTGCCCATCTCCTATTTTGGAATTAAAGATCATCATTGCTCACATCAAAGGGGCTGGGTGAGAATAAAAGAAAAGACAGGAACAATGAAAATAGCTACCCGACACGAACCAGATCAAAGGACCAGGCACAGAAAATGAAGAGCTAGGGGGTCCTTTAATTACTGTCCACATCCTCCAAGTCATGTGGTGAGAAAGAAGGGAAAAAAGTTTTGAAGGCCACTGGGTTTTGTCTTGCTGTGGCTCCTGTTTCCACAGTCTCTGCCAGTTCCCTACAAACTGCTCTGCTTTTTATTTTTTTAAATTTTTTTCTTCATTTTATTAAAGTCAAATAGGACTCCTGGACTCCAAAACTCCTCCCTTATGCCAGGAGGAGGAGAGGGAAGGAGGGGTAAGAGGGGCAGTAGTAGATATAGTCTGTAGCAATGGCCTGAAACAATTTCAGGAGGACTGCTCCAGGCAGCGCCCGGGGAGCTGCTTTGGGAAGGAGAGTTTTGGCTACCTGAGGCTAGTCTTTATTTGCAGGCCTCCCGGGTTGAGAAAACTTCAAATTCACATAGGGCACTGCTCCATGGGGCAGCAGATCAAACCTGGCTACTAGCTGTTTGAGCTCAGCAGCAGAAAAAAGGATTGCTCTGGGACTGAGCATAAGCAGAAGCATGATTAAACTTCAAACATACACACACCCCCCCCTTTTTTTTTATACACAGCAGACAGTTATGGCTAATATTTCAATATGGACTTTAAAAATACGCTGCAAATAACTTACTCCAGCCTCCTGGCTGCAAGCTTAAAAATAATAAAAATTTAAACTAGCTGTATTATTGCAATGAAGTCAAATGTTCAGATTTACCTTTCATGGATCATTAAGGGAATGTCAAGTTATTTAAAAGGATCTCTTTTTATTTAACTCAGCCCTTAAGATTAAAATTCAGATATTTGACCATTGACTGCAGTGACACATCATACCATTTAATTCCTTCTATTTCCTTCTACTTATACTTCAAATGTGGTGTATTTCTCTCTAATTATTCCTGACTTATGTTTCATGGAATCACAGAATAGCCAGGGTTGGAAGGGACCTCTGGAGATCATCTAGTCCAACCCCTGAATGTTTATTTTTAAAAAGACAGAATAAAACATGTCATAAGGAAGTAATAGAACAGGGATTCAAAAATTGATGTGGAAGAAGCTAAGCAAACTTTCTAGGAAATAACAGTGCTTTGCATCATTAAAAATATTCTGGAAAAGAAAAGCTCTGGGATGTTCCCAAGAAATTGTATTTGCTAATATAGATGCTAGCAGTGGACACAGACAGAAGCCACGGAAGAGGAAAATGCATTCCTGTCTCAGGTCAGTTTGCTTGGGTTTATGCTGTATGCCAAACTAGAGCATGAAAAGCATTCTAACAGATTTTATAGACTTTGAAGAAGGAAGCTCATGTCACCAAGACAACATCTAGAAAAGGGGAACACGGGATACAAAGGCATCCTTCTTCCCATCCTATTTACAGCTTGGAAACTCCTTACACAAGCAATAAGGATGATCTTTTAAGAGGCAATTTAGCCTCCAAACTCCAATGAGTGCCAAGTTACTTCATCTTCTTTCTGATGAAAGTTCCCTCCATCGCTTCCTGCTCTTGGACACTAAAATTCAGCGAACAGCCATTCTCAGGAGGCCAGCTGAGGACTAAATTAAGCAGATATAGACTACAAAGCTGCTTTCCAAAGTGGGCATCATGCCTAGGCTCTATATCTAAGCAGCATGCTAGGTACATGTACCAAGTTCCAGTCAGCTGTCTTGCAAACACCCGCGTTGGGAACCTTGCCCAAACAAGCCTTCAAAGCTACGGTGGCTCTGGTGGGATCAGCACAGGAGCACTGGGACTGGGACATTTTCCTCCTTGTTACAGGTCTCAAAGTATCACATTATCCATTTAGATAGCCTTTTGATTGAGAGAGCTTCCCTTTTGGGCTTAGCCCCAAATGCCAAGAACAGATGAGATGGTTTAAGAAATTCTCCAGGTAAAACATGAAAAGGATGCTTAAGATCCAGCTTCTGACGAATAGCTGCACTCAGGGAGTCACAAGGGCTAGGGAAATAAACATGGTCAATTAAATGAACTGATTGAAAAGAAATCAGAGATCCCTCTGTGAAAAATCTGAGATGTGGACATACAGCCACTGCAGTCTTTTTGGAAGGTGGTAAATGGGGTAAAAGCTGGGAAGAACTGCAGTGCCTTACTCATTTGGCAAAAGGTGGTTGCCATAAGGAAGGGAATAATCTTTAAAGGAAATAAAATACAAAGAAAAATCCATGATGGGTTCAAAAGGAGGCTCAACCAGCTCACTCAAAGCCTCTTGAAACCTCAGCACTGAGTAGAGAATTCTAATGGGAAAATACCGTAAAGGCTCTTCAGCAAATGTTCTGTCCTTTCCATAGACTGTCCCACAAAATGCACTGGTAGATGCTCAGAAATTTTCCAAAACACTCCAAGATGAATTAACATGAAGGAATTAATTGGAGTGCAAACTAATAAGGATGGTGCAGAATAAGACTCAATTTCTTTTATCTCATTAGAAAAATACAGGCTTATTCATGGGAGGAAATAATTTACTAATAGTTCAATTATTTTTGATGCATTTGTTCAGACAACCTCAGGAGACAGTGGGATCACCAACAGGACTGCCAGAAGTTAAAGATCTGCATGGAGAGCTACCTCCACTTTGTGTCTTGCCTTTGCATCTTTGAGAGTCCAGTGCTGGTGCTGCCCAAGCAGTGATGTGCTTTGTCGGGGCCCCGAGCTCAAGCTCAGAAAATAACTGGAGCAGGCTGAGCACACATTCTCTCCTAGATAAGCAGTCTGGAAAGGCCATAAATGTGAATGCAGGCTGTTGAGACAATGCCAGCATATCTAAAAATCAGAGTAATGAGCTCAAGCTGCCGTCACTAGGAGCATGTGTGCCTTTTCCTGTCTCACTTTCTAGAAACCCATGGGTATTCCTGCAAAGGGAGGGACATCCTAAAGTGCTTGCTGACTCTAACCCAAGAGAAGGGCATCTTGCAAAGCTAATTGTGTTATTTACCCAGGAACTCAAGCAACATTTGCTGCTGGGATTGTGGAATTCTTACTTTGCCTGTGAAAGTCAATCACCTACTTCTCATTTAACTTTGCTAGAACAGAGCACTACTCATTAAGCCTTTTCAACCTGCACTAGAAACAAAACTCAAACTTCACCTTTTCTTTTTCCTTAGAAGGTTCAATCAGAGAGTAATTTAGTTTGGAAAGGACATATGGAGATTACCTCTATATAAACTGTTTCTCAGTCTTTTTTTATTGTTATTTTTTGCTACCAGAGGAAAGTCACCAGTCATTTTCACTACCTGACCATGCTTCCTAGAAGCAGGACATTTCCTTTCCGTGTCTATTTCTATGACAATGTCTCAGGGAATTCATGAGACAGCCATCAATGTTGGAAAAGAAAGTAGAACTGCCTGGCAGAAAAAACAGGAAAGTAAAATCAAGTAGATGCATTTCTTCCTTCTACAAAGTTTTGGACCTTTTTAAGAGTGGAAGAGAGTATCCTCTGCTGAAGTTGTTCATTTCATCTTACACTCCCCACCTCTTCTTCTGAGTCAACAATCCTAGCCTGTGTGTTTCACTGCTTAGTTTCTGCTTCCAGATCCACTCTACCTTTTGCCAGTCTATTCCCCTTCTCCTCTCCCTGCGCTTTTTTCACATTTCTCATCTTCCTCTTGGCAGTTCCCACCTGATTCACATCCTCTGCCCCCATTTCCAGTCCTGTTACTCTAACCGTCCTCTAGAATACAATCCATTAGCTTCTCCAATTTCAAGACCTTGCTTACCCTCTTTCCATCCTTTCTACATTTCTGTCATCTCCATGGTCAGAGCATACGAGTCTGTCCCTTCCTAAAATCATTCACTTTCCTTGCCAACTGCTTTGTCTACCAGCTCTGTGAACCCAAGACCAGGGATAATGAGGGGCTATAACAGCAATATAAAAGAAAGCATCAATGCATGGCAATGGAGAGAATGCTGCCCACATAATGAAGATCTGAAAAAAACCCAAAAACTGTCAAAATTACAAGACAACCTATGTGAATTTAACACACATTCAAAGATTAAGGAGAAAATGTTACAGATTATGTGCTTCAGAAGCCACTATTGCTCAGCTAACACTCCTTAAACCTGGCACTACCGGAGCTGAAAGAACAATTTCACAGGTCTCCTGCACACTTGCATACAGCTAAAACAAAGCAGAACTCTGATGCTTCTTAATGGCGAGTCACACTGCTCCAGTGCTTATGTTCACATGGCTATCTCAACATAAAGTAACTGAGGGCTTACTTGAATTTGCCTACTTGTTCTGTAGGAGATACACAGTCATACTGATCATTTTTGTGTGACAAGTTTTCTCAAAACCTTTAAGATTTTCAATCTAAAACATTTTTAAAGATTCGTGGGAGATTCATAATGCAACTATAAACCTGAAAAAATCTGCTGCCAATCTGATCATTTCACTTTGAGTTTAACTTGGATATATTCCTGCATGTTTCCACAGAATCAACTTAAAATAACCTGGTGAATTTCCTTGTTATTCTCCAGAGCAGGTGTAGTGTTTGGGCTGTGACTCGAGCGAAGCTCTGTGAATTATATGGCAAGAAAAACCCCATTGTCAGAGCAGTCACCTGAAAACCACACTAATACCTTAGTGACACACTGGTAATAGGTGTAGCACACATCCAGGAATGCAAAAAGACCTGGACTGCAAGGACACACGGGCCTGTACAAATGTAGGGGAAAGGAAATGCTCCAGGAAAAGCAGGAGTTGTTTTCAGTCACAATGTCCCAAGTTCTAAACAAAGGGATAGTAGTCATTTTGGTGATGCTTCCCTCTCCATTTTTCCCTTCTCTGCTCCCCTCCGTGCTGATATTTCCTCTCTCACTGCCACCTCCAAAGCAGCTGCTACCCTGTTACAACTCTCCTACCTTCACTGCTTCGAGAATTCACTTAGCTCTTCTTCTAGTGTGTCCTTTATCTCCCACTGTACATTCAAAAGCCAGGATGTGGCAAAACAAGCATAGAAGTTTGTTTCCCAGCAAACTACTGAGAAGGTGTCTTTAAGGTTTCTTAACTCACCCCGGTATTTTTGAGCTGTCCCACAGCCTCCCTCCCCCCGTCCTCAGAGGTACCGGCCCCGCTGTGTCCCCGACACGGTGCCAGCCATCTGCTTCCCACCACGGACCCCTGCCTCCCCTCATCTTCCCCTCCACCACCCCCTGGCCCCTCTGCACCCCACAGACACGTGTGTGGGGCAGGAGAACAGGCCCCACCTCAGCATGGGGAGTGCAGCGTGTCCGTCCTGCTGCGGTGGCTCTGCTGTGCCTGCGCCTCACACCGGCACCCGCACTGGGGGTGACACAACACAGGAAAACCTACAGCCACCAATGCGCCTCGGGCCGGGACAGCACAGCCAGCCGTGCTCTTTGTTTCGGTTTTAAGTTAAAACCTGCCCCCTTTTCATTTCAGGAGTTGGTTCAGGGGAGGCCAGATACTCCAGCTGCCTGTGACTGCCAGTGCCCTACAGACTGGCTCATACCCCAAAACTCAGAATTGCATCTTAGCACAGGGGAAATATTTTAAATCTTTCCAGCAGAAGCTGGTTTTGTCCCTTCCCCACGCCCCTCCCAGGCAGGGCTGGTGGCTCAGCCCAGAGAGTGCTCGATGCCAGCACAGCCTGGCAGCAGCCCCGCTGGCAGCAGTGTGCCTTAGCATGGAGGAGCACAGAGGTGGGCAGGTGCTGAGTGGGTGCACCTTATCTCCATGAATTTTACTCACTTTTATCTATCCAAATGACCTCACAGTACTTTTGCTTTGGCACTTGTTTTCCACATTGCTGTCAGCACTTCTGAGACCAACAGGCTGAGCACACTGGCCAGGCTGGGAGGAGGATGAGAGGGGTGCTACCAAGCACTGCTCTAGTCTAAAAACATCTGACTACCCAGGAGCAGCTCACCAGCTGTATTTACGGTAGAGAAGGACAGTGTCACCTCCCAGTCATACCACAGTGGCTAAAGAAACAAGACCACAGTACAGTTACTGGAACCTGAAATGTCGAAGAGGGGAGGTCAGCAACAGTAACCCAGTAGGCACTCAAGCCTATAAGAAAAAAATCCTTTTTTCCACACAAGGAGTCTCTAATCTGAGCCACGTCCCTGCCAAAATTGATCAGCAATGGTTGTGTTGGCATTAGGCCAAAGTTTTTACATGGTTCCTTCAAGAAAGTCATCTTTCTTCACAGCTGACTTGTCCCTTTTATAACCAGTGGTCATGACAAGGCAGATTACCAGCTCTTTCAGCAGAGGAGACCTATTAGTCTGTTTGATAGGGTATCAGGATACCCTGTTCCTACCCAAACAGACAGCAAATGTTCCACCCTTTCACTAGTTGAGAAGAAATCACATTAATCTGGCCCACACATAAAGAAATCTTCTGTTGCCATTCTGAGGAAAACATGACAGAGCTGTAGTGAAAATCCCAACTTTTTCATGATTAGATAAACCACAGTGTCTTACCTCAATAAGGCCCATTCATTTTCCTAGCACATCCATACATACACTTGTTCCAGGATGGGATCCAACAAAATCACTGCAAAGGTGGGTTGGTTAATTTTTATTTCCCAGGTTAGGGTTGGGTTGGCTTTTTTCCTAGCCAACGTTTGATCTCTCTGGCACTACAATACTGCTTGCCTGCCCACCCTACACAGTGCCTATATGGGAAGAAGAATACAATGCTAGAGCTTGCAAGGTTCATTTAAGATACACAATACACTAATACAGTCTGTTAAGTCTTAGAGAATGATTTTTAAAACAAGCAAAGAGATGTCCTCCACTAAAGAAAGAAAACTCTAATGTGTGAAAAAATGCCAGTTTAGGTCTGTGGTGTCATGGTCCACAGGGGAGGCTTTTCCACCCTCAATACTAATTATGTGCTGGGCAAGATACAGCACTATACATTAAGCACTATATCTGATCAAGCAGAAGACTTTTTAAAATGGTTTACTAGCTATTAGGCTATCCTGCACTCTACACACTGGGCTGACATAAGATTTTACTGCTTGCAGATGCAATTGCCAAAGACTAAAAGGTTTTATTTACTCAAAGCACAGAAACTATACTACTACTCCTGAATGCTATATTGGGGGGAATCCCCTTTAAAGAGAAGAAAAATTTCTGGCTGACAAGTTGCTAGTGAAAAAGATCCCAACTGGCTAAACTACACAAAAATACAAGTGGCATCAATCTCTCTTCCTCTACATATATCTTGGGCTGTGGAGTATGAGGTGGTAGTGGGAGCAGGAGAGAAAGAAGGGCTGCAGACATGCCCAATGTGTGGACACTGCACAGCTCAGTCCCCTGACAATCCTCTTCTCTGGCGTCACTATCTGCTGGCTTTGTGGGCAAAACTGACTGCTCATCACTGGTAGCCCACACAGCCCGGAGACCTGAAAAAACCATTGATTTTCCCTGTCCTTAAGAGCATGCTCTGCTGAGCTTAGAGCCGTGCGCTCATAACTTTAAGGGGGTGCATTTTATTTAATTGTGCCTTTTCTTGGCCTGAATTTCCCCCAAAAAGCTGAAGAGGGCATGTGCTTATTATCTTTTAGTGCAGCATGTGCTCGGCGCAACCTGAGCTCTTCGGATACTTCGGTCTGAAAATTAGAAAAAAAAAAAAAATTAATTGCGAGGAAAAACAAGGCTGCTCTGCGACTTTGATTCAATCAATTACCATTATCTTCCAGCGCANGAACAAAACCGCAAATTTAGATTAATAAAGCATTTGTTGATTCTACAGAAACTTAGCAGGCCCCTAAGAAATCCACCAGAGACCTGTGCAGCTCCAGTAATTTTCTGTTATATTATCTTTCTTGTAAAATACTTCCCCAGACAGAGCCCCCAAAGGGGCTCAAATATCACTGTGACTAACCGAAATCAATGTGCACTCACCTATTGACATTTTTACATAGTTTTTGGATTTAGTATCCGGCCCAAAACACAATCAAATCTTCTGCCAAGGAAATAACAGGCACTTAGCTAGTCAGCTATTAGTGTTACAAAGGAAAAAATGTGGGCACCCAAGGGAGATGGGAGAGACGGCATTGACGTCAGGGGTAATTGGGTGTCTGAGAGAAATTGCCAACGGCTGGCCAAAACCCCCAGAGGCCCACACAAAGCCGAGCTGCAACTCTAATAAAGGAAAGTAAATTCTAGAAAGGGGCTTTGCTGCAAAGAAGCCTAGCAGGAACCAAAAATATCTCCCACATACACAAACACATACACACAAATAAAAAAAAATACAAAATATGTTTAGGAGCTCTCTTTTGCACATCTGGTTTAGGCTAAGTGCTTTCTACTTTTTTTTCTCCCTTTTTTTTCTTTTTTTTTTTTTTTTTTTTTTTTTTTTTTTTTGCAGGACCACATGGATTTTTATGTTGTACCGTATGTTCAACATCTATTTTTATAAAGAGAATTCAGGGCTTTAAAGAAACTTATTTTTAATCATGTGGCTTTAAACTGCAATCTCTCTGGCACCCACTCTGGAACCATTAAAAACAGTTTGGTCTTTTCTTTAAAAATCCCAGAACTTCCAACGAGAATGACAAGTACAGTGGAGCCACTGGAGGGCCGTGGCTAAGGAGCTGTCCGACTGGTAAAAGTGTATTTGCACGCCCAACACCTCTCCATCACCCATACCTAGCTGTGTGTTTCATGACAAATCTCCCTTCCCACTCCCTCCTCCCCTCATGCAGGAAACCTGAGAGAAAAGATTTCAGATCAGACACCTTGAGCAGAGTTTAGGGAGGACCTGAAGGCTGTAGCCTATTCTTTCCACTCATCCGGTTCCCAATATAGACCCACTGTCCTAGCACTCCACCACAGATGAAGAATAAAGTAGATTTGGTCAGTTCTTGCTAAGACCAATGTGTCTTCACCCCCCTTCTTCTCCCCCCAGACTTCTATTATATGCTTCACACAATAAGACTCAAACATCTTGTCGTTGTAAAACTCAGATTGTTGTTTTCCAGCATGATAAACTGCTTTATAGCTTCTACACTAAATGCAAAAATGCCTTTTTAATAGGTGATTGAGAGCTTCAGAAAAGTTTCAAGAATACCAAGATGATCAAGATCTTAGTAGGTTCAAATCTGCTATTACACCTACCTGTGTCCACATCATAACTATCATCATCTGGAATCTACGGGGGTCCCTGTGAGGCCATCAAGTGAGTGTTAACAATTTCACTTACAAGTTGCCCTCCACCCAACCAAAGAGCAGAGGAGGCAGAATCAGGTTAGAAAGAGGCTGAGGTACAAACAAAATGGCCACACACAAAGCTCAAAGGGCTCCTTAAGCACCACAGCACCAAGGGCATAAAGAAGTCTTTAACAATACACATATAAAATACAGCTAAGTTTGAAAAGCTCAGAAGTGCTTGATCGTAAAATTGCATTGCAGAGAACAAAATGATTATTGCTCTCAGAGAAGGAAGCGGGCTATTAACACAAAGAAACTCTCTAAGAAATGTAAATACCAAAACCTACACAGAAAGCAGATGCAGACAACAACAACAAAAAAGTCCCAGACCTTGGGATGTAGGGATGAAATTTCTTCATCTCTTGCTGGTGAGCCCAAGTCTTGCAGATGATGCCATTCAGATGGAAAAGGGTCTGGAAAGGGGAATGTAGGCCAGCAGGGCAAAGGGGGAGTGGTGTGGGGGAGAGCATCTCCGCTGCCTCCATTATTTCTTGATGGCAAATCCACAACCATTGCTCAGGCCTGCAAGTGTTAGATAGGAGAAGCAGGCATTCTTCCCCTTTCGCTGTCTACAGTGCTTACAGTTCACCAGAGAAAGGGCAATTAAAACCACTGGACTGACTCAGTAATATCATGTCCCTGACAGCATCATCAGAAACACTCAGCAAGTCGTTTCTATCCTGAAGTTCACATACTTAACAGTTTTATTGTGCAAATATTGCAATGAGAGTTTTTTTCAGAATTCTACCCTAATTTTTAAGAAAATACAACAACACATACTG
>VYXD01011001.1:530562-557787 GCA_013397195.1 Hylia prasina
GGCTGGGAGACCTGTAATTCTCTCTCACATATGCATGAAGGCAACCAAAACAGCAATGTGGTGGAGGAGGGGGTAAATTAGTAAGTACATCATACACTGTACAAGTACATCTGTAGCACTGGGCAGCAGACAAGCCTGTCCACTTTAATGCTTCCAGAAGAAAATTTTGTCAATCCTTCCACCTATTTGTAGCAGCATAACAAGAAAATGCTGCTCTCTTCAGCCTGAACAGAAATTTATCTCAGACAAAATTCTGAAGATGCCTCCAGTGGTGCTGAGGCCCAAATCATTATAGTTTTGCCTCTTGTATTTTGGAAAATCTCGAGCCTCAGCACACAAGTGAAAGGTGAATCAGGTAAATCACAGGATGTCTTATTCTGACACGTGACAAGAGGAAGGAGAGAGAAAACCCACTTGGGGATGGGGAGCAGGAATACAAGATAAGCAGGAGAGCCAGCCTCCCCCTGACAAGTGTGCAAGTGAGCTGCCTGCCCCTCCTGGATCTCCCAACACTTTAAACACAAGAGGTAGTTACAGGCCACTAGAACATTTTCCACCCAGAAGACATTTTATTTAAAGGGAGGGTTCCCCGCACCCTAAAAATCAAAGAATATCTTGCTAACTCAGACCACCAACACTGACTTCAAGCTTTCTGCTCCCTGTAAAACCAGAGAACATATATTTAGCTTTGCTCTTCCACAGACTACACTGAAAATGTCAGAAAACAGGACAAGCTAGCTTATAAATAATTGCAAAGCCCCTCCTGAAAAGGGCTGAGAGGGAGGTGGGATGAAAGCTTCCAGCCAGGAAAGCTGTGACTGCCAAGGAGCAGAACAGAATAAGGACAAGGACAGTGTGTGATATCCCAGCTCCATCTGTACACAGAAATGAAAGGCATTGAGGAAAATATCAGTGCAGCTTATGGCAGGCATTCCCAGGTGTGGGAAAATCCTCGGGGGAAGAGCACCATCAACAGAAAATACAGCAGACCTTATAAGAGACAGCTGACGTGGCAGATCCTACAAAAGCTTGTCTGCAGTATCTGAGCGTCTTTTGTTCCCTAGCCCCATTCTTTCACCTGGCAGCTCACAGATTAAAAGACCTGAGAGATGTTCCTGTCACAGAAGACTTTTCCTCAAAAGGCTCCTAAAAGGAGGAGGGACCAGGGTAACGCAGGGTCCACTACAGGGGATGCGTGGCAGTGGAAGCTTTACCCTTCTAATAACAACTCCCCTACTTCTCTGGAAATTCTCCCTAACCCTATCCCCTTGCTACCTGCAGAGTGATAACAAAGCCAACATTGTCCATCAAGACTCAATCTGAAGTGACTCAGTTATTCTCAGGGGCTTTGTGTTCATTTTTTCAGCCTGGCATCCTAAGAAAACAAGGTTTATGTCATCATATTGCCTGTCATATGTCTTAACTGTTTGTCCCTTCCTATTAACTTTTGAATCACACCGTACTGGGGATACAGGGCTATGAGAGAAATTGAGTTCCTCGGATAGAAATTGAGTTTCTCTAAGATCGGCGAACCTGCCTTTGATTGGGTAGGGCAGAGACCCCAGTTCATATCTCTGCTGTGAGAAAGGCTAAGACCAGAGTCAACACTTATCCGTGCTCTTGGGCCTGTCCCAGGCAATCAGCACACGTGTGTCACCCGTGTGACAGCACCGCTCATTGTGCTTCTTGTCCTGCTGGTAGGCAGAGGATGGGAAGGGGGGATGAGAGTGCTCTGTGGGGAATGGGGTCGGGTGGAGGGCTGAGCTGGGCTTCAGTGGAGAAACACATCATCACAAGTCTGGCCTCATACTCAAGAAAACTTATTTTCTCTGCCAAATTGCCTGTAACTTCATGACACATCATCAAGGACAAATGACAATATTTATCAAGTACGCGCTGAATCCAGAATGTAGCCACACACAAAACAGCAACCAGTTGGAGAATTCATCCATTAGACTTGTTGCTGCAACTTTTTCTTCCCTTTTGCCTAAGCAATGGAAAAGTCACGTTGAAGTCAATTTATTTCTTAATGTCACCACTTTCTAGGTCTGCACAATTAATGCAGGGTTTCTTGAAACAAGTAGAAAGCATGTGATGAATCAAATGTGAGCACTCGGGAAACAGCACTCCCACAAGACCACAAGGCTTGGCTCTGGAGTCAGTTTGTGACATTGGTTACAAGCAGTTATACACCCCAAGTGTGCTCTGCAGAGGCATTTTGCTGTATCTACTGACCAAACTATCCATTTTTAAGGAAAAGTGAAGGAACAAAAAAAAAGTCTCTTTTTTGCTGTAGCACCACATGGTAAATTTCATTTGTCCCATCCCAACTGCTTCTAGTGACAGTGGAGTGTTTGTCTGAATTTTTAACAGATGTTTCTAAGTACTCTTGTCCACTTCTCTCTCCTGAGGATTTCTGCAGTGGGATAGCTCTAGATAGTAATATAAGCAATGCTTGTAAGAGGCTCTGGGGATAAATCTGTAGACATTGCATCTAGGATGGGTGTGGGTATGGGTCCAAGCCTTATGAAACTTTGTAAATATCCTCTGAAGAATAGCAAGCTGGACTGACCCTGCCTGCAGATGTTTTTGAGCTTACCAGCCCCACAGCGAAAAGCTTACAGATAACTGCAACACTCCTGAAACAGCCCAACAGCAGGACGTACATTTATAAAAGCAGGGGTATGCTGGTGCAGAACAGAATAATTGCAAAGGATGATGTGTGATGGTGTAACTCAATTTCAATTCAAAATACCAAAGATGCTTCAAAGGGGACCAGTGGGGGCTGAGGCGGAATTTCCCAGATGTCAGGTTGCCCTTGGGAACAAGCGTGCTGGATTCACTTGACAGGTGTGAAGGTACTCAGAAGTCGTCAGTCAGAACACAAATTGCTTAAAAAAAAATAAAATCTCTGCTTTCACTTTTAAAGAAAGTGAGCATCTTGCGCTAACGCCTGGCAAGGAGGCAGTGACGTCTGCCCGAGTTTGTACACAGCCTGAAACAATCAGCTAAAGCATGCTCATGGCTGCTAGTTTACATTATCGAAATGGAACCAGAGCTGTTTAATTCTAAAATGAAATCTATTAAAGCTATTGTCAGTGTTTCACAGCGGCTGAAACTGTTTTTTTAAAAGGTCAGTCTACTAGCTAGTGAGTGAAAACAAGCAAGGCGGCTGTGCCAGCCCTTAAGACGCGGCTGCATCCTGCAGTCTGGTTTTGCATCCCTTAAATGTCGGGCACGAAGCAGCGGCGCGGTCTCAGCGGAGCCCTGGCAGCCCGGGGACAGGCAGGGGAGCTGCAGTCCTGCGGGGGACACGCCGCGCTGCCCCCACCACGGCGCGCCGCACCTACGCCCTGCCGGGGCACAGAAAGGCACGGCTGCAGAGGACAACACTTGTTTTTTCAACCCATTCAGCTTCGTGGCCGCTGTGTCATTCACAACAATGCCACGGCCCTCCCCCAGCCCCAGAAAACCCGTAAAAACCCCAACCTAAGAACCGCTTCCCCCACAAACGCAGCATGGCAGAGCCCCAAACACCCCCACAGCTAGCACAGGCCTAGCATTTGCTGTCATCTTCTGTACTGGCATTTCTGTTAACCCCTTTGGTAAGATTATTTGACTCGGTTTCAAAATTCCTCATTCTGAAAAACACTTGTTAAATATTGGCCCTGACTGCTGCACAAAGTGATAGCTTGGTAGTCATAATCCACAAGATATATTTAGCCTCACAAACTCATCATCAATGGATCTTGAAAGCATTGTAGCCAACCGACTGGAAACCACATGCAATACAAACACATAATAGAACTTTTAATGTGCAAAGAGACTAAACAAAAAGATCCTTGACCTTCTTGCTTTCCCTTGCATACCATTATCCCCAGTGAGACAGCAAATGGAATGACGTGGAGAGCAACAGCTACCAACAAGCAACTTTGAAGCCAATTTCTACAGTAGTTAAGCAGTTAATGACGTTAATCAGAATGATAACTTATTAAATTCTATATTTATGCAAATAGCATTTTGGCATATCAGATGGAGACCTGAGTAGCAGAGCTTGCCAGGGAAAGGTCCCAACATCTTTTATGTTTACCTTTTTGGGGGTTTTAATACCATGTAAAAGCATCTGCGATGGTCAGTATGTCAGACCACACTTAAATAAAATGCTACAGTCACAAATTAATATCCATTATTCCAAGTAGATTAATAAATAAATTGTTTAATTCTTAACCTTTATGAAGCAGAGATTTATCTCTGCAGCCACATCCAATCTTTGCCATTATCTTTTTAACAAGAAGATGACTTTTCTTATAGACCTTCCTAAAACAGGCAACAATTATTGAACAAAGAAAATAACAGGTAGCCCTCCCTTTCTCTGTGCTGCAGTAGCTGAGGAATAGATGGCAAAAAGTAACAGAGTAGCTTATGACTGACATGAAAGGACATTTTCCATGTGTAATGAGATGAATGAGAAAAATTGCAGTTTGGGGTAGGCAGAATTTACAGTAATGTTAGTTTCGTAAAACCAGTATGGAAAACTTATTGCTTTCCAAGAGAAATAGCTGGGAACATCCTGGTTCTGGGTTGCATTTAAATTCAACAAGGATGGAAGAAGCAGGGGATTGGATGAACAGCTACGAACTGCACTTTTAATTTAATTGCTTTCAAGATGTCGAAAAGAACATCAAGATGTGCTTATGCATGTAGTTTTCCCTTTTCTTGATTCAGTAGGATTAAATTCTGCACAGATTTTACCCATTCATTCAGTTCCTTCTCTATTCAGGAAAATGACGTGGGAACCACTTCTGCAAAAAATGTTGTGCAGAATGAGTAATTCACAAACTGAAATTGTACCTCTGTTTTGAAAATCAATAATATTGCTTACACACAAGCCCTAATTGTTGATTTATTTATGTAAATATCTTGGTATCTGGATACCTTTGCCTTGTTTGTGCAAACCTCACAACACAATGTTCAAATACCTCTGCAAAAAATAATTGCCTTTTTTCTCCCCTTTGGGTACAAATTTCTGTGTTTTAAATGAATGTGCAGGTTTCCTGTTGCTGCATGGAGCCTTCATTTAAAAACACCAAGTAATTCTAGGTTTAATTAAAACAATGTTTTATATCACAAACTTTTTTTTTACAGCACATATCTTCTTTACCTTAATGTGATTGTTGCCTATTAAGAGAAGAATAATTTTTTAAATTAATTTAATGAAATAATTCAAAGTTTTACAGCAACTCACTTTATAGAGTGAACTTATGCAAGCACCGAAGCCTTTCCAGAGAAAACAGGATTCTCCACACCTCCCTCTGGCTTTTCTCCCTACTGAATGCTGTGGCCTTCACTCAACCAAAGGAAATGAAAGACAGACTGAGACAACAGCATCACGTGGGTGAAGGTCAGATTGATTTTCAGCTGTGTGGTGCTGTTTTATCACCCTCAGGACAAAAGTTAAGCCCTTCATTTTTTTTCATGTCTGTTTTAACAGAGCAACTTTTTTTTCCCCTGAAATTTTGGTTGGGGTGCATACCACCAGAATTATCAAGGATAGCCTAATTTAAAACATTTGTGAAGATCTTCCATCCTCACAGTAAAATCCAGAGCAGCCCACATGCCACAAAATTTCCATGAGTTTCCTCTATTCCCTGTGTACAAACAGTGGCTCCTTGAAACTACAGAGGTTTCTGCAGTGACATTCGCTGACAGCAGAAGCAGAGTGGGATGCAGCTGCTGGCTGTTTGCGATGATCCTGGGCACAGGAGAAGAGCAGTTGATATCTCAAAAGGGGAAAGTTCACAAATTGTTTTTTGTCCCCATCCTCCCTTCCCTTCCTCTCCTCTCTGCTCGGAGAGGCCAAGCTCTGAGAGCTGAGCCTCCCGCCTGTCACTCGGCAATCCGGACGTGCACGGCCAATTATTGTGGCAGCCTCTGGAAAAACAGGGAGTTTTCCTAACTCTGATTGCACTTTTTCCAACTCCAATGCCACTTACAAATCACTCTCCCCCAACTTGCTGAAAGAATTGACTTTTCCTCATTTCTCTTCTAATTGAGATTCTCCCCAAAGTAGTGATGTTATTTTCAATAGTCAATTTTAGCTAGTCATATCTTCAAAACTGAACTGATCAACCTAAAATGAGGTGGTTTGTACATCACAGATCCATATATGCAAACCTAGTCATGGAGAGAAAGCATCTTGTCTCCCATTTCCAGTTTTCTGGCCAGCAAAAAACTTAGTATTCTCTCATTTAAGCTATGACACAAGAAAATCCTAGTCACTTTCATTTCCTTTTGCTTTAAATGTTGGGTTGAAATTGTCTTATTTTGTGTGAAGAGTGCAACAGCATGACTGCCTCCTAAAGATGACAGTTTATCCTCCATAAAAAGCAAGGAATACTATCTGCTTTATTTATATGTACAATAGGCCCTGGCCCAAGTCAAACCCAGTGAAACACCTTGGAATACAGTTCCTACGTGAAACAGATCCTGTAAAACAAACCATGACAAGTGTCTGTAAGAGAGGAAGGAGCAGTGAAGGGCTGTAAGGTGACATCAAGCAGCTATCCAGGTTGGATCTGGATGCAATGTGAATGCAAATTAAATAATTTTCTCAGTTTTGTGAACAAAGATTTGACTAGCACGTGTCTTTAGTTCCTCTGAACCTAGCTGAGTGTGCCTCCAAAGCAGCACTCGGAGCAGTGTGATTTCTCCCAGCACCCCAAGATCTCCTGATCCCTACAGGATGGTTCAAGGAAGGCTCTGCATGTGCACAGAGCTCCAAGAGCCAGCTCTGGACAATGGACAAGAGAGCAACTGCAGCTGAGAGCCAAGGAGAAACCAGTGACACAGCAAGGTGTAACAACTGGGAATGACTCTGTTTTGTGCAGGGCTGGGAAAGGGCAAGTGCCAGCACAGCAACAGAGAGAAGACTGCTGGGAGCAAGATGTGAAATGGGACAGTCCAGAAAGGAGCAAGCAAGGAAAAAGCCTTCGAGGAGGGACCACAGGGACACATGCACAAGCAACAGGGAGAGGGAAGGGCAGAGTGTGGCCATCCCAAGCACACAGCCAGAACAAAAGCACAATCCCAAATGATGCAGAGACAGAGCACAAGCTAAGTACTACCATAAATAACTGTCCTAGATGCATGTTGGATTTTTGGCTGGTTTGGGCTAGGTTGGTTGCTATGGTTGATTGATGAAGATTGAACAATGTACTTCAAACCTGCTTACACTATTTTTGGAGTCCAGTAAATTACCTCTATTCAATTTTTCTCAAAGAAAATAAACACAGGTGTGTGTATTTATATTGCTGTAGACTGCGATTTCATAAAGGCAATTTACTTCTGTCTTTCCAAATTTTCTAATGAATAATTAGTAGATGTAGATTTCTAAAATGACCATTTAGTATAAATTATATCAAATCTCATTTATTTTAAGAGATATCATTAAGTACAAAGTCTGCATGAGTGAACTGAGTTCACTGTAGAGGAAATGACTGGGAATTATGTTCAGAAATCTATTCAAATGTTTAATGTAACAGATTCCCTGGAGAAGAGAAAAGCAATGGGCTTCTTCAGCCTTTCCTTATGTCCTCCTCAGCAAGTGTAACAGTAATTGAGTAGCAACAAAAAGAGGAGCCAAAAAGTCTTTCATCATTATGGCTGAGAACAATTTTCAAGGTAGTCTAAGGAAGAGGTGGACCCACATGCCAAAAAAATTGTGCTTTCAAGAGGAAGTTCACTCCCACCATTACCGATGTCACCAGCAACAAAACCCACCTGGATTAAAGACCTTGGCTGTTCCACCAATTTCATGCATGTCGTTAGGCAAATCGGTGCAGCCACGGTAATTTTCATCCAAAATAACTCAGGCTATTAATGGGGAGGGTCTTGATTTCTCCCCCAAATGCTGACCTCTTCTTCCCCTCATGTTGACATAAAGCTTGTGCAGCTCCGTAGGGCACCAGATCTGGGAGCTGCACAGACTAAAAATCAATCCCTTTAATTGTCAGCAATGTCAGCTCCCAAAGACAACACAAACCTTTTACCAGCATAAGGCAGGAGATGGAAGGGAGGAAGAAGCAGTCCAGTAGCAGTCAAAACTTAAGCCAAATTAGAATAACTTTTAATTTCATGACGACAAAAGTAACAATTCCTTGTGTCAGGAAGGGGTTGCTAGAACGTTTAAAGATTACAAAGTGCTTGAATGCCCTACAAAGTATTTAGTGTGAACAGACCAAGTGTCTTGAAAATGCCAAATCAATTTTTCATTAGTTAAGACAATGAAAACTGCTTGTAATAAGCAAGATGTTTGAATAACATTATCTATATTTAATACATGTAATTTACTTAAATTTCTACTGAGTATATTTTCAACAATTTTAAATTGAATATGAAATTATAAAATTTACCCTACTATTAAAAGCACCTATTAAAATTACTTACATGAAACAGCATTCAAAAATGTACAGACTTGCTGCCAAAGCTTTGAAGAAAGTCAGAAGCTGCTTGGACCTCTGATGGAGGTCCTCTGATGTGCAAGCCCAGCTTGGAGAGCAAGAGCCTCTCCAGCAGGTGCAGAGAAAATATTTCCCTTATTCAGTTTATTTGAGTGGTTCAGTCCAATAGGCAGTTTGTTGAGAACAGAGGAACTGCTTGGCAGATGATCCCTAGCTTGCTTCTTGCCAGCCTATTGCAAAGAAAGGCGTGAGACGCCCACGGACCGCACAGGCCCCGGGCCGAGGGTGTCCCCAGGAGGGCACGTACCCGGGGGTGTCCCTGCTGCTCCCGCGGGCGCGGTGCCGGCCGCTCCCGGGAGCCCGCACCGGGAGCCCGCACCGGGAGCCCGCACCGGGAGCCCCCGCCGCCCTCCCGCCGGCCGAGCCCGCGCTCCCGCACCCAGGGGCCACGCCGAGATGCTCCAGCCAGCGCGCCCAAAGCCAGCCAGCTGAAGAGGACCAACCCATGCTGGCACGTTTCCCTAAAGCCAGCCGGCACCAGGGGGTGGAGGCTGCTTTCTGGCTTCCCCAAGCCCGGAGCACAGTTAATAACATGCCAGCTGTATCTGCAGACAAGCCAAGTTTAATGAGGCTACAACAAAAGCATTCAAATATGCACTACAGAACTTCTGTGGGGATTTTTTTCTAGAGCTTGTTTTTTAAAAAATGAAAGATAGGAATTCCTGACAATGTTTGTGCACATACTTCTTTCGTTTTTAATTGATTTTTTTAAAAATTATATGCTGCAAATGCAAAGAAATCAACGTTGGAAAGACTTGTTTAATCCCACTACTTCCAACAGCAAAATTATGCTGCGTGATGAGCGCTTGAAATGCACTGCTGGTTGCTTTTTTCTTAATAAACATTGAAGTCTTAATTGTTTTTCCCCTACATGGCCAGACACCATCTTTCTGTCTGCCAGGTCTTCACACTAGGACAAGTCCTATCCCTCGCCTCCTGCCCGGGAGCCAGGACAGACACACCAACGTGACCACATCTCTGGCACAAGTGATGGAGGACATAGCTGAGCCCCTCACTCTCCTACCAGCCATGCCTCACTTCTCTTTCTCTGGGCCAAGGTACATGAGGTATCAGTAAGAGGACTGCAAACAGAGACTTAGAGACGAGAGAGAGCAGCAAAAGAAATCTGCTCGGGCATGAGGGGATGGAGAAGGTGGGAAATGGGCAATTGCTTACTGCCTTCTTCACCAGAAGAAGCAGAGAGTATCAAATGGAGGCAGGTGACAAAGGTGAAGTGAACAAAAGGTGATGCTTTTCCCCAAAGTGTAGTTGAACTTTGGGTCCCCACCACCGGAAAAGCTAACTGCACTTCAAAATGGAAATTCATGGAAAAAGATTGTCTGAATAATTTAAATCAAAAGGACCACAAAGTGCTCAGATAAGTTTGCTGACAGCTGGGAAAACATTCTGGGGAAACAGCACGATGAGACTATCAGGCAGGCTCAGTACAGCTCAGTACCGCCATTCTTATATGAAGAGAACTTACCCAATTGTCTGCAATGGGATAGGGGGAGAAATCAGGAAAAAACCCCAAACTCTCAGTGCATCTCTTTTTCACTACTTACATGTGCAGTCTGAAGATCTCAATGGCTCTGAATCTGCCAAGGCTGTTGATATGGCCATCAGTTCTGTCCCTCAACAACCCACAGGAAGGCAATGCCAGAAATAACCCATGCTCTTGTCCACCTGAGACAGGACAACCCCAGCACATCCTCCATTCGGCTCTCTAAGGCTTTATTAAAGGCCACTTTGTAACAAACACATGTCTGTTGTATTCTCCAGGCTATCCTCACTGCAGTTCTGAATTGAGTTTCATATACTGGGGTTTGTCTACAGCCTTCTGAATGCTGGGACCTGCTTATGGCAAACAGGGATCCTTCTTCCTGCAGGCACAGCTGCACTTGTAGCTCTCACCAAGCTCTAGCCTGAGAAGGAACTCTTTCCACAGAAACCCATCCCTCCTTTTCTTTTTTTTTTTTTTTTAAATACAAAACCCATTTATTATTTACTTAGATTTCTGTATGCTGAGAAGCAAACCTGCCCTATGTAGACCCCCACAATCCTCCCTCTGCTGTACCATGGCAATGGATTGCCCTTGCAAACAGAAATCTGAAACAGGAGGAGAAGGGGAGGTGGAGCTCTGGCACCCCTGGTGCCCCAGAATTGCTGCAGGAGGCCTGAGCTGGTGCAGGGGGGTCTGGGCAGGCTCCAGCTCCCAAATGCAGCTCCTGCTGCACAGGAGCTCCCATGGCCAGCACCCAGCACAGCTCTTGCTTCACAGCTTTTGGGGTGCTTCAGTCTCTGTGCATCTCTCTGTTGCTGATGCAGCGAAGGAGAAGAGACTGGTTTCTCAGCCAGCCAGGGGCAACCTGTTCAAGATATCCAAAGGATGTGTTTCCTTCAAGAGGCCTCATTTGAAACATGCACCACTTTCTCTTTTATCCATTTCCATGCATACCTGTGCTTACTTTGCAGACTACTTTTTGAACTAGATAAAAGCAGATAAAAGAACTCAATTAAAGCAGCAAGAATGAAACAATCCCTTGCCAATACAAGCAGGCTAACTTGTCATCCTCAGCTCCTCACTGGGCCATATGTTTAAAAATGACAAGGAAAATGGTCTTCCTGTGTGAAAAACATATGCTGCTTGAGGAAAGACATCATCATTGCTAAGAAATTTTGTGCAGCCTCAGAATGCATACCCGGGCCATCCACAGAGACTGCTGGCTATGTGGGGGCTGAGAAAGGGGTGGAGAGAGCTCATTACCTCCCTCCTGCCAGGGGTTTTGGTAACATGCAACCAAGCCGCCCGCAGCCGCGCTGGCAGCGCTCCTATCTGCACACGCAGTGCCTGGTGCTGCCTCCCTCGCCACCATCCCCAGGGGGACCGGCACAAAGGTGGCCGTGGCGATTTGCAGGGGATGGCGCCCGGCGCACTGGCACACGCTTATCAGCGAGCGCACTGCCCAGCTCCGCGCCCGCCTCCCGCCGATGTGCCCCGGCCTCGCCGCCGGCCCCGCTCGGGGACACCCTCCGTGAGGCCGCAAAGCAAATCCCCAGCTGGGTGTTTATGGCGAGCAGGCATTGTTTGAAATCCGCACGTCCCCCCACCATAAATCCTCGCAGGCACTGGCATGCCTGCAAAATCCAGGAGAGAGGAGAAAGAAGCGCTGAGGCTCAGCCCCGCTGACAGACACCTCGCCGTGCCGAGGGGCCGAGCGCAGGGCTGCGCGCCCCGGGCGTCTCACCTACCTTTGCCTGAGGATGACCCTCCGATCTGACGGGTGAGCGGCGCTGTTAGGGAGCACAAGACTCGGCACAACTTTGTCAAACATAGGCAGTACACGACACGCTACGCTGAAGCACATTTGCCACGTGCGGGGGCAGAGCCAGCGCTGGTGCCTCAGCACGCCCTGCCCGGGATGCGCTGCGAAACCTCGGCGTGGACAGGGGTGCTGTAGGCCTGTTTGACATGAAATTTGCAGCTGAGCTTCTGTTTGTCTTCAGATCCCCATTCAGATGTGGGAATGTGCTTTATGTTCTACACGACAAATACGTATTTCACTGAGCACCTGCACAGCAAGCCAGTCAGCACGGCTCCTTATCTATCAGCACACTGATTTTCTGGCACGTGCAAGCAGAAGTCCTTGAAAAAACCTCTTTTCAGGCTGGCTGGGAACCTCCAGGTAAGCTCAAACATCACCTGTGTGGTAAGAGCAGTCAGGGGAGGCAGACCCCAGACCCCCCCCACCACGTGAACCCCTGCAACAATGTGGGGTTTCCGAGCTCTCAGCACGGAGGGCACAAATACTGGCTGCAGGGAGATGCGCAGCACTGTGGCCAAGGTGGCTGCCGAGCCCTGGGGAGCCCTGTGCTGTCCCTGCACCTGGAGAGGGGACATCTGTGACAAACTAAGGACAGGAGCCTGCGCTTGCAGCCCTCCAAGTGATTGACAATAAAAACACTGCCCCGGTGCCCATTTTCAGATCTAGACAGCAAGAACTGAGGACTCCAGGGAAAATCCATGTTTTTACAGTTTGTGATATTATTGAGCTTTTTTGGTGCCAATTTTAAAACACTGCTATGACCTCTGGAAAGAAGGGAAACTGCATTTCAGCACGACAACGCAGAAAAGAACAAAAAAAGGAAACTTGTTATTTTTTTAAGCTCGAAACACTAGTCAGGTTAAGAGAAAGGAGCAGAATTCTGGCAAGGACAAGAGCACTCAGACTGAACCACAACACAGTAATTAGGGCCAGTAGGTCATTAGACACACAGCTGTATAAACTAGGTGTATAATTAAGTTTCCACACTGCTTTTTCACAACTGTATTTCGGTTTCTTTTGTGGAGGACAATCAGTAATTCATTAATTTAAAAATGTAACAACAGCAGCAACAAAAGGAGAGAAAAATATCTGACTTGCCAATCAGGTGCAACCAAAGATTACAATTTTGGGAAGGGCTAATTTTGGAAATGTATATAAGACATCTCTCTTTGTCAGTGGGAAGTATAAAGTGCCACCTGACAAAAACATTCATGAGACATCGTCACTTGTTGACAAGCTGCTGTATATGTGTTTCTGGATAAGCATCCCGCAAATAGGGTTGCATGGCAATTATAATTCTTGTAGCAGGTGAAATATAAGAAAATGCAAAATTATACACTAGCATGAAACAGTTACAGTACCTCGTTTCAAACGTAAGCCTAGTGTACAAGTTACAGGGCATTTAAAAGGAGCAACTGCAAGACTTTAATTATAAACTAGTTCCTACCGTACAGTAGTTTAGAAAAATCAGCTGCTTCCAAGCTGGCAATATCCATATATAGCTCTGCTGCTGTTTGAAACAGACAACCTGTAAAGTTATCAACAACAGAAGAGGACCTCATGAAATGCTCAGAGACCCAGCCAAACCTACTTCTGTCCGCTTCATTGATGTGCTAATTTGCTTTAAAACATTCTACATTCACTTGAGAATCTGAAGAAACAACTTTACCTGAGACTATTCTAACCCACGAGAGGAAAGGGGTGGAGGAGCAAAAAACCCCCACAATAAAATACTGGAGATAAACCCAGACTAATGCAGGTGGATGAAACACACAAGCCAAATGACAAAGCTTGTGACTTTTTAGCCACTTTTTGTCAGAGAACAAACCACCTGTCACCAGCCACCAGGAAATGATATATCACAGAATAGTTGCTTAATGTAGGGAGCCTCTGGTGCTTGTTGTAGGACATAGTAAGTTGTAAATCCACATGTAGTTCTTTACTCTTGTCACTTAACACTGTAACAGCAGCGTGCAAAAACATACATAAAAAGACTGCACATGATGCCAATGGCAATTACTTAGTCCTCTCTAGTTTAGGGATACCAGTGAGTTTTAAAGTAATTTTAAAAGCTTAACACACCCAGTGTATACACTAGGTGTTTTTATTTGTTCTCAGAGTATTTTTCAAGATGCTGCTGTTCAAGGAAACAGTTTAAGGCACTGCTGAAGGAGCTTGTTTGTGGGGGCAAGCTGGGAAACAAGGGAAGCCATAAGCCAGTAAGGAAATGTGATTTTTTTTGGTACAAGCTGCCCCCATTTAGGCCCTTTTCAGATCCCTGTAGACACTGGGAACCTACAACCTGCAATCACAGACATCAGTCATGAGCAAAAGGTATAAAAGGCATCTAATTCTGTCAGAAGGAGAACATCTCTACTACACTGACATCAAAAGGAATGCCATGCACCTATGCTACCAGAGATGTCTAGATTTCATCAGTGTTTTGTCCTCAAAGAAACAAGTCTGAAATACATGAAAAAGCAAGGGGGGAATGGCTGTTTGTTACTTCCTTACATGTCAAAGCAGCTGCGTTCAAACTGTATTATAACTTCAGCACGCTGTAATGAATTTCTAAGGGATTCCAGTGAAATAGATGGTTTATCCTGTTCTTTGCAGTGATCTCTTGTAATCCTGCAACACTCCTGAGCTACAATACCTTCCTAACTTCAGTATCCCAAAGGAAGTCATTAGTTATGTTGTATCATCAGCCTGGTGATATTATCACTACAAATATTACCTGTATTGATCTGGAGCCATGTAGACATGACTGAAAGCCCTGCTTCAGATTAAGACATGAAAATCTAGCTTGCCAAGAGGTCAGGCACTGCATTACACCCTCAGGTGTGTCAGGCAGGTATCACAGGGAAAAGGAGTGCAGGGTAACTAAGGAGCAAATAGCTCTTTTTGTAGGGTAAAATCTTTAAATATAACACGCTTTCTAATGCAGTCCTTAGGTTATCACCCTGGTGATGCAAGTCTTTTTAGATGAACTGAACAAAGATACACATTTTGCATGCTTTCCTCAAAAATCCTCATGATTATGAGATCATGCATCAAAGTGAAAGGCTTGTTTTTTCCTCAAGGTAAGGTATGTGACTATCCAGCAATATCCCAGATTGTCTTCATGGAAACATTCTCATTCCAAAATATATGGGTGCAATCTTCCTATTTACTTTAAATCACTTCAGGACACTAGATTAAACTAAATAGAAAACAGACACTCTTGTTCTGGAACAAGGATTATCCTCACATGGAGACAATTAGCACTCATTTCATGTATATGCAGATAGTTACATGGTGCCTTTTTGGGACAAAATGTCTTTGTAAATCACCACACATGTGAAGACAGTAAAAGAAGACATAATTATGCTACCTGCAATCAAGAATAGCAATGGGAATACTGACAAATTATTTTCATATATCCCTAAAAATATAATTTATTTTTCTTAGTCTCACTAAGAGAATACGACACTGAGGATTAAAAAAAAAAACAAAACCAAAAACCTGAAGTGTGAAAACACTGACTGAATTTATATGAATAGAATCTCTAGGTTGCTATGTTTTAATACAGATTTGCCTCTGGAAAAGAAATTGCTCCTTTTCATAGCACTGCTGTCACCTGTCATAACCTTACACTGCGCTGGAGTCCCCATCAGCAGTGCCCGCTCCCCTCTGCCAGTTGTGCCATTACAGCTGTTTGAGGACCACACAGGGAACCCAAGCAGACTTTTGGGCTAAAAAGAGCCTCCTTTTGTGGGGCTCACTCCCAGCACCATAAGCAGCTGTCCCAGCACAACTGAGGAGACCAGGCAGGGATGGAGCAGCAGCTGCCCAAGGTGCTTCTTCCTTGGGAAGGACCAGTGTCCACATGGGCTGTGCACTTCTCCTTCCAGTCTGGAAAACAAGGGGCTTTTTGAATAGAAAGTTACATTTTCTTGCTTACTCCCCTGCAGAGTGCCATGTGCAGAAGTCTCAGGCCAGTGCCATGGCTGTCAGCTGGCTGGGAAATTACCCTGCAAGAAGTGACCTTTCGATTTTATGCACTTTCAAGTTTGCAGCCTGTGTAGGGCTTAAATGAGAGTGCAGAACAAGGAGCCCTGGGGCAGGCTTAGGACTGCAATCCCCATCCAACTGCAAGCATGGGACAAGCCCCAACATCCCTGTGTTCTCCCTCCCAGCAAGCAGATGGGAACAAGTGTGGGGAGTCCTCCCCTCTGCAAGCCAGAATGAGACAAGGGAGGGTGGTCTTGGGGTGGGAGTCAGACCAAGCCAAAGCCTCCACCAGACCCTCCCTCCCTTGCTGTATTCCATCCCCTGTATTCTTTCTTGGCTGAGCATCATTTTACTTAAGCCCAAAAAAGGAGAGCAGAAAACATAGACTAATTACAAAACAAATTAAGTGTCCAGGAGGAATATGCACTCAGGGGAAAGATGATGGGATACTGCTTCACCAGAGGAGAAACTAACCCTTCTGCCTTCTGCCAGCCTTGACCTACCCGTCTGCCATAACAGCAACTGCCTAAAAATAATTTAGATGAGTGTGGAGGAAGACATGATGGCAGAGTATTCAACTCTGGGAAGGTGAAAGATAAGAATCCCTGATTTAAATACATATGAACATATTCTGCGCTCCCCCTCCTAAGATATTATTTAATCTTTGGCAAAATCTGCAAAGCTTTTTCCTACCCCTGTAAATCGGCTTAGCGTGCTCGGCTGAGTACCTGCTGCTACCGCCGGCCATGCAGAGGGAGCCCTGGAAAAGCAAGGTATGTTGCAATTGTTCACACCGGTGGTCTGAGCTTGTTCTTACTTTACAGAAAGTAAAATCAAGATCAGCGTAGGCTGCTGCCATCCTCACTTCCATAAAATTCAAAAGGCAGTGTAATAATAACCTAGGGAGAATGTTGTATTTTTAGGGTGGGATTACAGAACTCGCACTATGAATTTTAATCTCAGGAATCATCATGTTCTTTTAGGGGTTCTTTTTTCCTGGGAGTTTTGCACACTTCAGTCATTTAACTTTTTTAAATCTTCCTACATTTGGAGAGAGAGGGAAAAAATACCTGCCTGAAACTTTTAGCATTAAAAAACCCCACAACATTTTTGTCTAACGTAATTACTGACAGATTCCAATTGGAAAGCTGTTGCTTTTATTTTAATTTTATTAAAGGAGTGAACAAAGGCTGCCCAAGGCACCACAATAAAATTACATTAACTGTAAAATTACATTATTAATTCTTTAATCTCACTTGAGGCCTCAAGCTGTTGCTATGTCCAATTACCCAGCTAACCACCTGTCAGAACTGTAAAGCTAGTTTAACATTACCTCCAGGACAGTTGTGTGCCCTGTGTTCAGTCAGGTCTGCCAGTGAATCGAAGTCCTGCTGACAGTTATCGCAGGTGTAAATTGACTCATCCTCCATGTCTTCATCTTCCTCATTTCTCTCTTCCTGGCTCGTCACACTGTTCCTCTCTTCCAGGGCCCGGCTGTCCTTCCCTTCGCTCTCCAGCTCTCCTCCCAGGCCACCTGCCAACAGCAAGAACATCCTCTAAGTTTGAGAGGTCTGAAAAATAAGAGCTTTAAGAAGGATGTTGCGCTTATTAAGATACATTTAATTACAGCCGCTCTCACATTATTCCCGACACCTTTCATTATATTAATGTGGTTTTTATATCATGTGGTGCAACAATTCTCAACTGTATTCTCTGCTGCTTAGTGCGAATCCTGCAAACACTCACTCCTAATCTTCTCTGGTGGGTGTATAGCGGGAGCCTCTAACTCTGTCATATAAAGTTGTTAGTGTTTTATCACTTAACCAGATTCTCAAAGCTTTAAAAATTGGCAAGATTAATTACAGCCCTCAAAGAAAAGGCATGTGCTGAATTTTAATTCTCAGTGCTCTCCTCTTCCCATCGCCCCCAAGCCCCAATATTAGTAACAACAAGCGAAAAAAATGCTCTAGCTGAATATCCCAAAGCACACACGTACCCCAGGACATGAGAGGTCTTGCTGAACTAATGAGAGGCACTTGGTTGGGCAGATGAGCCTGACATTGTGCTGACCTAGCTGAGAGCAGACACAGTACATCTGACCTTCAGGTCTCTCCGATATTTTTTATCTTGGTCTGTGACCGGAGTGTGGGCTAGCACATAAATCTTTGCCAGCCCCCCCAGGTTTTTGTCTGCATTTGTGCACAGGGAGACTGAGCTCTCTGACAGCCCCAGAAACTCCCCAGTCTGGGGGGCCGAGCAGCCCAGGGCCATGCAGGTGGCAGCTCCACACAGGGGGCAGCTGGCTCTCCACTGGCCATGGGGTGGGTGGCAGGACAGCTGCTCAGTCCCTCCAGCACACCCTCAGCAGCCTTTGTGAGAGATAAGCTTGCAGCCACATCCTCCTGCCTCCAGGACACCCCCTTGGCCACAGCGGACACCCAGATGTGCCTGAAGCCAGTCCATGCAGCACTGCACACAGCCCTTGCTGGGGGTCTCTGGAGAGGCCACAGAGCTGAAAATTCCCTTCTGAGTCCCTGCTGCCCTCTCAGCAGGGAAGCATCCATTAGGCACACTAGCCATGGTGGCCAGGCTTTGGTGGCCAGCTGAAACAGAGCTGCCTCTCCTCTTCTGCACACAGGTTCCCCAACAGAGGAGATAGAGCCCCAGGTGCTACACCTGCACTATTTCACCTGCCTCCACAAGCACTGATGCTCTTAATACACCCTGTCAGGATGATGGGAACACTTGGGAAGTCATTCAGAGTGAAACAGAACCACAGGCTCTGCCAGCAGAAGAGATCCTTGCACACTGGCTGACCCCAAAAGCCCAGAAGCTGCTCTCAGCCAGGTAGGACGGAGATGCCACTTGTTGGTTTGGGATGCCTTTGGGTTTTAAGCCATTAAGGAAGGACCAGAAAACAGAGAGATGAATTGTTTCTAAAATCAGATCACGCCAAAAAGATTAAGGACAACCAATGCTGAGAATATGAAGCAAAGCTGAAAATAAAATTTATTCAAGACGAAAACTGATTACCACAAGCACTGCAATTCAGACACACGCATTAGTAGAGCTCTGCTATGACTATCTAGCCAGAGCACATTTCATACCATCTTCTACTCCGTGCATGGTAACATAAATCAACTGGTGTAAAACACTCTGCAGCTTTCCATGGAGCACTCGTAACATGACGTACCCTTCCAATTGCAATGGAAATATTAAAAATCAGTGCCTGCAGTGGTGTGTCACAGCCTCCCTCTTAGCAGTTAACTGATCTGCACATTTTCAGATTCTTTTACTGCTAAATTATACATACCTTTCTACTACAAAATTTCCATTAAGGGCGAGATATAATATTCATCTTAACAAATCAGATATGCCACTTACACAGCAGTAATGAATTTAAGGATTTAGTTATAAAAAGTATCGCTCACTAAGCAGTCCATATTGTAAGTCATCATCTATACTATGTTTATTCAATAAAATGCCACTAGCTGAACCTCATGCTTTATAGACTCGTCCTTAAATAAAAATGTCTTGTAATGAAAAAAAAACCACAATTCTGGTTCTCTTATATTACTACTTCGCCAAAGAATAAGTCATTTTTAGACCTATGTTAGCTTTGCTTTATTTCACACATCATTTAATGTATATATTCAAATTATCACTTACATTTCATCATATTTACTTGGCACACCTTTATACAGTGTCTCATTCCAGACTGCAATCACAAGCATTTTAGCTCATTCAATCTTTTTAAAGCCTATGTCCTGCAGACTTGATAGTTAATAAATCAGAATGTCAACTCTCCAGTTTTATGACAGAAACCTATAAAAAGAGTCCAAGAATATAAATGTAAGCTGAAGAATTGGCACCTGAGTCCATGCTGCCTGCTGACAAAGGCCTCGGGAAGCACTTCTGAACCGGCCTCACCACAACCTGAAGAAAGCTTTTAGGCAACTTTGGGGAGCTTTAAGGGACTCTCAACTAACATTTTTCAGCAGAAATGCTGTCTTTTGAGAGTTAACCTAAAGAACAGCTGATCTGGTGAGTACACTGTGACAAATTCATCCTTGGTTTTACTCCAATACTTCGTGACTACACCAGGGATAAAGCTGCTCGACCGAGTCCAACAATAACAAATAATTTAGCACACTGCTTTAGGAAAAATAAATTGTACAATGTGAGATAAGAAAATAGATTCCCCACTGCAAAGCAAAATTCCAGAAACATTTTTTAATTCCCTGTTGAATGGGAAATCTGATCCTCTAGGCAACTTCTTAAAAACGTCGTTGCTTGACAGAGTTATATGTCAAATAACACAAGAGTGAAGCTTGCAAAAATTATTTAGCAAATGCAACACTGCTTTACAATGGGATGTTTTTTCTGGTTTTGGCCAGCTGAAGGACTTGTACATGTCTGCCACACCTCTGTGTTACTGTCCTTCAAACAAAATGGTCTTCAGATTCCTCTGCTGAGAGCTGCACACTTTGTGCTTGCCTTGCAAATACCAAACACTGCTGAGAAAAATCTGTGGTGCTCCTTGGGGTTTTGACCGCAGGCTGCCAGCAGGGTGTGTGGAGTGCGGGCGGCCCTGGGGAGACACTGGCTCCTCACCCAGGGGAGCAAAACAAGCAGGGCAGTGATGGGAATGGGTGGTCCAGCCAGCAAGGAAAAGCTTCAAACGCAGCCCAGCTGCTCCCGCAATGAGCTCAGTTTCCCTGATGAGGACAGCAGGCCACGAGCATTCCTTGGGAGCTCATTTCTGCAGAGCTCTGCTGTAGCAGTTCACAAATTTAACCTGCAATTTTCCTGCTGGCAAGATCTCCAGGAGCACCTCCTTTGTGGGTGCAAGCACACTGCCAGGGGGGTTTGGGTCACCCAGGAGGCCAAGGTGCTGCTGGCACCACGAGCAGGGCTGGCTTTGCAGCTGGGCCTGGCTCTGAGGGGACACGTCTGTGCACCACCAAGCAAAGGGGGTTTTTGAGTGCCCGAGCCAACAGGACCTTTTGCAGTCTCCAAAGATCAGTGGCTGCCTTGTGGCACCAAGCAATACGTTTACTGCCACAGCTAGTTTTTAAGACTCCATTTTTAAGCCTTCCATTTTAGTGAGCTTAATTCATTAGTAACTTGTTTCCATCTAGATTGCTAAAAAAATTTGCAATAATCACAGTTACCAACCTGGAGGAATTTGTGCACCCAACACCACTGTGAGGACAGCACAGCACCACGGGCACACAGCTCACACCCGTGTGAGCACAAGGTGTGCTCAGCACAAGGCCCTGGCAAATGCCAGCAAAAGGGAACTGCTGGCAGCACCAGGATAAATGATCAGGATAAATGATCACTAATCAGTTCCAAAGATGGGGGGGTAACATTTTGGTGTTATGAGTAATTTTTAAGTGACCATGCCATATCTAATGATGGTTCTAGCAATCCTCTTTTATGAGTAAGACAAGATACAATTTGAGAGGCCAGTCTTAAAAGTATACCTCACTACTCAAAATGTCCGAAAATGGGGTGGGGGGACTTTTTGTTTTTCTTTTCTTTTCTTTTTTTTTTTTTTCCCCCCCCCCCCCCTTTTGTCCCCTGTAGCACAGTGGAAGGTCTGCAGGGCTTTACACAAGAATATTTTACCCTATGACCTAAACAATCTGGCCAACAGTCAGGAATATGTTATTCTAATTGCCACTAAAGTTAATGTTGTTAATGACTCTTGTTTTTTTCTATACAAGCCAGCTTATGCTCTAGAAAGTTACTATTTCAAAGGAGACAGCAAGAACTGGGAGTGTTCCTGCCTGACCTGGTGGTCCAAGGAATGTGGCAAATTTGGCAAAGCTGAGAAAGTGAACTCCCAAAGGCCCAGTTTGAAAGTTGCAGTCAGTAGAAATGCCTTCTGAGCTGTGTTCAAAACAGCTCTGTTACAGGAACAACTCACTGCTAAAGCCAAATATTTGAAAACAGATTACATGTACCGTGTCCAGCTCGGGCCCTCCTCAAGTCAAGAGCAGATTTCCCTTTCTTCAGTCAGCTTGGGACAGACAGCCCTGCCACCAGGCTGGGACTGTGCTTGGAGCTTAGCGTGGCACAGCCTCAGCCCAGGAGCACAGTGACAGCCCAGCCACGAGAGCCACAGCAAACTGCTTTGGGGACTTTGGTTAGTGGGGCAGGACTGCAGGCAGAGCCATACTGGAAAGATGCTGATGCCTACCTACAATTTCCACTGAAACACTTGGAAATGCGTAACACCTTGCAACACGTGGGCCAGAAGAATTGAAAAGAAACCAACCTCAAGCTTGTTTTTTCATGTGTGGAATCAATTATGGACAGTTTAAATTTTTTATTCTGTCAACACAATACAGGGTAGGCAAGCCTTTCTATCTTTGAGCCAGTAAATTTTCTGGGGCTTTTCTTTAATTTTTTTTAAGCCCAAGGACTTTTTGAAGCTGGGATTTATTTTAAATCTAGGGCTGCTCTTAGGAACATGCTATTTAGTGCAGGGTTATGCTTGGCTTTAAATAGGTCCAATTGCCATACAGAGCTAAGTCTGCAAAGTCACACTCTGCAAAGCACCACGTAAACATCTACACACACATGGACATGCACTGCCAGGTCTGGCAGCTGGAAGGCAAAATGTAAAATGAAGAGCAGGAAGGAGGCATTTCTTCACTCCTCACCTCGGTCCAAACAAAAACAAACAAAACCAAACAAAGGTCTCACAAAGCACCACGGTTATTTCTAGAAGTTTTCCTGCGATGCAGGACAAGTGATAAAAGCACAGGGCACTGAAGAAATAAAAGCTAATTGCTGGAGGAGTGATGGGTGCTGGCAAACAACTGACACCTCCTGGGGCTTGGCAGAGCCCTGCAGTGCCCACCCAGGGGTGCAGCCTTCCTGCCCCGTGGCCACAGGGCTACCCCTGCAAGACAAAAGGAAAGGAAATTTCATCCATAATTAGGAAGTGAGAACAAAAGAGACAAATGACTTAAAGGAAAAGCCTAATCTAAACGTTTGTTAGTGAATGTTTTGCTCAGCGTCAAATGCCAAATCAGTGTGGGGGAGGTTTCTACTTTTATGTGGTTTGTTACATTTTAGTGTTGTCTTTAGCTCTGTAATACAGAAAGAGAGTCCAAAGTTCTCTGTACTTGTGATCAAAGAATGAACAAAAGCCAAAAAGTCACTAGTGTTTCAGTAATTAAATCACAAACAAACTTAAACTTCATCGTAGATGAAGTCTGGGTACTCCCATTCTGCGACTCCTCAACTTTTCAGAAATGTCTTTTTAAACACTTCCATTTGGAACACAGATATGTGTGTGTGCTACCTCTCAATGGGCCAGGGTCCTCCTGTGAGCTGCTGTAACCTCTGCAGCCGTACGCACACAAAGCTGCCAAAAATCTGCTCCAGCGAAGCAAAGCAGGTCAGAAAGCATGGATTGCATCCCAGCCCTAGGACCAGGACCAGGTATCAAAGGCAGCTCATTCCACACATCAAATCATCACCATGTGTATCAAAGGCAAGCAGGTTTGGTCCTCCATCATGCAGTGCAGCATACCACTTTCACATGGTGTCAAACCACATGTGGTAAAGAAAAAAGGTGCCTAGCTGAAAAACAAAGAGCCAGAAAGGAATAATGCATGGAACACCACAGTACATTGATGCAATGGTAAATCACATGGGATGACTACATGACAGGGCAAGCGAGCAAAGTGCAGGCACACAACCCTGCTGACACTCAGTCACCATGCAATGCTTCTCTCAGGCTGAAGAGATCCACACATCGGATCTTGCCTTCCCTCAACAAGGGGAAAGAAACAATCATAATACCAAAAAAATTATTTGATCCAGCATGTAGTTAATGGTGTTGGCCTCCTAAGACTTACAACTTAATAAAATTGATCTCACTGCAGTACTGTAATGAAGAACAGTAGGATAAGGCTACCCTCGAACCATGAAAATTGCATATTGTTACCTCCTCGTGCCCTCCTAGGGCTCTGGCCGCTGCAGCCTCTGCGAGCTGTCATTTGTCTGGCTCTGACAGCAGCTCCACCAACAAGCAGCAACGGTGGCTGCAAGAGCTTCTTTTGGAAAGGTAGGGGAAGACAAAGTGTTCTCTGCATAATAACCCACGGGATAAAGCACAGATTACACCAGTAATACTATTTTATGTGAAAGGTGTTAACAATAAAATATACAAAAGCCAGAGATATTAGGAAGCTCGCATGATGACATTTCACAACAGAGCCTTATTACACTTCAGCATGTATTAAATCATAATAATTTGTAAGTAAATGGATAGTTCTCAAAAATCTTCAACTTGGCAAAGGAAAACTAATTTAGCAGGGTGCAGCACCTCCTTCTATATCTGCTGGTACACACACTCTCAGAGAAAGGGGTTCCAAGCACCCCAGGAATAACTGGTGCCAGCACCAACACTGCACCTGCTTCTGCTGGCCCTCACAGAACTGGTGCTGACAGCCCTGCACATCCCACAGCTGCCTCTCAGCAGCCTTCTCTTAGCTTACTTACACCAACACTTCTCAGGGAAAATGTCCGTCTTCCTTCAGATAGAATGCAATTTTCTCAAATTAGCAGCAGTTTAAGAAAACCCCAAGTGTCTACCTGGAGTTTAAAGGCATGGAAAGTGGCAGGAGCACGCAGCAGAGGACTGGCAGCTCATTGCACTTTCCTTTGCTGTAGCAGTCACAGATTTCACACACAGAATGGGTGACACACAATAACCTCTTGCCCTGCAGTGCCTTGCTTCCACCTGAGCCCACCTACATCTCTACATTGTTATCTCTGCTACAGAGATGCACCATGCCTATATTTAGAGATATGTATGTATGGCATAATTGCCCTGTTTTATCCAGTGAAAGCAAGACTCTGCCATCTTTTGCTCCATGCAAATACAACCTGGCTGCTGGGCTGTGTGTGGCAACTCCCAGAACAGTGTCTATTTATACAGCCAGTCCTGGCTCCAAGCTCTCTGGAACAGTGTCCATGTACATCCAGCATCTAACCTGAAACCCACCGGCTTTGCTCAGTCAGTGATTCTTACACATGCCACTCACATACACAAACTCACCCTACAATTCTGTTTTCTTGGATCAAGATTTCCATAGTATCCTTTAGTCAACATACTTGAGAAACCTTTTAATAAATGCTGTTAATTTTTTTATTGATCAAACTGTGAGCCATTTAATTTTCCGTTACAGCAGAAATCTCCTATAGGAGCATTCAGATTGAGTTTCTTTATTCTGTCTCTAGAAGCATGTCACTTTTCATTATTGCTTAAAAATTAGAAAGCAGCTTCTCTGTTCTTTATGGCTTTTTTTAAGTTTAGTTACTGAAGGGTTATTAAACTTGGAAAATATACAGACAGGCATAATGTGATGAATAAGTTCCTCACTGTCTCTAACCAACTCTAACATTAGCTTTTTTTATAATTTTTTTAGGTTTATTTTCACTGAAAGACTGCCTGTAATTATTACTCATGTTCTCCCCAAACACTTATGTTACTAAAGTGTGAAATGTCTTCTAACACAAAGACAGTTCTCTGGGAAGTAATTACGAAAATGCATTCAGGGGCAATAATTTTATATTAACTGTCAGCAGCATACATCTTCTGAAAAGGCACTTGTTATGAAGGAATTATTTGTGTGGAATTTGAAGGCACTGAAGGCAAAGGAAAATTGCAGAAACACATTAAACTGAAACTCCAGCTCCCTCATCAAGGGTCAGTTTATGTTTAAATCATTACCTTGAAGGCAACCCCACACTTTCCAAAGAGTCTATTAGAAAGATAATTTCAATTTATCCACAAATTGGACACAGTCTCCAGTTTTTGGAGCGGAACAATTTGCACCCCCTTTTTAAGGAAATTTCTGAGCAGCTAATCGAAAGAGATATGTCTGAAAATTATGGACTTCTATTAACCTTTCACTGATGACACTAAAGATACTTGCTACTGATTTATGGGTAGTAACAAAAATAGTGGCCTCAAAACTGACCAAGCACATTAAAAAGATATCTGCGTCTGTAATGGCTGCAAGAAAGGATTTAATGAGTATTCACAGTAACTTTTAGCCTACAGGCCAATCCCTCAGTCCTTAGGAAGGTGAAATAACTCAGTGAAAGGTTTTTAAAAAGTGAAACCCAGCAACAGCAATTAAGCAGCACATCCTTTTAAAAGTGGTTTTTTAAAAAAATCAAATAAGGAAATCATATAAACACCACCAAACAGTAAAATTTCCTCTTAATCGTGGCTGCAGGTAATGTTTCAGCCTTTCTAGTGCTTTTACTAAAATGATTTAGATGTTGCTATGCTATGTGACAAATGCACTTACATGCCGAAAAGCGGACAAAGAGCTGAGTTATTATTATTTATTTGCATGCAAGCAGCAGTGGGATTGTACTTTATAGTGTTAACAGCACATAGTGTTTATCAGCTCTTCAGTGTTTGGCAGCCAGTTTAACAGGATAAATATGGGATGGAAACACTTTCCCGACACAAAAAGCATTGTAAGTGAATTTTAGGGAAGGCAGTGAAAGGCGGGGATCGGAGCAGTGCAGAGTGAGCCAAAGTGTTTGGTTGGAACAGGGCCCAGCTACTGACCACAGTCACCCCAGGGTGCCCTCCCCAGGCCAGGCACAGACACTGTCCCCAAGGGCTGCAAGGACAGCAGCACCCCCTTTTTCACTGGGGTCTCCTCCTTGGCAAGGACAGGCTCAAAACCCTGTAGATCTGTTTTGTGCATCTCTGTGGCATCCAGATCAGAAAACGTGTTTGCACCCAAGCTGCTCGACAGTCACCTGCAAAGACTCTATCCACTTACTCAAGATTTGTGATTGCCATGCCACACATGCCTCTGAAAAAGATGCTGCTGTCCACTTCAGATTCCAAAAGTGCAGCTGAATGGGAGTAACTGCCACCTTCTGTTCCAATAATGAGGTTCAAATCAAACCAGATCTCACACCCATTTTAGATGCATGCATTTGAGATATACAGTTCATTTATGCACACAAAGAAATCAGAATGCAGCAACTATTAACTTCAGAGTGAAGTGCACTTCCTTGTAAAAATGTGCTTTTCACTCTTTCACATACAACTGCTAAATAATATTGACCATTGTAGTCCGATAAATACATGTAACTTTTCAGAAGAAAAATGGCACTTAAACTTTATTTAGGTATATGAATACTTTAATAAAACTCAACTTATTGTTTTTCAAGTCTTTTTTGAAGAAAAGTGTTCTGTTTCCAGCAGTTCTATGGAATTCAGCTCACAGCTAACATGGGACTTCTTAATCACTTTTTAATCCATAGCCATGACAAACCCTTTCCTTTCTTTGAGGAAATGGTGTGAACAATTTTCTTTTTTTTTTTTT
>VYXD01011001.1:557812-591611 GCA_013397195.1 Hylia prasina
TTTTTGTGGCCTTTTGGTTGTTTGGCACTTTTTTACTTCAAGGTAAAGCCAGATATCTGCAAAACTTAAATCTATAACTCCCTGAACAGACAGAATATTCAGAAGGCTTAATAAAATTCACATGTAGCTTGTTATTGCAGCTGCATATCAAACGCAAAAATAAGGTATTGACTGATTCCACTCAAAATAGCAGCTGCTGGAACTCTTTATTAAAATAAACCTGTTGGTTTTCAAAGAGAGAAGAATTACAGATGATGTAATTTACCATAAGTGATAAACGCCACTACATATTTTGATGTCCCTTTACCTAATTCAAAATGCAGATTCGTTTATGGTTCCTTCATAAGGTCCAGGACTTTGAATTGTCCTTTCTGCAGGAAGTTCTGGTCCTGGAGAATTCGTGTCTTCAGTGTACAGCCCTCAGTGTATGCTCACAGGAGCAAGATGTAAGCAGAGCAAGGACTCCATACAAAAATACCCTCTTAGGCCCCTGAATTTATTTCCTTTCAAAATGCACTTTTCTCATGCTTTAAATATGGATTTGTTTAAAAGTTTGCTGAAAAGGAATGCCTTTCACAAAACAAACTGGTAGGATCCTACAGGTAGCATTTACATTCCTCCTTTTATACCTATAAAAACCCCAGAAATTAGGACTGAGAGGGTATGAGAGCCCTCTGCAAACTGTCAGGAACCAAGGGGCAGATCAATACAGAGGGAAAAAGTGGAACAAGAGCAAAAAACGTATTGGGGTAGAAAGGAAAATACAGGCAAATTAGAGAAAGCAATAATTATTTCACTGACCTTCTCACGGGTCTTGGTTTGCTCAGAACCTGCCTGGGTTATTTTCCATTGGGAATGACAAATGTGTGGCTGAAGGAGCACAGAAGGGACCCACTTCTGTGATAACTGTGCCTGGAAGTCTTCAAAACTGTGATTAAAGACTTGAGAGGCTTCAGTGGGGCCAGGTTTGTGGAGTTAGCTTCTCTGGTAAAACTCTGGTTTTTATCCAGGGTAGAGGGTTGAACCTGGACCACAACTTTGTTGTGGTTTTTATGGCCTGATCAAATACCCCACATCATCTTTGGAGAAAAAACCCTCACTGACTTTCTCTCTACAAATCTGGCTTGCTCTGGGGGAAAAAAAAAAAAAGAAAATAATAATAATAATAATAAAAAATATTTAAACTGCACCTTAGGAAAAAGCCATGCTTTCCCAAACTCATGCTCCAGTCTCTCTGCAACCAGTTACTGCTGGCAGAGGCTCACGCTGCTGCTCAAGGAGAGCCTTCCAAGCTGGGCACTGCCAGCACAGAGAGCAGAAACTGGGAAAACAGCAGCTACGCTGCTCCAGCTATGGCTGGGAGGGACATCTGTAGGTAGCCCAAGTGATTTAGGGGCTAAGATTCACAACAGACTGTAGTAAAACCCCATAAAATTGGAAATTAATTTTATGTAGGTAGGCACCTATATCCAAACGGCTTCAGAAGAGCAGGGCTTGCAAGCTTTCAGAAATGTTACCCTCGGGTCTTGTCGTGCATCTCTGCTCAACCAAGCACCAGGCTGGGCACCCTGTCTTGGTGCAGGGATTCAAACCATAGCAAAAGGATTCAGCTAATGAACGTGAAAAAAAGCAGCTGTTATAACAAGATTCTCAACCAGAAAAGAGATAAGAAAATCATACTATGCAGCACAGGCAAGGGTATTTAACAGGTGGGAAGTTATTAGAGAACCATTGGGTTTTGCAGAGTCTTCCCTCCCATGTGCCCCTGGCCAGCTCCTGCTGCACAAACACACACCAAACCTGCTCAGCAGATACACCCAGGAGACCACCACAAGCCAACAAGGGATGACTCAGGAAGTTTCCTGCCACTTCCTGCTCTTTCTCTCCTCCCTGGGTTTAAAAGAAGTGATTCCGGGCTGTGGGCTCAGTTAAATTTCAGTCTGTGTTTAAAACAAGCCCACATGCAAAATTTAATGTACCTCAGATTTCCTTTCTAATTTCTCTCCTCAATACCGAACTCTGAAGTCCTACACGTTTCACTTGACAAAGCCATTAATTCAGTAATTTCACGTAATTAAATCATGCAAAGCAGAGTATTTAAATTGGAGCTAAGTGAAATATACTTTTGTGCAGCTCATGCTGTTAGAATTGTGCTGCATGCTATTCTGCTGCTGCTCATTTATTAATTTAGGATCGGCTGAAACGTGACACTGTGTAATAAGGAATTCACTGGTTTCAACAGTATTAGATATTAAAAAAAAAATTAAAAATCACAGAGGACAATGTATCAAGCACCAAATTAAATAAATTAATCCCTTTGAAAGACCCCTTAGCAGAGCACTTCTGCACCCAGCTGAAACTGGCACCCAGGTTTGCACTTTTCCTGTGATAACTAATTTCTGGTTAAAGGTTTTCAACTATTTTTCCCTGGAATAAGCAGTGAGTTGCACTAGTCCTCCAGTGTAGTGATACTTTACCAATGATAACACTTTTTTCCGTAATATCTTCCTGCATTTCCTGCATTTTTTTCATCTAGCCCTATGTGGTAAAGAAAGTGGGAAAACACATTTAGAAGACTTAAAGCTAAAATGACTTTAAAGTTGGGTCTCCCTCAGCCCCTCCTCTCATTCAGCAGGTCCCAAGTGTCAGAGCAGGAGACAGCAGTATGTACACAGCACTGGGAACTGGCAGAGCCCTTGGATCTACCATGAGAATGATGGAAGGCAAAAAAAAGAATAAAAAGGACAGATAAAACCTGAAGTTCATATTTTTTTGCTGGCAAATCAGTAATAAAGGTGACGAAATTAAGATGGCCAAAAAAATAGTGGAAATACTTTAAGTAATTAACAAAGTCTCTCCAGAATGTAGTGGTGTTGGGTTTGTTTTATTTTTTTTTTTCCCCCATCAGTACTTTCTGCTTCTCCAATTTCTTGTGAATTACCTTAATTGGGCTCTTCCAGGTAGGCTGGAAGTTCCTTCACTTCTTCCTGGCCTCAAAGGACACCTGTGAGAGGGGCAGCTCTGGCCTGCTCATGATAGCCCTCACCAGATCCTGTTCATAATGAGCTGCTCCCACTAATGAAAAAGGGGGGGCTAGGGGGAGATATTGTTGCTGTTGTAATTAAGCTTGTGAAGAGTTTATTTGGAGAGAAATTAGATTTATTTACATGCTGCTTTGTTGCTGATGAAGCACCAGCTATCTGGGAGAACTTCTAATTAACCCTAATTTAGTTGATGCGCTCTTTAGCAGCCCCATTCCCTGTGTACTTCCCAAGGTAAAAAGTAGTAACTGTAACAAAATTATCCTTTTTTTAAAAGGCACTTTTGGGGGAGAAACTAGTCCCAACTTTTTTCTTTACATTATGGAATTTGTGTTTTAGTTGCTGACTGGCAGGAAGATGCACAGTTGACAACTTTATCCTACTCCATAGGTTTTCCAGCAGCCTGTGGTGGGGGCAGAAAAAGAGGTTAGGGGTTTGCTTTGGACCTTTCCACTGCTCTACAGCCATCACAGCTAGGAGTGTATTTTTAAACCTCTTCCACTCCCTACATCCTTGTCCAGTTATGCTGTCTGGCTGCAGATACGGTTTTAAATTATTTCATTACAGGATCAAGCTAAAAATCACTTAACTCTTAGGATGTCTTTTCTTCTTTAATAGTTCACTGCTGCCCTCACAGTGCCTGTGGTGTAGCTTTTCTGAGTTGCTTGTGACTCAGAAAGACATTTAAAATACAACAGGACTACAACCTCTTTACATAAAAAACCCACTAAACAGTCTCCAGTTTTTAAAAAGCATTTTGGAGGAAGAGCAACACTAATTCTTACTTAATTTCACACACACACCATGAACACTAAGCACCACTTTTTGGACTTATGGACAAAAAGTAATTTAGTTCTGTTATACAGAAGCTTTTCCATCACAACACAAACCCTGAGATTCAAAGACCATTTGCAGAAGTGATATCCCTTGTCTTCACCACTGCAGTTGTTTGCACATGCAGTACATAAAGACAAAAAATGAAAAAAAAAAAAGTAGATTTCGCAAACATTGTGTCGGGAAATGGTTTTACCAATCTATTACAAACTTGTGCAAATTTCTGCTTGAAATTCACCTTAATCAGAAAAAGTACATTTTTGCTGCACAACCTTTCTTTCATAAGATTATAGACCAAATGCTGCTCTCAGTTATACCTCACTAGCCTTGTTGATTTTCTTTATGCTTCTTGGACGTTACTGTGGAAATTTGGCAATAAATGTATTTTGTTTAATATGAACAAGGAAGAGAAGCCAAATGCTTTTTACACAGAACATTTCTCATTCATTTAGCAGAATAAATGGTCTTCTGGACTTCTGTGCTAATTGCAGAGAGTCTGATATGAACTGCTATTCAAGGTTTAAGCCCTCTTTCTCAGTTTCAATAATGGACACACATTCTATGAAAAGTAATGACAGCATTACAAACCAACTATTTTTCTGCAAATATTTGATTAAATTAACAGTGCAAAATTGAAATCTTCCCATTTGTCAGTGAAAGAAGCAGGACAGACTATAGATATTTTTATTTAATATTGTCAAAATTTTGTAGAGGAAGACTTCAATTCAAAACACTGTCTTATAGACTTTTAAGCAAGCTTCATAGCCCAGAAAAGGCACTGATTTTTTTTTGTTGCTACAGTTGCATCTCCTTGATGTGTCAGCAGGAATGGCCTGACATAGCCCTTCTTGGGAGAATGCTAATTCGAGTCCAAGTTACACATCTCTTTTAACAAAAACCATAAGTGAAATCAAGATGGAACTAATCAGTCTGTCAAAACGATACATTTACAAACCACAAAAACATCTTATTTGAATAAGAAAGAAATAGTTCTCTGATTTGCTTTCTGTGAATGGAAACAACAATTATCTCCAATTGTATTTATTCATCTGACAAAATCAGGGCACAGGAATTTAGTGTCATTTAAATCACCTATAGCCCCTATTCAAGCTAAATAATACCAATAACCACAAGTCTACACCATGCCCAGCTCAAGGCATCCAAAAAGCCTCTCAAGAAAACCACCACTCCTCCTCTCAAGGAGAACACAACAGATTAAAATAAAATATACACAGACAGAGCAACAAATCTAAATTTCAAACCCTTCTCAGAGGACTTTTTCTGCCAAGGTGCTTCAGTCGGCCCCAGGTCACTACACACAGAGGGACATGACCAGCAAGCACCTTCCCACACTATTTCTCTCAGATTGAAAATTCTCTCTGGCTTTGGTTCAAACAACAGTCAGAGTATTAAAATACATACACACACTACATGGAGATCTCACCATGTCAGTGGTTTTCTTTTTCCAAGCCAAAACTTCCAACCAATAGGGAAGAGATTTGCCTACAGGGTCCCTCCATTTTATGCTGGCAAATAACTTCCCCCAGAAATGCTGCAGCTTGCTTTATCAAGGCTCTTGATGGGGAAACTGGGATGAAGTGACATGTGTAATCCCATCATAAGGAAAAAGCACTGTTATATATCCAAGTATTCCTTTTGAAGCTTTGATGAATTTACTAAGAAAATGTAAGTGGACTCACTGACTAGAACACTCAAGTTTAAGGAAAAGCATGTTTTCTTTAGTCATAACAATGCAATAATATTTCACAGCTCTTAAAAGCACCTTTTGTGTTTGAAACACATAAGTAACACTTGCATGTCAGTTTATTTGTAAAACAAACTTTCCCTGCTGCAGGAGCCTGAAACACCAAGTGGTGTTTCACTGAGAGCACCGAGTGGTGGGTCTCCCCTTTTCTGAGGAGAAGTAAGCCTTTATCCAAACATTACACCTACAAATTTCAACCCAGCAACAAAGATGGTGAGCTTTCTATATCTAGATGATTACATCACTAAAATATATCGAACAGATTCATGGCAAATGCATCAAAGCTTTCAACAAGACTGGTTATTTTTCAGCCAAATTACCAGGCTGATGTTTAACTACCAGAAAGCTGAAGGAGTCCTTGTTTATCTGTCGCAAGCTACCAACTTATCCTCAAGGAAAGGCCAAGCTAAAACATGTACCTCTAAAGCCACACTGTTCAGCAGCAGAGTAATCTCATTCTGACTCACATGTTTACATTTTTACTGCTAATTGATTTACCCCTTCTGAAGGAGTTGCCTTGAACAGGAGGCGTCCCTTCTTTCTCCCCTTACCCCCCCGCTCCAGCTTCATTACAACCCTGAGCTGTTGCCAAAATGAGATATTGCCTCATTTTTGGTACCATGCCCTTGAAGGCATCTTATTAGAAAAGACCATTTCTTAATTAACATTTTTGATCTTTAATCTATTACACATCCCTTTAATCCCATACGGAGGAGCTTTTGGCCCACTTCCGCGGCATGGCGGTGGGAGGCAATAGACTTGGCAATTTGTGCTGAGGGCTCTCTCCCAGCTGGGCTCCAGCACGGCCAGCTGCAGGGCTGGCTATGCTCTCACTGGTCAGCAGCAGACATTTGCAGTTATTATTTTACTGCCTTTTTTTTTTTTTAGTATAGATTTTAGAGAGCCACTGCTCGGTATTAAAGCCAACAGGCAGAATGGCAAGCTTGTGGATGAGATCAGACTTCAGCAAGTGGCAGTCAAGCTCTTAGAATAACCAGCAAAACTCTTAAGTGGGAGATTTAGTGGATCACCAACATGTGAAGTGTTAAAGAAAAGTACAATGGTAAGTCCCTTACATCATTTTACTTGCAAATAATTACAGCAATTACAATGTGCTAACTGGCAATTAACATTACAGGCTTCACAACTCACCAGAATTTTTTAAAACACGCTGTGGTCCTATGTAAATTGTCTCTTTGGTACTTCTGATTTGGTGGCTGTATGAGCTAATGGCTACACATTAGCTCAGTAGATCTCGGGAACAGTATTGCCCACGTGCCAGATAATTTAATTAGAGGCTTGATCTTGTCAGAGCTTTATGCAACACAGACTGCTTCCAAGCAAAGTGTGTGGGTTTTTCCTTTCTCTTTAGTGTTTTGTGACTGTCTAATAATTTCTGCTAACGAACACCAAAGCTATCCAAGGGAGAAAGGAAGCACGGGTAGTGCCACACACCAACAGGCAGCACTCCAGTCCCAAGTGCAAGAAATTCAAAAATATGTAGAGCAAGACACACTGAGCACCTCTTCCACACACACCCCAGTCTACTACCAGGTCTCTGCACGCATCTATTAAATCTTCACTGCGCTGTTACTCAGCCCCCAAAAAAGACAAAGGTCACTTGTCTCCAAGTGAGAGCTATAGGGTATCTCAAATCTCATTATAAATGGTGCCATTTAACAGTTTTCTCGTTGAATTTATACACAACAAATACAAGATTATGAGATGAGCTTGGTTTATTTTGACAGTGACATAATAATTCCTTATAGTGAGACTTTAAAGAGGCTACTTTAGACACTAAATGACAGAACATATCTTCTACTTTGGCCTTAATTATTGTTTGCTACACATTTTTATACCACAGTAACAATACTTGGACTCTTGGTCCATGATAAGCTAAACAGCTTAAGACAACATAACCAAAAATACCACAGTAAAGACTCCAAAACTTTTACAAGTCAGGTCAATGTTGAGCAAGACCCACTAGAGGTCCCTTCCAACCCAAATGATTCTAGTTTCCTGTACTGAACTAGCAAAGATTTTTTGGGCAAAGCATCATAAATTTCACACATTTCTTCATTGAAGAGTTTCATATCAGTGTTCTTACTCAGCACAGAACGCAAAGCAGTGCAGCTTGTTCATTCCATATATTTTTCTTCTTTTACAACCTTGTTTATAAAACTCCATTCTCATGACTACCACAATTTGTTTTTTCTTAAGAAGAGTGATTACTGGGGATCCACCACTGTGGCATTATATTTTATTGATTTTTCTTGGTTAAGCAACAGGCCAACATAATATATTCTGCTATTCTTGTTCTACATTTATTCAGGCTGGGAGCTTTGAGCTACCGGTTACAACTGCAAAGTATAAACCAGTCAAAGGAGAACAAGTTTCTGTGAAAACCAAAGAAATTGTTCACCAGGAGACTTTTGTTCAACTCTCCAGTCTGTTTTCACAAAGGTAAAACCCACTGCAATCACTTCCTACGGCAGCATGGTTTCAGCTTCCTCCGCTCCTACCAGCCAGACAAGGCAGATTTGGAAAAGCAAAGCCACTGACCTGCAGAAATTACTCAAAGCAGGATGGGCTGGCAAGTGCCCATCAGTCCCAAAGCCAGAGCCCTTTGGGGAAGGGCAACCTGCAGCATGTGCATGCTGCATAATGCAAAGCAGTGTGGATATGGGGCACAAGGAAAACTCCCTGCTAGGTTGGGAAGCTCAATTAGCATTTGCAAAGTGCTTTGAGATCCTACATAAAAATATTTACTGAAATAAGCTCTTGAAAGCACAATTTGCCTCACCTTTCTGTCTGCTCAAATCTGCAGATTAGCAAATCCAGAGTGCAGCAAAATTGGATCAATTAGAGATGAGAAGGATTTATCAGGTGATCTTACCCATCCCTCTGCTAATGCAAAACCATTCCTACAGTGTATTTTCAAGTGCTTTGTCCAGTCTAGTTTGTAAATTACCAAAGTAATGGAAGATAATACCAGGCTATTAGATCCCACTACCTGGAAATGTTTCCTGATATTCAGCCTAGCATCTCCTTCGCTTTACCTTAACCCATTAATCCTAGTTGTGCCCCTGAAACCTATCACAAACAACAGATACAACTTCCATTTAAAAACACAAAAAATGTTTATCTAATTGGAGCCCTTTACTTGGGCAGAAAGGGAGAACAGGGTGGCACCACTGAAAGAAACACAGGAAGGGAAGAAGAAGATGGGAAGGTGCTATGTTGTGCCTTCCTCTTCTCCAGCACTCACTCCAGCTCAATGGCAGATCCTTCACCAGGATTTTCATGCCTGCAGGAGATCAAGCAAGCCCAGGAGCGCCAGGAAGGCTGTTCCTGATGGTCCACCCGTGAAAGTGATTGACTTGCTTCAGTCTGTGCTAGGAAATGAAACAGTGTTACAATCTCCCAGCAGATACAGCGCCAACAGGCACACCTTTAAATAAAAAGCACATTTGTCACAGGGAGAAAAATGCCGGCAAGACATGGATACAACCCTGGGGAGGTCAGTCCCTGCCCACCCCAGAACATCAGTACACAACCATCCATGCTGGTGACACCTCTGTGTCCCTGGCAGGATGCTGCTGCCAGGAAACCCTGTGGGAACATCCCCAAATCCACAGCAGCCCCACACCAGCACATACCAAGCTCACAAGACTTCAGATGAGGTTATCCTGATGACCTCAGAGATATCCCTAGACTTGATGGATACCTTGCTGCCCATTAGCAGTCCTGATACACTGTTGGCATCCCAAAGCACACCAGTCCTTGGCCAAGGCCAGGCAGGGCTGTGACCCTGCAGCCTGCAGAAATCCTCCTTGTTGTGGATGTAGCCTGTAGCAATTAGGAGGGCTGGCTTTAGGCACTGGGAAGCTGGGCACCAACCACATGCTGCAGTGTACTGCACTTGCTCAGCTTCTTTTAAGCAGACCAGCTTTGCAGCGTACATTGTCTTTAAGAAGCCTGGGAAGGGGTGGGTGATGGAGTAGGGGGAGAACTTGACAGCTCACTTTGAAATGAGCTTTTCTTTCCTCGCCTCTTGTACCATGGAAATTAGTTCTCCTCCTCTGTGCTATCGCTATAATTTTCCCAATTAACATTTTTAATAGTAAGTATTTTCTAGGAAACGCCGTAATACACAGGTGTGTGCTTCTAATTTAAATACTGACACCCATGCTGTGTTCACACGTGAAGATCGCTCCTTCTTGCCGGAGATTCCCTCCCCAAACAAGAGGGGAACACCTGCGGTGCACCGGGGCGTCTCCGGCAGCGTGGCTGTTTCCATGGCACACACGTGCTGGGGCCCACCAGCAAATCCCATCCTTATCTCCTCCTGCCCCTCAGGGTGCTGCAGCTGCAGGAGGTCACCAGGACGTCAGGGACACCCGGGAGCCTCGCTGTCCCTGCAGCCAAGAGCTTCCTCTTGCAGCCCGGCTTGGCAGGAGCCCGGGAGCGCCGGGAGCAGAGGCTTGTTCCCAGGAAGCCCCTGTGCCTGCAACACGGGGTTCTGCTGTGACTCCTACAAACGGAGGGATCTGGGAAGGGTTATAATTACTTGTATTGTTTCTTTCGGTATTATCCAGCTGCAAAAATCTTACATCTGTATAGGATATTCATCCACCACATTATCTGAGCATCAGGTACTTTCTGTTAGTTCATCTTCCATTTGCTAAAGCACTATCAAAAGTACTTTCTTTAAATATATAAATATATATATATTAGTATTTATCTGTAAAATATTAATGCTAAAAATAAATTTTATAACTGTGAAATGAGAATTATTTTTATTTTCTCTTCTAAAAGAACATACTACGATGTGATACCATAAAAACCCACACATTACTAAGGAAAATAAAATGTCAACTTATTATAAGTGAGGAATGCAGTAACCTGAGCTGCAAACATTCCAAGCTTTATTTCTTGTTTGCATTTTTCTGGGTTCTGGATACTTCCAGAACAGATGTTTAAAATTTTGAGAAACTCAGATTATACTGACTGGGCTGCATCCCACAGGTCAGTGCAGGGACAAGGATGCCATTTTTAAAAACAACATAAGAAAGCCAACAGCTGAGATCTCACTGTATACTGAAAAAATATTCAACTAAAAAAGTTACCAAAGTCTCTTAAGTTCTTTGCTAAATTCAAAGATTTATTTCTTTGTCAATCTTCTCATACTGATTTACTAATGAAATCAACTTCTAGAAGATATCTGAGCTTGTGAAGGCACTCAGGACAGGAATTTCAGAGTCCCTGCAAAACAACAGGTTTCTAGTGCCCTCTGAATTGCAACTGACCTTTCCAGTGCTCTGCAGCAGAGATCCCAGAATTTCACGTTTTTCTGGATTCTGCATTTCGAAGCTAAATTACACAAAATCCAGTGTGTGTAGGAATAGAGAGAAGGAATTTGGTGCCTGTGCCTGAACTCCCTGAATGCTCCTGACACAGCCCATGCCCACAGGCAGGGACAGCTCTGGGTACAGGGACAGGGCCCTGTGAGGGTGGTGCTCTTGCTCTTGGGCACCAGGCAGTGGACCGTGCAAGCCCAGGGTGCTGGAGGAGAGCTGAGGGGACAAGCAGCTGTGTAGTCAAAACCCAAGGGGAAAGGTGAGGCAGGAGAACACATTTTCTGTTACTTATCTCAATAAACAGAAAATGGGAAAAAGTTAAGGCAGGAATACTTGCAGCAATGAGTCCCTGTTTGCTTCATGAGACCCCAGCTTTCCCAAGAAGCCAAAATTAAACCCAACTCTACAGAACAGAGGAGAACAGAAACCCTCAGCACTGGGAGCAGACAATGCAGCACCAGGATCAGAAGACTGAAAGAGGAGGAGAACAGAGGGAACAGCCAGGAAGGAACAGGCAATGCAAGCCCCGAGCAGCAGAGACAGCATTAAAAACACCCCAGCATGGGCTCTGGTAGCCCTGCAGAAAAAATAAGTCTCCAAATTGTGTCAAGATGTTGCTCCTCTAGAGATACCGAGTGAAAACTTTGATTTACATAGCTGGGAGATGCCATGCAAAGCATAAGAGAGAGGAAAAGGAGTGACCACAGGGTGGTTTTCCTTTATTTTGTGGCTCATTTCTGAAAAGCTGCTGCTTCCCCTTTTCTTTCCCCTGAAAGGAGGGAAACTTTAAAAGAAATTGCAGAAGCAATTAAAAATCTAAAGTAGTGTACTGCATAAAAAAGCATGGGGGAGAAATCTTAACAGAAAAACATCAAATGTCTGTGTCCTAAAATGTTGTGTTTTGTTTTTTTCCCCATGCTGTGCTGTGTTAACATGTCCCTCACACGTGTGCCCAGCTGCTGCTGCGAGCTCGGTGGCAGGGACAGGAAATTTGGAGCTAATGGGGAAAGCGGGGAATACCAACCTGTAATTTATTTTTATGATTTCTGGAATGTTATAATTGAATTACACTAATGTTATGTGCTAATGGATGGTTGGGCACTGAGAGGCCTTTCCTGTTGCAAGCACTGCAAAGAACCCCCACGCTCTGCAAACACTTGTGCACAGAGACAGACCCAGTGCCATTTGTCCCCAGCACTCAGGACATGGTCCACAGTTCCCTGTTTCCAAAACTCTCTCTTGATCAGTACTGTAACATGTAGCTGCAGAGAAAAACAAGATACCTTCAGCTACCTCAAAAGCAGACACGAAAAAATTAGGCTTTTAGGTCTGCAGGCTCCTGAGGAGAAGACAGAATCTGCTCTGTTTGCCCCAGACAATTCAGCCAAGATTCCCTGGGGCCTCACAGTCAGGCTAATGAGAAACTCCCCAGCAACTCCCATATAAAATGCTTTCATAGGTCTTTAAAATGCCTTAAATTCTCTATATATTTAGTAAGACTTTTTACTTCTTTAAAATGTCCCTTGCTGCTCCTCAAGATAATAAATACCCTCGTGATGTATTGCAACAGAAATGCAGCATTGTCTGACTGGACCTTTGTTTTGCAAGTATTGAACCTTATTTTCACATTTCTGGCCTTGAAGAAACCAGAAACCCTTTTTGCAGAGCAGAGATGGGCACTTGCCTGGCCCCAGCAGCCCTGCCCAGTCCAACCCCAGTGACACTTTTGGAGTAGGACAGACAAGGCTGCAAGGGCTGCATGTGCTGTTGGGGTGGGGGAAAGCACGGGAAAGAAGTACTCAGCCACACTGTTCCTCTGGAACAGAAAACATCTCTGCCTCTTAGGCAGCAAAACACGCCTGACCAGCTATTTAACAACAAACTGAGTCCTTGGATTAAGAGAGGAAAGGAAAAGCTTTTTTTTCTTCCTTTTACATTAAGGAAAAGATGTTTACAAAACCTGAAGAGGAAGGAAATTTGCTATATGCCCATTGTTAAACAGTACTGGTGGACACTCAGATTATTCACCCTGGTGCAAGGGCAGCCTCTGCCTCTTCTATGTTTTTTTGATTCTTTAAGTTATTATGTACAGCCTTAAGGTTGTTGTTATTTAAAAAAAAAAAAAAAGTAAACTATTTCTAGCTGTATTTGAAGTACTGGAATAAATTCCTCAGTGCAACTACATCACAGGTTGAATTCTTGCAAAGTGTTTTGCCTTGGCAGATTTCACCAGGAACAAGCAGTTACACCTGAGCAGACAGCACACACACTGCCAGAAGAAAAAGGGTGGTCCTGTACCAAGCCATCACCAAACAGACCCATCTCAGCACAGGACTTCTTTGCCGTGGTGTTCACAGCCAAATTTCCATGGGCTGCACGAAGCAGCTCCTGTGACAGCCCCTTGCCCAGTGCCATGCTCTGGTCAGGGGTGCACCCTCAGAATGTGTCAGGAGCAGAGAGGCTCCCCTTGGAGCCCCATGTTTGGCACACCAAGGACAGAAGGGCATCAGTGCCACCTAGACAAGGCCCATGACTGCAGACTCAACTCACGCTCACAAAAAAAAAAAAAAAAAATCCAGAATAGCTTCTACTGGTTAAATAAACAAAATTAAATATAGCAGCAAAAGGTCCTTTTTTCCACACACTTATATAATTATTTCACTAGTAGAAAAATACATTTATATATTTTTTAAAAGTTTAAAGTTTACATTCTACCTGTAACAGCTCTTGCTGTTCCTACATACCATCCAACCCTAGGACCATGACTCCCCCAGCGCACAGCAGCTGTGCAGAATGCCAACAGAATTTTTCAGAAGTCATTTTGTATGTGTTTGCACACACAGAGAGATGCACAAACACATACAGGAGAAAGAGGGAGAGAAATATGTTAATTTGAAACATCTGGCAAATGTTTCAGAGTTAACAAGTCCCAGGTTTGGCCTTTGGGGTTTTCTTTCCTTTTGGGGGAGTCAAGGAAGGGGAGGCAATTTTGTCATTGTGAGCCAGGGAAGGAAGGGGCATGAAACAAGAAATTGAAGCGTGTTTTTTCACCCTTTATTGAACTTCAACATCACACTACTGAAGCTAATGCAAACAGGAAGATCATAAAAGAACATAATGAAAGTCTCGCACACTGGGACTGAGGGACTGGTTTCAGTTACTGAATATAGCTGTGGAGCCACACCACACAAGAGCCAGTGACTCCACACAACCACACCACCACAAACTTGGGCTTTTTAAGCTTTTTCTGTGTAGTTCCTCAATCATACTCCAAGCTGCAACTTGTGTCCCATGTATTGCATCCCAACTTGATAGGATACAGTATTATATCTTTATACACATACAAGATTGACATCTGCAGCTACTAAATGTATTAAGAAGAAAATTCCCCAATTAACACACATTTTTCTAAAGCTGCCATAAATCATGCACACAATACATTTTCTCCCACATCCGACATCTCGAATGAGAGCTGTAATTGTGGGAGTAAATGAAGAAAAATGGAGACTCAACTAATTTGGTACAAGCCTTTCACAGTCTGTCTTTTACTCAAGGCATAGTCACCAACACCAACCCCAAATTAACTCTGCTGTGCACAGAGTTTTTTTTTTATCATTGTTTTGAACCATAGCCTATTTTGAATTTAATACACTTCCAGACTTGTGATAGATAACATGGGTAACTCCACTCCAGTGCTGTTTGAGATGAAGGTCAAGCAAGAGAGCTGGCGAGCGCTCTTTTCATGCACCGTTAGCTCCAGGCACAAAGGGGCCTTCGACAGCACAGCTGGGGGTTTGCAGCAGCAGCAGCAGCAGCAATACTTGCTATCAAAGACTAGTGAAAACACAAACCCCTCCAAACAGCCAGTGCCCAGAGAAGATGCACCCAGTGCCCCAGAAGATGCGTGTGAGAGCGCAGTGGGTACAAAGCCAAAGGCCACAAAGTGCCACACAAAGGCAGTTTGTGCCTTCGAGACTAGACAGATGCTCACTTTGGTGAGAAAGTGTCTCCTGGGAGTCAGGCTCCCCGTGACTCTTACAAAACCCGTCTAACCAGGAATGCAACACCATTGTTGGTTTTCGTATTACTGCTCAGTTTGTCAGCTGTTTTCATATCATTGGTGAGCTCTTAAGAGAATACCAGTGCACAGTCCAGTGTGGAGAGAGCACAGAAATAGACTTACTGTCTTCACAATCAAAACTATTCTCAGCATCTCATAAATGTTAAAAACAGACAGCAAAATATCTTTACATGGGGCACAGTGACACAGTGATTGAGATGTGGCTAGTTACTTTAAACACAAGCTAATCTAACATTTACCTTCATGCTTGTGTTATCAATACATATTACACAGACAAACTTGATTTATCCTGTTCAGTTTCTTGAGCCTCTTTTTATTCAAATTATTGACCTAACATGGATGAACGAGCCTCAGACACATGTTTATTACTGTCAAGCAGACCCAAAGCTCGTTCAAATTTTAAATCTCTCTACCATGGCGACGTACCGCTTTTATTCTCCAGTCCTGACAGTACTTTCCAATTTCCTCCAAGAGGAGAAATACACACATTCCAGTTGAGACCGAGGCTTAAAATTCCTATTAAAGCAGCTTTTATGTAATTAGATTGGAATGAATGTGTAACAGTGCCCATTGCAGAAAACTTCAAAGTGGTTATACTGGAGAAATCACAACCCATTTCAGTGTGCCCACAAGAAGAAAGAATGGGTCTCTGGAGGATAAGAGTATATTAGTCTCTGTGTGTAATAGATTTTATTGACCATATGGAACTGATATAAAAATTGTGTTGCAGTGGGTAGTCTTGGATTTGAGACAGGAATGTGACATACAAAATACAGTTCCTGTAAAAAGCCTGGCAGCTTTCTGGCAGTTTTTGCAATCAGAAGAACCTAAAATATTTACCTGATTGAGTCACTGACGAGTCCCAGGTCAACGCAAAATCTGAAGATTCACCCTCTTCAACTGAAAAAGAACAAAAATAAGTTGTGATTGCTAAAGCAAACTGACTAGAAAGCAAAGTCATCAGAGAACTAGGTCCACTATGACATTAAGTATTAAAACAGACATCTCCACTGCTGAAAAAGAACTTACTGCTTTCTATAAAATAATTCATAAGGTGGAAATTTAGTAAACAGATTTTTCCTACTTTAAAACCTAAATATGAGATTTGTGTTTGCAGTTTTCTCCCTGAATGGGTGGCAGTAAGTTCATGTGAAACTTTGACAGATGTTTAAACACCACTACCTGGTAAGTATTCATATTTGAAATGTTGTATATTCACATCCTGCATGTGCAAAATTGTCATTGTAAATATAGAGGTTGTTTTTTAAATGGATGTTCCAACAGATCATAGTAAAAAAACTGTCCTGTGAAGGAAAAATTGCCTGACTTATGTCATCCTAACATACTAACACATCTGCCATATTCAGAACCCAGTGATATCTTCAGGGATTTTTCAGAATTAAAAAATACTGTCTTGATATGGCAGTCACAAATAACTGCCTTTAAGGTTTGTTGTTGCTGTGATGGCTGTCAGAGCCAGTGCTCAGCATTTGCAAGTGATGTAGCTAAAACCTTCTGCCTGTTAAGAATTATAAAATGCCATTTGATTCTTACATTCTTAAAAATAACTAAGAACAGCCAACAACAGGTAGGGCAAAAAAGTGCCTGATCCTGCTGTTACTGAAATTAGTGCTGGTTATACTAATGTCAGACTGAGCATTTGAAAGCAGTAACTGCAGAAATTGTTCTTCTGAATTGCAAGTTTATCATCATCACTTGCCCACTCTGTCACCCTGACACCAAACAAATTGAAATTATAGGTCTTTATTTTCTGATTAATATTATTTACTCCATGCACTGAACAATTGCTCACCCTTTCATCTACGTTATGCTGGATTCAAATGCACATTCTGTAGAATTCTGCAGCTGGAATCCAAACCATATTGCAAACCAACAAGCACAACCCCTACTGACCAGCCCTGTATGCCCAGGCCAACTTCTCCAGTGAATATTTACACTGACATTTGCATCACAAGAGTCTCAATTTTATGCTTTCCTCACATTATTCCCCCCAGTCCAGTGCGGAATTCTGGCATCAAGTTGATGTTAGTGGTAACATCCTATGGCATTAGGAACAGAGAACGTAATTTACATAGGCAGTGCCTTGACAAATGTAATTTTATGTCCAAACCATAGAAAAATGTGTGCTCCACAGAATGGCACCACTCTGCTTTTCTTAAATCTGTGTGTTTACTAATGGAGGAACATGAAATTCAGCCATTTCTTTGGAGAAATCATACCTGAGACTTGGCTAGACTTTTTTCAGTCTATGTTAGCATAAAGGCCATGTCACATAATATTAAATTCCAGAATGACAGAGGAAAAACAAGAGGCAAAGCTAGAAGCTTATTGAAGTCATTATTGGTCCTATTCCCTGATGGTGGCAGAGCCAGCGAGGCTGGCACGTGAGGGCTCACCTACCATTTTGTGTTCTGCAAGCCACCATCTTGTTCCCATCTTGACCCATCTCTTAATAGAAAAACTCTGGATGCAGTTGTCTGAAATACCATTTCAGTCTTACACAAATGCGTGTCTCATTTTAACATCAAAATCTATATACACCTGGGAGGGGTTTTGCTCCAAAACTAAATAAGACAAGTTGGAAATTTATGTACCTTACTCAAAACAGACAAGGGGAATGTTTTAATTTTATTTTATCCTTGACTGCTTTTTGGCTGTTTTGCTTGGACAGTTGGGGTTTTTTTATATATATTACTGCTTTTATGCTGAAGGGTTTTTTATTTCTTTACATTTTGTCTTGGAAAGAGATATTAAAGAAACCCAGTCTGCTAAAAATACATAAGAGATAGATTTGGTCCTAGTCAAGGAGTTGTATATGGATCTGCACTGGTCACTGACAATTTTAGCAACACACTGACTTTCATGTTGGTTAAACACCAAAGACTGCTCCAGTCCTTGAGCTGCTCTAGGGCAGCTGGCTCCAGCACGTAACAAAACCACGGTTTTTGGAATCCCTTAAATGAGGGCAAAGGTTTGAATCAGCCTCTGTTGGCATTAATTTACTTTGCTCCCTAATGACTGAAAAGGGGACAGAGAACATTCACGTGGAGGCAACGGCACTGAAATTCACTTTATGTTATTGCAGTCATGGTTTCAGGTTCTCCCCCTCTATTTGCACAGACCCACCACAGAGCTGACAGTGCTGCATATCCATGGAAAGAGGAGGCCAGTGGGGTGGAGCCTCCTGAGCTTAGCACAGACACATCGCCCTGCAGCTGCTGCTCACAACACTACCACCACCTCTCCCTCTGCTTTTCCATTTTTCCTTTAACTCTTTTAAGCAAACATCATCTTTCAGAGGCTAAACCATCAGAAAAAGTAGCAGCCAAGTCTATTCCAAGAGGAATTGCAGTACCAACTGACTCAAGCACTTGATCCTCACCTGCCCATCCATAACACCCATCTAGACAGTGGGCACAGAGAAACAAGGAGAAAAAGCAGCCACATCCAGAATGGAAGGACCTAAACACCATGCCTATACACCCATTAAGAAGCCCCAAAGGTTTGATGGGAAATGGCATCTGTGAAGCTGAAGCAAAAAAACAGGTGATCAGGCTTTGTCACAGACAGGAAGTGTAATTGTAGGGAGACACTAAACTCCACGTGCTTCTGCTCCCTCTCCATAATGGGCATAAAACCAAGAGCTGCAAGGTTCCTCTGTGGCTGCCTAATCTTCTGGATATAAATGGTTATTTAAGGAGCCAGTATTTGAAGTGGTATCACTGCTGGCTTTTCCTCAACCTCAGCAGTGAGCAGAAGCCATGGAAGCCAGAAGGAAATATAATGTTTTCTTCCTCCTAAAGTCAACTTCAACAGCCAAGCACTTGCAGCTGAAATTTGCTCAGTTGCACGTCTGTTGCTGGAGCTGCAGGGAAGCAGGAAGAGGCTTCCCAGGCTGGCTGGAGCTCTGAGGACATGAAGCTGTTCACAGAGGGCAGAGGAGTCCCACAGATCACTCTGGGGACAGGCCCCCCACGACTTCCTCAGGACCTGGCAAGGGCAGGGCATAGTGGACCCAGAACAGGTTTGGTCACTATGGCTGTGAAGGGATTTCCATGTCCCACTACTGAGAACGAAGTCAAAAACACCCTTAGCCCATAACATTGGCCAAAGAATGATTCACTTAAGCTGAATTTTCAGTTTCTTAATATTTTTGTCATCATTCCTTGAAATCTAGGCTGGCTCAGGTGACCATGTGTATCAACACTCACTGCGTGGATGCTGTTACTTAACTTGTGGCAATGGGCAAAACAATGCCAGGGAAGAGATACAAAGAATTCAACATAATCACTCTCAAAATACACTGCAGAGTAAGAATAACTCCCATTTCATCAGCAGGGAAATACGTTTTCTTAGACATGCCAGACATGCTCATAACTATCAAAGTCAAGGACTAGACACTTCTATCTGTGCTAGTTAATCACTCAATGTTTGCACACTCAAGTCCACAAGGCTGATGTTCAGCATGGGCAGGAACCACCCATGTGCATGAAACACTCTGCAGCTTGGGAAAACCACAGGAAACAGCAGCACCATTCAAGACTGAGAACCCTGATTTTCCAAAACAACTAGAGATCTTGTATCAATTCTAATTACTTTTCAAGAATCCTGGTGACAAGATGGTAAAGGCTCAGCATTCCTGAAATTTTGGAGGCATTTCATACCAGGCATTGAAAATGAAGACACACAAAATCACTGATGTTAAGCTGTGGGCAGAATGTTCACAGGTGCACTTCACATGGGGTTTTGCTGGTTGGATTCTTCCCATTTTCTTTCACAAACTTACCCTGTTTTCTGCTCAATTTACATGGTGTGCCTGCACATTAAGCCATGGTTGGAACACTGAAGTTGCTATGCAAGTACACTCTTACTCTGATCTCTATTTGCTCTCTCCATCAGAATGATCAGCTTAAAATGCTTTGGAAAAGCATATTTTTATCTCTTCAGTAATACAGAGAGAGTACAACAAGAGGACAAAAGTTTGGTCCCACCCAACTCCATGTGTCTTTGGTGCAACACTCATGGTGCAACACACTGACTAACAGAGAAGGTATACATGACTCTTCATGCTGAAATTGCTATGTAGTTTATTAAAAAAAAAGAAAAAATTTCCATGTCCAGTACTGTACCTTGATATCGACACTCACAGCACTCTATTTCTATTTTTAAAGCATTAGCTTATTTTTCTTCTCTTTTGTAAATGATCCATAGTATTTGCAAGCACACAGAGATAAAATACTGCAAATAAAAAGAGACTTTTTTAGCTACATCCTTCAGGGTGATGATCATGAGATAAGTTATAGGAATCTCACCAAAGTGTGTGCCTGCTACAACATCTGTGTCTTTGCTGAAATCTAGGGGCATCTATGGAGCTGACACCCTTCAGGAAGGCTGGGTTTGACATGAAAGCAGTCTTGGTCTGGCAGCATAGAAATTCTTATTGTTAGCTCAAAAGATGGCTACGTTTGTGGACTGCCCACCTGAGGCCTGGCACAGGCAGGTCATTGCTGGCACTGGAAGGACACATCTGCCTCCCCTCCCTGTTCTGCCCCAGCACAGGAGGACTCCCTGCTGTCCTGCCTGGAGAAGACCTCTGTTCTGCTCCAGCTGACTGTGGGGCCCAAATGCAAGAGCCAGAACAAGCACACAGCCGACATAGGGAAGAACTGTGGGCAATGGCAACATCACAATACAGCTCTCCTGCACATGCCAAATATTTGCATGCTCGTCTCAGATGTTCTCCAAGGATGCTTATTTAATTGCTAGGTCACGAGTGCTGCAGGCTCAAAGATTTCAGTTCTTTGTGCTCAGAGAAACTTCTGAAAGGATTCAGCATCCATTCCCCTAAGAGTGAGAACGTCTATTTATGGGGCTACCATTACCTGAACTCCATTCACAGTCACAGTGCTTATTTAACACTTTATCACTCCCAGGAAAGAAGTTAACCTTATCAAAGTAAGATGCTTCTGCACCAAATGTTGATTTCTAGATGCAATCAGGCTTTACAAGTGAGCAACAGCCCCTCAGTAATTCAGATGGCATGTGTATGCTCCCTTATCCTATTACACAGGCTTCAAGGACCACAAGGACCAGTTTAACACTTCCCATAATATAAAAACCCCATAGTTCTCTAACAAAAATGTCAGGAACTGTGAGAGTGTGAGGAACTACTGAGAAATGTAATGGGTTAGAAGCATGTCCCACAGCTGATGAGGGGAACTTTCCTGAATCAGGGCTGTTACCAAGCACTGCATTCAGGATCAGGAAAAAAAAAACACCTGCCAGCAACCTTAGAAAACAGCAGGTACAAAATACCCTTGAATGCACAAAATGCTGGTGCCACTTTTTTAGTTTGGAGGATTTTGTTAGATTTTGTTGGTGACAGAACTCTCAGATAAACCCAGGGAAGTCTCACTGATGCCTGTGTATTAGCTGTAATGTACGTGTCAAGACTCACGGCTTTCCCTCTAGAGAAATACCCCAGCACCAAGCCGCATTGTAAGCCAGTCACACATTAATCACATCTTTTCCTGCCCTAGCTATCAGTACTCACACGTAGAACTCCATGATCTTCTCTAATCTTCAGGCTCCTTTGCCACTTTCAGACACAACTCAGTGCTGTCCTAGCCAGGCTTTGCTCCATCCCTCCCATCACATGCAATTACATGCTCCCAGATCAGCACCGGACACAGAATAGCCCCATCCGACCACCATTCATGTGCACGGCTCATCCCACAGCACTGGCAGCCTGGGAGTTGATACAGTGCTCTTAATCCTGCAAAATGCAGAACAGCTGCCATTTCCACAAAGTCAAAGGGAGATGCGGATGCTCAAAACTTTGTGGATTGGTGTTTGTAAAGCAGCCACTTTCCAGCTGCTTGGCGTGGCAGGAGCACAAAGGGTGTTAACAACCTATACACTTTAAATAGCCTGGTATTTTCCGTGCTCATCTAGAGCCCATCCTTTGGAGAGGCGCAGATAGGCTGATACCTCGAACTGAAAGAGGAGAACACCTCTGCTCCGCGCAGCCTGCTGCCCAGAGAGGATGAGCCCTGCACAGTCCCGGGAGCTGCCACCACAGCCAGCAGTGGGAAAGGTTTGGAAATGGCTACTCCGAGTAGAAGCCAGCCAGCCCCTCCTGTTCGGATCACCTCCCACTTTGCTGTAAGGCTTTCCCACTCTCCTCCTTAGATGTTCCCTGACAATATTCTCCGTCATATCGGTGAGACAAGGGTCCGCCAAGCACCAAAATCTGCAGCAGGAGGGAAGCAGCAGCACGAGAAGCAGCCCCGTTTGTTATTAAATGCAGCGGCGCTGCGGCAGAGCTGCAGCCGCTGCCCGGGAGCGCTGCAGGGCGCAGAGCCGGCCCCGAGCCAGGCATCGCCTCCTCCAGGAACCAGGCTGCCCCTCTTTGTCGGCAGCTGGGGCTTTCTCCGCCGCTGTGCACAGAGAAACCTTCGCATTCAGCAGCAAAACAGGAACTTTGGAGGGGCTCTGCCAGTCAGCTGAGAATAGATGCCTGTGAGTGTATCCCGACGCGTTTACAGTACCTTGCAGCTAGAAAGGAAAGGGAAATCCCCCTGGTGCCTTCGTGCCAACATTCAGGGGAGTGAAAAGGTACCTGGCAGAAGCTGCTGGGTGTGCTTTATACCACCCACTTGAGCCAATTTACTCCCCTTGGGAAAATCAACTTCACCAGAAGATTCCTCTCAAGTTTCCCCATGTTTACAGGGCATTTTGCTTGTTTGTGTGATCATTTCCATTCAGCTTTAGTAACGCTTGGCCCTGGTGGTTGGTGGAAGGAGCCCTGGGGTGCCAGGGCATCCCCAGAGAGGCGATGGTGTGTTCCTTGCCCATGCCCTAACGCTGGGATCCCCACGGGAACCGTGCACGGTCCTGGGCACAATCGCCCGCAGCTCCAGAGACACCTCCCCGTTCTCTCCTGAGTGAGCAGCTGATCCAGCCATTGGTGGCCCTTGGCCAGCAAGGGTTTTTTCCACCTTAAATAGGACCGTTATGTATCAGTCCTTTCAATGAGCCAGCAGGCCAGGGAATAAGACAAGAGGGCTTACTGACATGGCTTATTTAGCTAGTTCAGAGCCTAAATTTGCACAAGTTCTCTAGCTGCTTTTCTCCAAAGTCAGTAATAGGGCTTGGCAGAGACTGTGGGTTTTGCTGGCAAAGTCAGCCTTTTTGTGTGAAGGAGGGAGGAGTGGGGAAACCCAGACTGCTGTGCTCACTAGGTCAAGGAAAAAAAAAAAAAAAGAAAAATAAAAGAAAAAAAGGAAGAAGGATGAGACAAATGGGACAGAATTACAAAGGGAAACTGAAAAAAAGATCGTTAGGAACAGAAAAAGATGTGAAGGTGATTAAGGGAAACAAGACAAACAACAAAATAAGGTAGCACTAGCAGGTTTATGCAAAGGAGATCTAATTATGGGTGGCTAAATCCTCCAGGACATTAATATTCCATCGTAATGTGTCTAGTTTCCTCCTTTCCAGACATGGCAGGGAGGAAATGAGAATCACTTAGATACACTGTTTAATGAGCAAATGATGGACGATCACCAAATACAGCCTGCCTGATAAGTATCCATTAGCTTAAACTCGCACAGTAAATCTGTGTGCAGCTAACGGGCCTGCCTCTTCCAACGCTACAGCAAAACTTAATGGAACTGCAGCCACAGAAAGGGAGCCTTGTAAATAAAAATCACATCTCAGTAAGATGAGAAAGACTGTAGGACATACATAATGGCTAATCACAGCCCTTCCCACAGATTGCACACCTGACTCACAAGCCAGGGTGTATTTATTCCCAGTGCTCATATTTAGTTTTTGTGTTTCTAATTCACATACTTCACTGGAGACAGATATTTCCCATCCAAATCTATTATGTAAATAAATACGAGGGTTAGGTGTAATAAAAGGCAGTCAGTGTTTCAGGTTGCCGTCAAGATCAACATCTTATACATGTAATACATTAAGCTTGTAGTTCTTTAAACTGGGACTACAGACACCCCATGATACATTTGGGATCAATACTCCCAAGCTATAAGATGGTTCTTATAGCTTGTCATCAAATGTTAATCCCCAAAGGGCAGGGTGGATTTTTTTTTCTTCCATTTAATTACAATACATGGTATTTAATCTATGAAATTAATTTAGGAATTTAGAGGTTTCTTCTGCTGTTTCTGCTTGGAGTTTGCCTGGCCATGAGACTGGTGGAGTGCACCCTACCCAGCTGAAGCTACCCATCCTGCTGATGGCCCATTCTTGCCTGGCACAGACCTCCCACTGACATGCTGCACCCCAGAGCCATCATGTGCCATGAGCTCCCCTGGAAATCGATGGGAGCACCCAGAGTCCCTGCCCTCCCCTGCCCCAGTTGGGCTGAGCCCCAGCCCACAGCACACACAGGCAGGGGTGCTGAGGGAAGGGGAGATACATGAGGAGATGGGGCATAGGGTGTCTGGTTCCTGTGGAAGGGACAGGGGACAGCAAGCACTGGCTGCCTGTGGGCACCATCCTCTCTGCATTGTCATATGCATTTCTAAGGCAACTGTCACCATAGTGTCTGCACCTTCTTTCAAAAATAGATCTACTATGAGTAAGCAGGCACTTTAAAGCTCAAGTGAAGCAAAATAGGTGAATCCAGCATTCCCCACATTGCTCATAAAATCAGATTTTACTTCAGGAATCAAGGGTTTCAATATTCTTGTTCCATTTGTAATGCAACTGGATGACAGAAACATTTTTGTGTTGAAACCCTAACAAACTGAAGCAAGTAGAGAAAGGGAAGATTAACACTTCTACAATTCATAGCCAGGATTTCAAATCCATGAGTCAAATTTGCAAGTTGTGAAGTGATCCTTTGAGATGCTTGAAATGCCAAGAACAGGCTGAGCTTACTCAAAGACAAGATGATGGTGACAATACAAGTAACAGACCAGAGTTGGGTCAGCAAGTGCAATAACAAAGGTGTTATTCAAATAATTGCAATATCATACTTTTCTCCAAACTTCAGGTTTAGAAGTTGTACTGTGAAGGCTCCACTACCCCCCATGCCCTTCTGAGCACAGATACACCAAGTAGCATTTTCCCTTCCCTTTGACAAGGAGCTGATGTCAGCTCTCCAGCTCATCTCATCATAACCATAAATTTAGTTCCATTTCACAGCTATTTTTCTGCTATTGATTTCATCCAGACCCAATAGAAGCCAATGACATGTCTTCCATTTCACAGGATCTGAGCAGCTCCAGATGGCAGGGAACTCCAATTTTCAGACTTAGGCTTGAGGTAGAGAGCTGAATGAAAAATTCACACTTGCAAATACAATAAAAAGAACAGAAAATTACTTAAACAGCAAGCAACTACCTTGAGGGACACTGATGAAATTGTAAAGCACACAACCAACTCTAGTCTTACACAAGTTTTAGTCTCTTACTTCATAATTCTTCAAAGCAGGTTTTACTACATTATGCCTAAAGCCCTCATCCCAGCTGCAGCGCGTTCCAGCAGGAGCAGAGCTGCTGTACCAAACACTTTGTTTAGCATCACACTCCCCTCCACAAATACCCCATTCAGCACCCAGGGCTATTAATCACAGCTGAAAAGAAGTCTTTGACCAGATTTCCACACCTCAGCTTGAAAAAATACGCCAGTTTTTACTGCAAATCCTTCAAACTTGGAAGTTGTTTCACTAGTGAACTATGTTTGCAGCGTAGGTAGCACAGAAAAAGGAAGAGAGAGGAGGCTTTTCCTGACCAGCCATTTTAATTAGAGCTACAAGGGCTTGGAAAAACCCATCTGGTGAGTGGTGTTATTTCCCCCTTTTCCCCTCCTCAGAAAGGCCAAGATTTGGAGCGCTGAGCACCCCAGATTGTCACTCTGCTGCTGTCCCAGGCCATCAGAGGGGCTCAGGCCCTGGCCAGCCCAGCTCCAGCTTTCCTGGAGAGAGCTGGGTTTCACCAGGCATTGGTAGGAAATGCAATCTCCAGCAATCCCTCACTGTGGCTCTTTTGTGTATGCAAGCGTGTGTGTGTGTGCCTGTGTGTGTGGCAATACTCCCCAGGCTCGCTCATTTTAATGCTGCTTTCTCCCCAGATGAAAATATACATATTCTTATTAAGGAAAAAAAATGTGCAAAGTATAAATTTGCATCTATGATCATTTCTGGTTCATAAATTGTATTTCAATAATAAAACAATATATTCTCCTGTACTGCCTCTTAAACACCAACAGTAAAGTCTGTCTTATTTGTATGTGAGCTTAACTGTTTTGATGAAGGAACATACAAATGGTATAAAATGTAAAGGGAAATATAGATAAAAGGATAAATAAAAGCAGGAGCAAAACTAATACATGGAGAATCCTGCCTCCTCCTTTTGATTCACGTGAGTGGATGCCTTACACTTTCTACTGTAGAATTTTGTTACACAGGTTGAGGGGAATTCTCCAGCTGAGATTCTTCTACTAGAAAGACAGGCTTTGTTGGCTGCATTAAGGTGATAGAAATCACAATGAGGGAAAATTGTATGTATCACATATAGCCCTTTGTAGCATCAAATTTAATTTGCAGAAAAACCAACACAACCACCATAAAGTGGAAACTAATATTTTTTATAACCCCTTAACAACCTGTCCTTAGTGCTAACATACCATAAAGAAATTTCAACATCTTGTTATATGTGTAGCTTATTTTAAACAAAACTAAAAGGAGAACACACACTTTTTCTTATTGAAAATTGGCACACACACAAAGAAAGGGGGAAAGCTGGCTTTTAAAACTTTATCCCAAAGCATACTTTTTTCTTTTTATTCCTACTAAACGTACAACCCTTCCACTGAAATGAAACATAGAAAGAGTTTCCAAATATTTTATAATTCTGAATGGATTTCCCTAGTGTAACAGTAATAATATTTTTACAGTTAAAAGATCCACTGATTTAATAAGTGTGATTTGTGTATTTAGAAAATTCATTAGAGCAGACATTCCCCAACATTTTTAGATTTATTTATTTATTTAGCCTAATTTGGGTACACTACTTCAAAAGAACGCTTAGAGCTTCCCAGTTCCTTAGTCACTCACTAATAACATCTAATAATTAATAAAGACATGTAAATTCTTAACTCCCAGAACTATTCCAAACTTACTATCTGTACGCTTCATGTCATGTCTCACTTATAGATATCTGCATTACTTTGTTTCATAAAATGCTGAAGGGACACGTACTTATCTTGCTCTCCACCAAGAGTGAATATTCAGGCACGACGCAACCAAAGCAAAACTAAACCCAAGCCTGAGCAAACCTCTCCTCCAGGAGCCCACAGAGTTCTCCAGCCAGCCATGGAGGGGGGTTTAGCTGATTCCACTGCCTGGTCACGTCCCTTCTGCAACTGTCCCCTCCCCATGTGCTTGTGGCAATGCATGTTTGCTCCTGTCCACATGCTTGTGGCAATGCCACCATGCAGAAATGCAAGGCAGGTGTCAGGTGGGTACTTCGGAGTAGTCTCATTACTACTAATTTTTTCAATTTTGGAGGAGCCAGGAGGGAATGAACCAGCAAAATGTGCTGCTGTGACATGAAAAGGAAAGGCTCATTTTAAGAGTGTGACGCTTGGGACAGTGATTCCCAATGCATCTGCAGAAAAAAAGAGGGCACAAGCAAACACCTTATCTCCATTCATAAGGCCACCAGCCCTTTCAGCCTCTGCCTCCAGAGCTGCTAAAATCCCTCTCCTACAGGCAGAGACCACGAGGAATAACTGACTCAAAACACCTTTTCTTGGAGGCAAACAGTATTATTGTGTCTGCTTCTCTACTACAAGTGTTCCTGTCAGGGCTTTGTGTTCTGCAACATTTCCTTGTCATATTTATCTGCTTGTTTTGATTTCTGGTCTTCTGCCCCGAGGAAGACTGCCAAAACCCTAAGTCCTGTCTCCTACAAGTGCTGCTAAGCCTCGGAAACAGGGTGTGGGGATTTCCACACATGGCTCAAGCCTGTATGTTTTTAAACGTTTACTTAAGAACTACAACTTGCACAAAGTTTTGTATTTAAATTTCAGTGGACTAAATGAATGGGGCTTAAAAGAAGAATGAAAATAGCCCTACTTCCCTAAATAAAAGACAAACTGAAATAGAAAAAAAAAAAACCTCACAAAACCATCTACCTTTTAAAACAAAGAACTTCCTTCCAACCTAAGCACTATGAAAAAGGCTGAGATAATTAATTCACAGTCGAGACAAACAGGGGTACTTAGCTGAACTGATTTTTTTTTTTCCTAGGCAAAATACATCCATAGCCAAGGGGTCAGCGAAGCACAAATTTTTATGACAGCTGAATGTATTTCCTACCTGCACTTCTGTTTTTCTCTCTTAATAAGATTTTGCTGGGGATTTTCTGTGATTTCCTGGTAGAATCTTATGGAAACCATAGGGTAAATGAAAGCTGTGTTGGTACTTGGCCCATGCTTTCTCATGTTGGTGGTGCAGTGCTGCTCTGGCCATGCCTGTGCCCTACAGAAACCCTCTGAGAGCTGTGACAAGTGCCCTGCCAGAGCACAGGGGCACCGACCGCGCGTCCCTTCTGCCGGTTCCAGACACACTCTGGGTTTCTGCTGCTGCCTTCAAGGATGGGCTCCTAAGGTGAGCGTCACTCAAGTGGGTGGAAAACTTTCTATTGATCAGAAAGCCAACCCTGTAATCGATCAAGGCGCAGACGTCCTTTCTCCTCCATCATGCAAGCAATCTGTCTAAAAACCTGCAATCGTTCTTGTTTGTTAAGGCAAGGTTTGTGATTGTCTAGGAAGCAGCAGACAAAAAGTTTCTCCTAAATGCATGCAATAGTCACTGCAGTTCTCTTACACTCGGGGAGGCTTGGCCATGCCCCTGACCTCCAGCTCTTCCCATGGCAGACCTTTGGCATCAGCCCCCAGTGCCCATGCCAGAGGCTGCCTTGTGCACTGGTTAGTGCTGGTACCTTGCTGGTGAGCTCTTTGCCACAGCTTGACTCACTGCACTGCCTCTGGGCAGCCCTGAGCACTCCTCAGCCTGCATTTCCCTGCAGACTACTAAAATCATGGCCTGGCTTCAAGTTCAGGGGGATGGAGTGTGTTCTTACACATCTTTTCAGATAAACTTTATATATTTGAAATAAAATAAATTTTATTTCAAATATAAGCAACATTCCACTAGCACACTTCTCATTTCAACAGACAGCCTGGCACCAAGGTGGGCATGTTGGTTTCCGAGTGCTCAGACCATTAGCACATTCTCCATGCCTGCTCACCAACAGCTCCAACATATAAAAGACTAGGAAGCCTGAGGTATTTAACATTATACAGTATCTTAAGTCCTATTTAAAAGTTGGGGCTTGTTATTTTGGCAAGAGAACTACTAACCAACTTTCCAAAATAGGACATGTGAGTAGCTCCTGTTGAAGCAGGAGCTGAACCTGGACATTTTTGTTCATCTTTCCAGGGTACAGAACACCTGACAGAGCTAACACTTGTTCTAATTCCTTAAACCTTGAGGAAAAAAAAATCTCCTGCTCTTAAAATAATCATCTACAGACATTCACTCACACTTGCATTTTAAATAAATTAGTGCAGGTTTGATAAAAAAAAATATTTTTCTGTATCTATGCATATGTGATAAATGCTGTTCAAGATCACAAATCAGACTCCTAAAAAAACCACACTTACCCCAACTCAGCTGAACCTGGAGACTGCTTTAAAAACTCTGTTTTGGGGCTATTGGCATCCATGGAACTAGGAGTGAAGCCTTCTCTTCTAACCAGACTCATCACTTATTTACGTGGAAGTAACAAGATCATAAAAGAGTCAGCAGGGTAATGATGTATAGGCCAGCTGCTTACTGGGTACCCTCAGAAATGTGAAACACACTCTGAAATGACCAAGAGGGGAGAGGAGAATTTGGAAAGCAATACCAGGGCTGGCAGGAAGTACATCAGCTCACTCCCAGCATCCCCTTTCCAGCTTCACCCTTCCTTCTCCACACCTTGGATGTCCCACCAGTCAGTTCCAAGAAGAAGTGCAGGAATGAATGGCTGAAGTTGGCTACATTTTTGTCAAACACTGTTTTTTTCTCCCTCAAACAACAGGTACGTGTGAACCAACCTTCCATGTTTGCAAATCCGTAACTTGAGGGATACCTTTCAAAAAGCCCTTTTGTCCCAGCAGCAGTGCAGCTTCCACAGGCCTGCTGTGTCTGTACCATCTGAAAAGAAGCACCACAACTGGCTTTGTAGGCAATGGCACCTTCTGAAGGGTCATTAGCTGCAGTGTGCTGAAGTAGCTGGGGGTGTAGTACCACATTATTCAAAGACAGCAAGTTTACATCCTTTACACTTTAACTGGGAACAAAACAGATTAATACATCCCATCATTGTTGTGGTGTCATCAAAGCACCAGCCAACAGGTCAGTGAAAACCCCCAAACTTCTGGCAGCCAGGCTGTTTGCAAAACCAAAATGAGAGAGCTTTTAATAACTCAAGAATACAGCATGATGGTTTGGAACAGCAGCTTTTCATTTCAGCAAGTTTATATTACAGTATATGTCTCCTTGAGCTAAGAGATCGTTTGTTTAAATTACTTGATTACATGTAATGATCCTTCTCTTATAAAACAAGATTCAACATTGCCACTGGGGGAGAGGGCGGAAACAGCACAGAAATTTAACAAGAAAGAAAAAAATATCATACAACTCTTGCTGTAATAAAACATTAGGGGAATTTTTACTTGACTGTTGAAAAGAAGCAAAGCTAGAAACAGGTTTTACCCCAGCTATTAACACTAACTCTTCATTCACAGAGTACAATGTACAGCTTTGATCAAGCTATAGGATCCACATGCTCGCAAAATATTTAAGATTAAATACATAGCATGGAATTAGTCTCCAACAATTTATGCCATTGCCCCCTGCCACTCTATGTTTTCCTAAACCTTGGAGTCCGATTCACATATGTAAGTCAGATTATTTTATTTTTAACCTAATAGGGATTGGAAATAATTTATTTCAAATGCCAGAATGCATATGGTTTCAAAAAAGTCTTTTGCACTTTTATGAACTGAAATGAGAACAAAAATTCATATTTAATAAAAACTGAGAGCTGGAAAAGTAAAATCATTTACCAATGAGTTGGAAAGCAGCTTACACATATATTATGAACATTTTCTGAAAACATGCCACAGGGCAGACAGGAAAAATAAGAGCTTACCTAGCTGCCTAATTTTTATTCTGAAACTTTTAAGATGAAAAGGATGGCTCTTGTCTTTCTACACTTAATTGAGCTTAACTGAGGGAAGAAAAGATGGACCTGCTCCCAAATGAGAAGAGACTGATAGAAAGTGATGTGTTTATCCTGTTGAATTCATCTCTCAGTCTGGATCCTCCCACTGTTTCCCAGACACAGTTCCTGGTTGTCCACCCTCATTAGGCCAATTTCAGCTTCTCCTAAGCACCCGTGAGGAGGGAGCACGTCTTTGGCAGGGGTGGTGCTGCCGTTCTGCTTGTGGTCTCTGGAGCAGAGGGTGCCACTGACCCACAGGACACTGCTGATCTCTGCTGCCTGGGGACACACAGCTCCTCTGCAGGAGCAGGTCCTGCCCAGGGATCCCAGTGAGCAGGGGAAGCAGAAAACGCAATGCTGAGAGTTACCCAGTCTAACATAAGATTAATTTCTAAAGAAAATAAATAAATAAATAAAGCCCAAATACAATAATCTCTCCATCATTCATGTTTTATCATGAGCTTAATCCTGAAGGCCTTCTGTTTCTGGAGGCATAGATAGTTCTGAATAAAAATTATTACTCATTTAATTAAACCTAACATTTGCATATTGGACAAGAATAGGAAACGTTGGCTATAAATACATTTTCTGACCACCCAGCCTCACTTATCCACAGCACATTGGCTGCACTCTGAGGGAGAGAACCACAAGTGAGAACAATTGTACTTTTAGAGAGAGCTTTTGGTGATCTATGTTTAAACACATAAACCCGAGGAGAAAAACATTCTTCACAGCATCCCTTCCTCTACCCACCCCCACAGGACATTATCACTCCTGGACAACACTCACAGCCTTTGTCTGTGTGTCCAACATGAGGTGAGGAAAGCACAGATGTTCAAGAGCCAAAGTGAATATGCCTGCATGGAAGGGTGAACCATTATTAGATGTCAAAGCTTTCACCAATAATTTTCACCGTATCTTAAGAAAACAGCTAAATCTATCCCAAACATGGATATTTCTTGTGCCAACCACCCAGAATATTATTTTTCTCATACGTATTAGCTCAGTGGTGTCTCCAACCTGGCATCTGGTAACACGATGTACTTGTCTGGGGTTTGGTTTAGGAGGTATCACAGGTTCACACCATAAATATTTAGGTGTTTATGTGTGTTTGTACACATATCTGCAACCTCTTTTTTTTTTTTCCCAGAGAGGGCATCTGATTTGGGGATCTATTTAGAATTTCTTATTTAGCAATCAGGTTTTACACTGTCAACAAATACTTTTCAAAACTTAAAAGTCATATCCTGGCTACAGTCGGCTTTTCCAATAAGATGGTTTATAGATACACAATTGGTCCTGCCAGGCAGAAATTTGAAATGGACAAAGGATCATTTTCACCCTGATTTACAGCTGGTATGGCAAGGCAGGATAGTCACCTGAGGCTTTTTAAGGAATTTTCTTACGTGGTCCTGCTTCAACAGCTGAAGGTTTCAAAACCAGAAATATTGTCCTTCAAGAGTTGCAACAGTGCTTCAAGTGGCTCCTCACCCTATCATTGCTAAACATTTACACTTTTAACTTAATAGACAAAAGGAATAAATTATAAATAAAAAAGTACTAAAGTACCCAAACAAATAGCCCTGACCTTACAGGAATCCCCTTTCCCTGCTCCCCAGCAGGTAGTCCTTGCTATGCTGAAATCAAACTGCTGCAAGAAGAGCCTGGTGCTGGGCAGGAGCAGTGGTATGACCCTGCCTGGCAGACCCTGCATGGGCAGGGGTGCCAGGGGACAGCCACCATGCAGCCAGGCTGCTCACCATCCTCTCTACTCCACATCCTTAGCACTCACCAAACCCACCCATGCCTGCATCCCAGCTAATGCACAGTGTTGTTTATTGTGGGCTAACACACGCTCACCCACATCTATATCAACATGGGCAGCACCTTCCTCTTCCCTGTTAATGCTCTTTAATCTTAATAAAAAATGTTATTTAGCATATTTCTAAAAGATTGATTTGTGTTCTCCAGGTGTTTTAGGCTATGTGGCAGTTAAATATCAAGTATAAAACAGAAAAATTAACTATACTGCCAACTCTCCGGTAGCAATGCAAATATACGCCTTAACAGATATACCCAGGTTGAAGAGCTGAAAAAATAACTAAGGAGAGGAGTCAACATATCTATCTTCATTAAGTTTGACTTCAAATACTGTAGATGTGAGTAAATCACCCCTTGATGCTGTGGAAACAGCCAAATTAATTTTAGCTGTTGCCTCTCTTTCCACAGGCAGGGCTCACTCAGAGACGCTGAAGGCCACTCACAGGCCTGTGGTCAAACAGAAGTGTCACAGCCAAAGTCAGCACAGGGGGCTCCAGCAGCTCTGAGCACAGCTAAGGGGTAAAACACAATAGTGGTGAAATGGACCTGCTCTCATATTAAAACCT
>VYXD01011001.1:593073-615925 GCA_013397195.1 Hylia prasina
GGGCCCCCTTGGCCAGCCCCCCTCCCAGCCCCACCGCCCTTGCAGGCAGGCAGGGGACCAAGTTGTTGACTTTCTTACCTCCCAGCCACTTTGGGAATCAGCAGTTTCATCTCCCCAAGCCAAGGAAGCTGGGCACAGCAGATGGCTGCCAAAAAAAAAAAAAAAAAAAAAAAAAAAAAAAAAAAAAAAAAAAAAANAAAAAAGAAAAGAAAAAAAGAAAAAAAGAAAAAAAAGAAAAAAAAGAAAAGAAAAGAAGGAAAAGAAAGAAAAGAAAAACAACCACTCAGCTCGTGGGTGGCACAGGCAGGAATTCTGCTGCCATCCCCTAAAAGATGCTTGCATCTCCTGCTGTGGCTCAGTGTTGAGCTCCCTGCCACTGCTCAGGCAGGAACAGTGCTGCCCAGGACAGACATTTGCCCAAACCCTCCAGTAACAACACCAAGCCAAAAAATGTAAATCAAAAGTAGCAGCCCTCAAAGCTGCCTGGCAGGACTGGACAACCTGGGCACTGCAGCTCCCTGCAAGTGGGGGCACTCAATGGCAGAGAGCACATCAGCACTCAGGCCGCACTGGATACCAAATTAGCGGTCTTGAACATATATAATTTGAGAAATAATTAATTGCCCTGTGAAACACTGTGATAATTTCAAGTATTAAAAATGTAATCGCACATATTAAAATGAATTTACTAAAATCAAATCAATAACTCAGTGTCCTCTGAATTTCCTCCAGTCAGCTAATTTAATTAATCTTTTTGTTCACTTGGATATAGATTTTAGATTTGCATTTTGCTGTCAGAAAATACCTTGTGCAATAGTCTAAGATCTCCACAAAGAAAATGAATTTTTACACGGATTGGCTTTCATTCCCTTGGCTGAAATTCTGATCACTGAGCAGCAAGAACACTGCCGTAGCACACAGGATATCACTCAGGATGTGACAGTTTCCTCTTGTTTTAAGCTACTTAAAAAAAAAAAAANGGTATGGCAAGGCAGGATAGTCACCTGAGGCTTTTTAAGGAATTTTCTTACGTGGTCCTGCTTCAACAGCTGAAGGTTTCAAAACCAGAAATATTGTCCTTCAAGAGTTGCAACAGTGCTTCAAGTGGCTCCTCACCCTATCATTGCTAAACATTTACACTTTTAACTTAATAGACAAAAGGAATAAATTATAAATAAAAAAGTACTAAAGTACCCAAACAAATAGCCCTGACCTTACAGGAATCCCCTTTCCCTGCTCCCCAGCAGGTAGTCCTTGCTATGCTGAAATCAAACTGCTGCAAGAAGAGCCTGGTGCTGGGCAGGAGCAGTGGTATGACCCTGCCTGGCAGACCCTGCATGGGCAGGGGTGCCAGGGGACAGCCACCATGCAGCCAGGCTGCTCACCATCCTCTCTACTCCACATCCTTAGCACTCACCAAACCCACCCATGCCTGCATCCCAGCTAATGCACAGTGTTGTTTATTGTGGGCTAACACACGCTCACCCACATCTATATCAACATGGGCAGCACCTTCCTCTTCCCTGTTAATGCTCTTTAATCTTAATAAAAAATGTTATTTAGCATATTTCTAAAAGATTGATTTGTGTTCTCCAGGTGTTTTAGGCTATGTGGCAGTTAAATATCAAGTATAAAACAGAAAAATTAACTATACTGCCAACTCTCCGGTAGCAATGCAAATATACGCCTTAACAGATATACCCAGGTTGAAGAGCTGATAAAATAACTAAGGAGAGGAGTCAACATATCTATCTTCATTAAGTTTGACTTCAAATACTGTAGATGTGAGTAAATCACCCCTTGATGCTGTGGAAACAGCCAAATTAATTTTAGCTGTTGCCTCTCTTTCCACAGGCAGGGCTCACTCAGAGACGCTGAAGGCCACTCACAGGCCCGTGGTCAAACAGAAGTGTCACAGCCAAAGTCAGCACAGGGGGCTCCAGCAGCTCTGAGCACAGCTAAGGGGTAAAACACAATAGTGGTGAAATGGACCTGCTCTCATATTAAAACCTTCTAGGTCAGCATTTTCTTGATCAATACCTTTGGTTTCATGTGCTCACTTGTGTTAGGGAGATGATCCCGAACTCTGCTGTGCTTTACACCCAGAAGTGATGTGTGACAGGAGCAGTGCAGGCTGCTCACCTCTCTCTGGCTCTGGGTGTGTAAGGAGGGCACGTTTGGTAGGTTGCAGAGCATTTTGCCAAGATACCAAAACTCCCATTTGTTCCCTCTTTGTCATTTGGCCACTCACACCACGTAAGAATGAGCAAACGAGAGTGCTGGGCAGATTTTCTCCCTGTGGTGTACAAAGCTAGAAGGCATCACGTGCCACCAGGGCCCACCTGGCCAGCCACCCTGCCAGCCCCACCGCCCTTGCAGGCAGGCAGGGGACCAAGTTGTTGACTTTCTTACCTCCCAGCCACTTTGGGAATCAGCAGTTTCATCTCCCCAAGCCAAGGAAGCTGGGCACAGCAGATGGCTGCCAAAANGATACCAAATTAGCGGTCTTGAACATATATAATTTGAGAAATAATTAATTGCACTGTGAAACACTGTGATAATTTCAAGTATTAAAAATGTAATCGCACATATTAAAATGAATTTACTAAAATCAAATCAATAACTCAGTGTCCTCTGAATTTCCTCCAGTCAGCTAATTTAATTAATCTTTTTGTTCACTTGGATATAGATTTTAGATTTGCATTTTGCTGTCAGAAAATACCTTGTGCAATAGTCTAAGATCTCCACAAAGAAAATGAATTTTTACACGGATTGGCTTTCATTCCCTTGGCTGAAATTCTGATCACTGAGCAGCAAGAACACTGCCGTAGCACACAGGATATCACTCAGGATGTGACAGTTTCCTCTTGTTTTAAGCTACTTCAAAAAAAAAAAAATCTTCTCAAATTAGCAACAGAGTATTGCTTTTGATTAGCAGCAGAGGGACTGTGAGCACACTGGACCCAATCCGGTTACTTACAAGTTTTGCTTTTAACTTTGATGGAAATTAAATGGGAATTGAATTCGGTGCAGCAGTATCAGCTCCTTGAAAGGCAGTTCCAGCGTTAAGCCCGTGAGCGCATCTGTGCTTTTCCTCTCGGAAATCTCTGTGCTTCCCCAAGCCCCCGATGCTGGCCCGGCCCGGGGGGCTGTTCCCTGTCCCAGGGCCGGATGCTGCTCCACACCGTGCTGGGAACAAGGTCACAGCCTGCCAGGCACAGGGGTGGGCAGTGCCCTCGCTCCTGGTTCCTCCCCAGAGCCGGACACGTGTGACCTTAGGAGAAAACACCCTCCCCTGTGCCTTCTTCAGGGTACAACACCACATCCTCCCTCTTATAGAGCTGTACCAACCTCGTTGTTGTTGACTTCTTTGGCACTACTCAAGTAAATTTTGTAAATAAAAGGATCCAGTGGTGCAGTTGTTCAGACCCCAGACTGAATTTTGGGGGGAGTAATCCAAAAATTCAGCTCAGAGTGCTTTAATCAGTGCTTCCAATGCCATTTTCAAGTGAACCTTAAAATCAGGCCCATCTTCTCAACCTGTGCAATCCTGATAACTGAACTTGAGAGGGTCACATCCTGTATTGCTTCAAAACTCACTTAGCCTTGACTCTCCTATGTTTGTCTTGGTAGGACTTTGCTTAAATAACCCATTTGTTGGGCTAACACAACATTTTGCTTGGCTTGCAAGCCCCATCTGGGTAAATGCACATTTCCCTCGTTTCATTTTTTGATAATTTTCTTCTGTAGTCATTTAATTGAACTTACAAAGATGCTTGCAGAAGTTTAAATGAGGCATAGTTAGAGCTTTCAAAAATACATATAATTATGCACACCTACAGATTCCTAGGAAAAAATACAAAACAAGAACTGATCCTGAAGAGCCCAACAGGAGATTTGCAAAGTTTTGGTTTAACACCAGCAGCTGCGTACTTGGAGTTTATGGCAGATAAAGGACTTTTACAGAATTGGGCAACATAGTGTTTTTATACTGGTACCACCCTGGTGCTAACTGAACCCACCACAGTGCTGCAGCAACTGAAGCGCTGTAGTTTGGCCAGTTCCTCTCAATTTGTAAAGATGGACTTAATCAGGTGCTTTAAGAACCCTTACTGCATCCATATGTGCCATCCCTCTCTGAAACACCAATGGGAAGCTCAGCACTAGCAGTGTTACACAGCAGCCAGTTGAACTCGGCAAGTTTCAAACATTTAATGCCAGAGGAAAAGTCTGACCGAAGGGTACAAACCAAAGTCTTAAAATTACCCCCACAGAAATCAGTCATGCACCCAGAAAGTGAAGTGAGAGATTTTGTCTGCTTAATGAGAGCAGGGGGTCAGACATGGACTCAGAGCAACAAAAATCAATCTTGTGCACAAAAAAAAACAAAGGGGCAGGTTGGACATCATAGAGGGGAGGGCCAGGTTGACCAGCTTCTCCCAAAAGAAGGGCAAAAGAAGGGCTTCCTAGGAGCTGGAGTACCCAGGCAAAGGTCAATGGAGAAGGCAGAATCTATGTCAGCTAGGGCAATAAAGTATTGCAAAAGTAGGGGGGAAAAACGCAATAGAGGGCTTGGCTGGACAAAAAATCTAATCCTACTGCTATTAGGGATTACAGGACCTCTGGGTCAGCAGCAACTTGAGATCAGCACTACTGCAACTACCTGTGCTGAGAGCTAAAACCAGAGCAAACAGCAGGTGCCACTTCATCATTCCTGGCCCCTACCCCACCGAACCCAGAGCAAGATGCACAGAAGCACCAAAACACTTGGGAACGCAACAGAGGGACATCAGCCATCTCCAGGGACCCTTTGCCTGCCCTCCACAAACACTGTGTGCCTAGGAAAGTCAGCGGAGCCCACACCTGTCACCAATCCCCGCAAACAGAAGAGTCCCCGATTAGAAGAGGCAGCTCTTTTGTCTGCGAAGCAAGAGCCCAAAAGGAGGAGCGAGGGTGGCAGACGAGCGAGCAGGGCTGCAGAGCCCCAGCAGCGCCGGCGGACATCTCGGCAGCCCTCCTGCCGCAGCAGCGCCGAGGTGCCGACCCAGGGAGGGGGAGGCAGCGAGCCGGGCCCGAGGGGCTTTGCTGCAGTATTCAGACCTCGGGCTGGCGCGCTCCAGGGAGCGGCAGCTCGGGTATGTGGAGCAATTTAGGTGGAGGCTGGCAGACGTATTGCACACGGACTGAGACCGCAGTGCACCACCAGGGCTGGAAAGGGTCGCGCTGGTCCAGCTCTTCTCTTCGCAGCCTCGTTGGAGCCCCGAGCGCGGTGCGGGAGGCCGCGGCCGTGCCCCCGTCCGGTGCCTGCCTGCGCACGGCCGCTGCGGGGACCCCACCATCGACACCTCGGGCAGATGGCCGCCCCCGGCCCCAGCCCAGCCCTCACAAAAATTACATACATTTAAACAAGGCAGGGAAGCGGGGGCGGGGGGGGGAAAGGAAGGAAAACAAATCAGGATCGTTTCAGAGCGGTACGAATAGGAGGCTGTGCTGGCTGCAGGAGTAACCAGCTGATGCAATTATCCTGGCGGCCGGCAGTAGACCATCTGCCCGGCTCCCGGGTNCCCGCCGTGCATTTGCTGCTGGGGATTTGCTCGCTCTCCCGTGCCGCCACACAAACCGGTCGTGTTTCTGGAGCATCTTTGTGCCTGCGTCTGTTTAGGTGTTTGTGCGTGGGGGGAGGCTGGGACATCCCGTGTCCTTCAGGAGCTGTGGGGACGTTGAGGAACCAGCGACAGCCACCCCACGCCACAAAGCTGTCCAGGGTTGGGCCCCAAACCTATACCCCATGATGTATGCCACAGTGAGGGTGATGACTGCCACCTTCATTTATATTTTGTCATTTCTATGTTTGTCAATAAAACGCAAGTAGAAAATGACACCCAGAGGGAAAGGGATGAGCTCTGTCAAGGAAACTTGACAAGAATGCCATTCTGAGGACTTCCACTCCCATTGCAGGTAGCTACCTTTGCTAAGGCACGGCAGGTACATTTGTTCTTTCTGGAGTTTTCCCAGTTACATACACCGTGTCTGCTCCAGGGGTATGGGAAGTGCCCTCCATCACCCAGGGTCTCTTGTGCTGGGTATCACCTGGAGCCAGGTTTCAGTAACAAGTCTGCTCTCAATGACAAGCTTGTCAGGCTCAGATGGAAAAAGACAAGAGAAACGTAGAATTTTTTTGTCCTTTTTAACCATATCAAGTCCATACACCTATTGCTGCCCCAGGCTCAGTCTCCAAGCATTCATCTGCAATCAATTAAAAAAAAAAAATCCACTGTCCAAGTGGGCTTCATTATGAATTTAAGATTTCAGTCTATAAAAATTTATACTTTTCCACTCCCAAATTAATTGCTATTCAGAAAGAAATGAAGTAGGGAGGGATGCAAGGCTGTGCCAATCCCTCACCACTTCCCCAACACTGACAGGTCCCTGGGCACTGAGCACAGCAAAACTTGCCCATGGCCAATTTCCTGGGCCATTATTTCAGGGCTGGCAGCTTCAGGAGGGATGCAAACTAAGGGACAAAGTGCTTCCCCCACCCCTTGCTCCCCCCAGCCAATGCCAGCCCCATCCCATCCCTGCACCTCCCTGCAGCCTAGTGCTTTCCTCTCTGAAGCTAAAGCATGAGACCTGCAGTGACAAGGCTGATGAACCCATTAAAAAGTACTAACACAATATGTGGGTGTGAGTTATCAGACCACATTTACACTTCAGCTTTAATTTAGACAATGCCTGGAAATGTTGTCAGTCACAGCTGAACTATTTATCTCTTGAAGTGAATAAAGGAAAGGGAGCTCTGAACACAGACAGGACTGGCCCAACCTGTCACCACATCCCCACTCCCACGTGCTGCAGCCTCTCCCACACTGCATTTGCCTGGATGAGCTGCTCACTGTTTGCTGAAGCTCTCTCAGCAGATTTGGGGGCTTCCCTCCTTCCTTCACCCTGCTGTTGTTTGTAGAGGTTTGGGACCACAGCTACCACTGACCAGCACCCCCTACTACTGCCTGGGGACACCAGCCCAGACTAGACTACCAGTGAAGAGCACACTCATAAACCCCATTTCTGGTGGAAACCAGGCTGAAATGTGCACGTGGCTTCATTTCTTAATGGCAATGTGTGCGACATAACCAAGGCTCAAATTCAGTGACAAACCTAAGTCAGGTTATGCTGTGTAATAACACCCTCAGACTATCTCCTCCTTCATGTTTTCAAGGCCTCTTTCTTTTTCCCAAAATGGAGCTGTGGCGAAAGATGGGCTGGGAATGCTGCAAGCAGAGCTGCTGCACTGCAGGGATCCCAACATGAGGCCAGAGCACCCAACAACAGTGGAACAAAGGTAAAAGTAGGAGTGGAGTGGAAAGCTCCACACTGCACTTAAAGGAGGATTCCAGTTCCTGCTACTCCACCTTATGACAATGCAAGCCTAAGGGTACTTGGGCACAAAGAACTCGAAATTTCATCTGCCAGGATTGCAGCCTCCACCATGGGATGGCACAGTATATATAAAACAGTGGCAAAGGGAATTGCTCTCAAGTTTCAGGATGCAAGTGGTTAATATTGCCCACTAAAAGCCATTCTCATTATAATGAGTCGAGGAATAAAGAGGATTAAAGTAACAAACTGAAATCTTGTCCTCCTGTAGTGATTCAGGTTACAAGGAAAAACCTTAGTTCTGATACTGCATAAGAACTTGTAGTGCTTCCTCTCTGCAGGAGGGAAATTCTTCTCAGGCTTTGTTAGCACCTGCACTCCCTTCACTCGCTTGGGCCCACACTGGAAGAGGGAACATCAGGGGGATCCCAGCAAAGGGCATCATCACCTGCTCCTGCTTATCCCTAAGTGCCCAGGCTGGGCAAGGGGCCCCAGCACCCACAGACCACAGGGGCCAGTGCCAGGGTGGTGATTCACTTTGTTGCACAGAGTGTAATAAAAAGCTATTTTAAGATTTTTATATGCCTTCAAATAATGTTCTCATTGCTGTAGCTACCCAGCATAAACTAAACAAAAGCTCTAATCTCTAAAACATAGTACTTTTTTTCCAAAAGCGTGGAAATGGGGAGGGAAGAACGTACAAACCAAAACAAGTGGGTACACTTCTTGTGGGATCTGCACTACAGAAGAAATGCAGAGCAAGTCTCCCTCTCCCTAGAGGGTCTTTTTTCAAGAGGGAGAATAATAATAATGTAGTAATAATAAGCACTTATATAGCGCTTTACATTTTCAAAGTGCTGTGTAAACATCAACTAATGGGACACAGTAGAATAAGTAGTGTCTAAAATGAGTTTATGTACTGCATTATATTTTTCTACAAAGTGGCTGGGGCTGGTTTTAAAATTAAATTCCCCCACATATTGATACTAGTGCAAATGAATCTTCTTTAAAGAAGCGTAACAAAAACATTTTTTTCATTAGTTACCCTCCCCAACCTTCATATTTCCAAATTTTGGCTCAAAGCAAATTGTTTAGTTTCACAGGTGCGAAATGCATTTTGTTTCAAAAGAAGAATAGGTGAGCTAACTAACTGCTTAGGGTAATATATCAGTACACTTGTAGGCACACAGCAATGCTTTCCAAGAGAAAGTCATACACAAGATTCAAAACGTTTCATAAAAGGAAGTTTTTAACTGAGAAACTGAGAAATCCAGAGAGCTGGCACTATTGCTGCCTTGTGGACAGAAGAGTAAGGCAACCAGCACCTTCTCAGTAAGAGACTGCACAGCAAGGGAAGAAGTCCCTATACTGGAACTAGAAATCAAGCATCACTTTTCATTTTATACAACAGAGTTAACATGAAAAACATCATCTATAATAGGGAAATGAAACAACCACAAAGCAAATCCAAATATTATGACCTGAACTATAACATTGGTGTTATTTTTCACCTATCCAGCATATCATGGCGTTTAATAAAGTCACTCTACTCTCCAAGGCACAAATGTTATATCCTCTTTGCATACGACAGAGTGAAAACATTGAGAGAGGGAGGGAAAAAAAATTGACACATGCTCATTCTTCCAGGAGCTGTGGCAGAGGCAGAAGAGAAGGCAGGACGGGAAAAATCTGACTCCAAGCCTCTTCTAGTAGCCTGGAATATCTTACTATTTTGCAAACTTTTCTTTCTTTATTATCAATAATTTGCTTTATAGCAAGCCCAGGTGCTTCTGTGATGAACCAGAGCCCAGCGTGCTACAGTAAGCACAGAGTGAAAAGGCTGCACAGGACTGAAGGAATGGTTCGGTTTTTTTCTCATATTCTCAAGCTAGGAATCAAACGCCAGTCAAAAATGGCATGCTGAATATATCTACCTTTAGGCATGCGCTTAACTGTAAGTATATGAGTAATCCCAGCGGTTTCAGTTTTGGGGATTTTAATAGTTGTATGGTTTTCATAACTACAGGAAAAACCCTTTCCAACAAACTGCCAGTGTGACTCCCTGTTGTACTACACCACAATTACTGGAACATATTTGGTATTTCTCAAGAGGTTCAGATAATGAAGAATCCTCCAAATTTTCTATTAGCCCAAACTTAGGAATTCTGCATCAGGGAGTTAACAGCAGAACAGACAGTGTATGTTAGGTATTGCAAAAGACAGAGAAAGAGAGGCAGAAATATTTATAAAATTTAAACCTTTTTTTTTAAGTAAGGTTTTTTTTGAGAGCCGAGACTGCAGACTAACCAATGCTATTCCGCAAGCATGCTGAGTTAAAGATCCTATTCTCCTGTATCCTTTTATAAGAGACAACATTTCTTCATATTTTCACACCACAAAGTTTTCCACAACCTGAACAAGATTAATATTAAATAGGAAAACACAAGAAACCAGTCTCTTTTATTCATTGATGTGCTATTGGTTTAACACTGAATCACAGGCTTCTGCTAAAAACCCACATCATTAGTTACACTTACAAGGAAATGTTTTTTAAATGCAAGGAAAGGTACAATGTTGCAGTTGCTTTGGGGTTTTTGTTTGTTGGTTTTTTCTTCTTGGCAAACAACCAATTCTTTTTCTTCATGCGACTGGAAATAAGCAAATGTGGGGGAAGACAGGGAGAAAGGACCCTTCCTGACAGGGAAAGCCATCAAAATTTGCTGCATCAGAAATTATCCTAGTAAGAACACAAACAAGCACCAGGCACTGCTGCAGCTCGAGAGGCCAGGCTGGCCACCAGCTTGGTGGGCCCAAGGACACCGGGTGCTTTGGGCAGCAGAGGCTTTGTCCTGCACAAAGCCACTGTTACAGACACTGTAGGCCTAGGAATGTGAGCCAGCCCAGGCAGAAACGTCATGGGACATGGGGCTATTTCAGTCAACCACAGTCAAAATTTGCCCCTAAGAAAACAGACTATAAAGTAGCCAAAAGAGCTGGAATTTATCATAGTATCTCCTGTCACCCAAGCATGGGAGACAGACCAGCCTCTGACAAAGAGCTGTCTGACATTTAAGTGCCAGGATTAGCACAAGCACCCACCTGGTGGTGCGGGCCCCACGGTGACATGGTCTACAGTGCAAGCTAAAAGCAGAATAACAAATCTCCCTTTCCCTTGAGATACATAACCTAATTTCTTAGTGGCATTATTTCTACTATGTTAGAATAGAGAAGAAAATTGCTCTCCACAAATGCTACCTCATGCACAGCTGCTGCCAGCAACTTCCACCAGCACAGGAGCAGTGAAAGATGCTGGCCAAACCCTGGTCCAGGTGCCTTCTCCCTTCCTCAGCTCTCCCTCTCTGCTCTGCATTCCTTTCAGAGCACAGCTGCCTGCTTGGCTGGGAGTCCCATCCAGAGAGGGATGAGGAGCAGCATCCAGCCACTGCAGGGGCACAGTACTGAGCACTCCACAGCTCACACCTCTGCTGGGACATATGATTGCACCAGGAATGGCAGAGAGCACCAAGCACTTGTACAGCTTCAGTCTATTCTTCAAAACTTCCAGTGAACTGCTTCAGGCTGTACTCAAAGCTTTGCACCCTGTGCTTCACTATGGATTTGAGCATTTGCTTCAACAGGCATCCTTTCTGGGACACATTTTCAGAGGGCTCACAAGCTGCCCATCAGCCCACTGCAGACACAGATGCACACCCACTTCCCACTCAAGGGGCCACAGCCCAGCCTCCCCAGCTGAGGTTCTTTCCACAAAGGTTTGACCCAAAGCAATGGAACTCAGACACTGATAAGGTTTGCCCTGCCCTAACATACCCCAGACCAGTGCATGTCCAGCAGAAAGCTACAGGGGTACTTCCCTGGTAGGTCAGATTGGCTCTGAAGGAAACTAGGAAGGCAGCAGGACAAGGATCCAGAAACAGGAGGAGAGCCAACCCCATCAGATCTGCCCTCACCTGGAGCAGCATGGGCACAGCCTGGCACTGGGCCAGGCCACCAAGAGGCAAAAAGCAGTTTCACAGTCTGAGTGTAAGGTAATGGCAGCCTCAAACCAACCAGGATTCATCTCCATGCTCCCTTCCAGAGCAGTGTGTTTAACATATGACAATTTGCAGACTGTATTTAATCCAGGGACTGGTGTGTGTTTTTCCAACATGGCAACACCAAATCAAGAAAATCTTCAGAAGAAAACAAACTTGTTGGGATGTGCCAATAAAAGAAAATCAAGTCAAGCCAGCAGTAGATAATAAGGATAGAGAAGCAGATAAATTCCCTCTAATAAAGGGGCCAACTGCCTTCAGCTTCCCAAGAAGAGCAGGATTACCATATCCCCTCCCTGCCAGGGCCTCAGCAGCTCCCACCATGGGCTGAGCAGTGGCTGAGGCTGGACTCTGGGCTCATTATCCAGCAGTCAGACCCACCCTGCCCCATCTTCCCCTGCCTGTTTCCTTCCCTGAAGGCACCTCCAGGGTTGTGGTCATGTTCTCCCTAACTGCAAGGAGCAAAACCAGCAAAGATTCAAAGGAGGAAAAACAAGTAAAGCATTTTCTAAGGTTCCTTTAAAGGGACTCTTCCAAGGGCACTCTGAGGGACAGCATAAAGAAACAATTTTGCTTCCTTTTACCTTAACACTGTGGGACAGAAAGGTTTTAGCAGCCCCTGCACTGGAGGCAGCCAGGACCTCCAAAGCCACCAAAGAGCAATTTCTCTAACTACCTTTTTGTTTGCTCAAGTTTTGCACCACATTGGCTTTGCTCATGCTCATCAGATAGCAGCAGGTTTTAAGCCACTAGTCTGATATCTTCAGCTGTGCCACTGACTGCTACGACAGACAGAACATTTCTTGGATGGCCGTGTGTGGGGATACAAAAACCTCATTTACAACTTGGCATCTCAAGGAGGACAGGGTGGTACAGCAGCAGGTGACAAATTAAAAGCCCATTTTTCTATGCACTTTCTTTGGATCCACATTTTGAATACAGACCCACTGGCAAGGAGGAAAATCATAGCTCGGATACCTCTTTATGAAAATATGCATTTTGTCTTTGGGAGAATTCCTGGTGCATGTCAGAGCAGCCAGCAAACCCCATTTGCGAGCGATCTGCCTGCATAACACCAACAGCCCCACCACCAACACAGCATCTTTCTGCCAATTGCAGGGGGTTTGTCCCCCCAGGCCCCTGAGCAGCAGCTCCTGCTGCAGCCAGGGACTCCTGGCCGTGCAGCCTGGCAGCTCCCCCTGCACAGCACCCTTGGGGCACTGCAAACCAGGCACACCACGCCCCTGCCAAGCATCTCTCAGGGGTGGATCTTTTCAGAACCCTCACCTTTAAGTTCAGGCTTATTACTGAATTTACTTATATTGAGAAGAATGAAAAAAGAAGCTCTCTATTATGTGTTTATTTGAGACCAAAAATAGTAATCAAAATAAATCAAATGGGAGTTCTAAAACAAATCTCACTTATCTGTTATCAAGCAGGAAAGAAATTAGGAAAAAAAACACCCTTGCAATGATAGGAATCAGGTCAGTGGACAAGACTCAGTACAAGATCCAAAGACAAGTACTTATAGTTTCATTATAAAATGGCTCATAATGCATTGTACCACACTCTTCAAGTATGCTCAGAATCAGTCCAAAGTACTTCCTTAGCCTTAAAAAGAGGAAAAATCCTTGAGGCAACAACTTTATGGAGAATGCAGTAGGCAACTCTAGATGCCAAAGTATCAATGCCAGAAACACAGCATCTTTTTCTATATAGGTCTAGTATAAACATAAATAAGGTGCAATAAGACAGCCCTCCTTCTCTGCTTCCCCATCCCAGTATTTTCAACACTCTGCCACATCCCACATGCCCTCTGGGGGAACAGCCTGGTCAGTAAAAGCAAAGAAATTATGAAGGGCAAGGCATGCCATTTTCCTAGAAATAAAGGAGGCCATGAGCAAATTACCCAACCGAAATGCATCCACAGAATTCAGCAATAAATAATACACAAGCTTGGCATTACAATGTAATCCAGTATCTCTTTACTCATGTGAGTAATCTAATGAGGCAACAGAAATCTGAGTAATAGCTTAAACAAGAAAATTAAAACAAAGCTACATTTACCTATCAAGCAAAACAGCAAGAATGCTGCTGCTTTTTTCAGTACAGCAGGTAGGCTTTTTTATCAGAAAAACTTCCTTGCATTTTGCAACCATGTTAGTTGGATCAACAAAAGATATTATCTATTCCTCTAAGCCTTCTCTTTCATTTACACATGGACACACATCACATACTACATGTATATTCACATAGTAAGTGTTGAAAGCTTACTTTTTCCAGTTACCAACCTGATCTCCCTTTCCCTGCAAAACCCTGAATAACTGTGAGTCTTCACAGGTCAAGTTCAGATACTGCCGTGATCCTAAAATAGTTGAAACACCAAGAACTGATGACTGCAATCACACTTGTCCTCCAGTGACTCTATATTAAACAGAAAATAACTATATACCACAACAAATGGACTCCTCCAGGCAGGAAAGTGCTGTCACTGTCTAGTAAGAGCAGAAAAGCTATTTTGTTTAGATCATATGCACATCTAGTGGGTTTTTTCTGCTTAACCTAATCACACACTTTTCCATGGAACTGGAGTCACTTTTTAGATCTGTTCTTTCTCTCAGTCTTTAGACTTAAACCTACAAATAATATAGATACAGCTCCACGAAAGTCAACCTCTGTGCCAAAGCTTTGCACCTAATCACCAGGCACCCTCCATACTCAAATGGCAGCAACAGATTTCCTAATTTCCCTATTTTATTCCTCTCTCTTTTTAGCATTTCCACTTCCCAAAGTATGAAGTTTAGCCTTCTACCCTATTTTTTTCTCTGCCTGTTTTTAGTTTTCCACTTTTTCAGCCAGGAAGTTGCAAGAATGCAGAATCAGTCACTCTCTCCCATGTAAATCTGTACCTGCTTACAGTGACAGGTGTTAAACAGAGCCCAGGTCTCTTGGGTTTCCCCAGTGCCATCTAGGAGCTCCCATAGCCCTGCTGCATCTTGAACCTTCCCAGTGCTCCCCTGGAAATCCTCCCAATCTCAGAGTCAGCAGAAGGAGCAGGAGACACTCTCTCCAGCGTTAGATACTGAATGACTATTCCCATCAAATATCTTTGCTGCTCCTGCTCTTTCAATTGCAGTGCAAGGAATGAGACTAAAATCCAATCCCCACCAAGGCCTGTGAGAAACACTACCACAAGAAACAAAACACAGCCTTCACCCTACAGCTGATAAAAGCCTGCTCACAGTCTTCCAACACAAACCTCAATTAACAGAACTACTCAGAAAGCTCAGACTTACACTTAAACAACACAGCTCAAACTGCTGTCAAGGGGAGAAAGAAATGTACTCACACTAAAGACAGCAAAATGCCCACCTCTACATTTCACCACTCCCTTTTTAAAGCACATGGCAAGTCTGTCTTCATGAACATTATCCTCATTGTCACTCAGCTGCCCACCATGTGAAGCAGCAATCAGTAGGTGGATGCTTGACTAACCTGCCTCACTAGTAAGCCAGAAAAACCTCATCTCAGCCAGGTGAGGATCATCAAGAAATGAACAGAGCTGCAAATTGAAGTACCACTCCTGGTGAAGGGTGCCTGGACCCTTACCCCAATCTCTGAATTACCTGTAGGCAAATACTACGTAAACCCAGTAAGAGATTTTGTGAGTCCAATCGATTGAGTGGTTAAACTTGTACAGTCAGCAGGCAACCAAGGGAGGCATATATTTTAATGGTAGATGTGGAAACAAAGGAATTTTGATTAGCCTTGGGACTGGAGGGGGTAAAAATACTGGTTTAGGATTTTCCCAGGATATGCATATTAAGAACTTGTCTTTTTGCCCTTTGTGTAATTTTTTTTAATATTTGGAAAGCAGAATTAGGCCACATTTGACCAAACCTCCAGAGCCTAGCAGGAGCCAACAGAGACCGGAGTACAGCGACTTGTTAATTCTTGTACTTTTACTCATAACAGGATTTCACTAGTGAGCAACGCATTTTCTGCAGTGCTATCAGAGGTTTAAACAAACTGTTTCTCTACAAGCAGGGATCTTTCCCTCTGCTTCACTATAAAACCTGACTGCATTGTTTACGTTCTCTAATATGAACTAGAAATAACTTCTGTGTAAAGAAACTCCAACTGTTACACTTCTGAAGCAGCCTTCGTTATCAGTGCCAGACTCAAGGAGAACATGACTGCGGGTGATGCTACAAAGAGAGACGAGATCAGCCCTACTAGAAATTGCCCAGGAGAACACGCAGGTAGGGTGGGTTTAAATGAGATCACAACTGAGATTATTTCACCTCCAGCATACCCAAGTGAGCCCTTCAGGTCTCCTGAGTGGCCTCTATCCAGCAAAGGAAACACTTTGCTGCCACAAAGGCTGCCTTACATTTGTACTTGCCATGCGGCTGCAGTAGCAATAAGTCCTTTACTGTTTGTTCAGCTCTTGAAAGTCCTGTAAAGCATTCACCATTCACCTGTCACACTGCACAAACTGAGCCCTTTGAAATGAAAATCTAAAAGTAAATGTGTTAGTCAACGGCTGCTGCTGCAACAAGAAGTGAGCCCGACACCAGTGCAAGCCTTCAGGCAGGTAATTCACTTCAACATGAGACCAGCGAACAACAGTATGTTTTATTTAATTAGGATGAACAGAAGAGATAAACCTCACAGCAGGGCAGGTAATGACAGCGTTTCAAAAATATTTCATGCTCAGGTAACAAAAGAGCAAATTTCAATTACATAAAATAGCTAAAAAGTTGACTTAATTCATCCAAAGGGGAAGAGGGAAAAAATTAATAATTGTACTGCATATGATTAACAAGTGGCATTTACAAACTCTACAAATTGGTCTTTCTGTTGCCTAATCTGTAGCTGGAAAGGAAAAGGTTTTCTTTCTAAGCAAGTGCAAACAATATAATGAAGGTACTTATGGCTAGATTCAGATGGGTATTGCAGTACTACCTGAAGTAAGTCGTTCTGTGGAAAGCTAATGCCATCCACCAACCCAGGTACTGCAGCGGGATCTGTGAGCCCGTTCCAAATGGCAGCACCCAGTTTCCAACACCAACCCAGGTACTGCAGCAGGATCTGTGAGCCCATTCCAAATGGCAGCACCCAGTTTCCAACACCATCGGCTCCCTTTGTTTACATTTTTGAAAACAAGCCATTGCAAGAGGTTGAAGACTGAGCCTTCTGTAGCTAGAAATGTCACAAGAGACCTTTAGTCCCTGCACATCCTTCTACTCCCCAGAATAATGTGACTCCAGTAAGCCACCATAATTCACTCCTGCATACATACATATACATCTAGGTGTTGTCAAGAAGATGTAGTACTTAAAACTCTCATCGCCTTATTTGTCCAAGAGAAAAAGGAACTAGCTTCTCTCCATTTACTAATGGACACTGGGAAAGAAAATGCATGACAATCTACTCCTGGGCTCTAAAAGTATGTGGAATAAATGCACACAGAGCTCGGAGCTGGTCCTCACTTGGCTCCAGCTCCCACCCACACTCTCCAAGTCCGTGTCCACCAACGCACACACCAGAGCCAGGCCCTCCCCTCCACCACCATTTGTCAGTCAAGATTTAGCAGGAGTCTCTAACAAGTTTTATATTAGTAGTATTTCATTTCTCAGACACATTTACTAGGATACAAGGGAATATAATAGCCATGCTTTTTCAGAGGCATTTACAGAGAACATTGATGGAGTGATGAGGACCTGATATAGGTTATAAGACAGTTCAATTATTCTGGGTAATTAATAATCTTTTGTGTAAGAGTATGTTACAATACATATGACGCACGAGACCAGGAGATTATTTCTTTTTCAAAAAAAAAATGTGGTTTGCATTTTTCAAACGTCGTAATCATCTAAAACTGATTTCACAAATTGGAATTGGAAAGCAAGAAAAATTAACCAGTTCAATAAAAATAGCCAAGTAAACAATTGCAAGGGCACTTATCAAATAGAAGTAAATAGTAATTCTACAGTATGAGAAAGTCTCATCACAAAGCCAGCAGGTGAGGTAGGGTTTTTAAAATGTTTACTGTAGTAATTGATCACTGGGTATCACCTCAAGCATTCAATTTAGTTAATTTAACCAAGCTTAAACCACTTACCCACGTTTAACCTAAAAGTTAATTTGGCATCAAACAATAGATAAAACCAAGCCAAAGCCACATCTACGATAAGACAATCTGTATTTACACAAGCTTAACGCATCTACAAAACATCATTTTTATATCCAATTCAGAGGATGGCATGAACATCTGCTTTCACTTCAAGACATTAATTTTCAATTATTGAAGAAAAACAAAATAAATCCTGACAAATTACTGGTAACTGTAGAATCTTTTGTTACTCTATTAGTTTATAATAGTAATTTAGAAATCCTACAATTAACGTCTTACAAGAGGTCTCTGATTATTTTTTTTGCATGTGTCATCTGAAGCAATTCAGCAGTGAATGATGTTCTTTAACTTGCACTGATTGTACACAAATATCATTGAAGAAAAAGGTAGGAAGAATTCTCCAAGAGCTGTACAATGGTACCTGTTCTTCTTCAATGGCTTTAGACATAGCATCACTAAAAAGATGAGATTTCTATTTTCTTCCCATTTATATTTAAATGCTTTGTGTTACCTTTCCCACTCTTCAATTTTTGGCCACGTTTATTCGTTATATTCACTGAGACCAATGGGAACAGGCCGCAATTAAAAGGTGTTTGCACACAGGCAGGAGTTTCAATCAGCAAAACCAGTTAAATACCACCCAGATCCCATCCAGGAGAGCATACCAGAGGGAAAGAAAGGCAGGAAAATGGGACTTGTGGAGTTCAGAGGAGAACGCTGCTAGCCTTGTAGCAAAATACACAGGCAAAAATTAAAAACTGCAGGCTAATCCCTGAAGGCAGTGCTCGGAATACTGCATGGATTCAAACGCTCTCAGGGCACCAGCCCCACAATGAAACACCAACATCTCCAATTATTCCTAATCCCCCAAAAGCTACACTTGATAAAGAACAATCAAGAGCGTAATCTTATTTGATATGAGTTTTATCAATTTTAGCTGCTGCTTTCACTGTATCAATAAAATTCCACCGAAACTTGAATGAACTGTAAAATTAAAGGATAATCGCACAAGTCTCTTGTATTTGGCAATTATGATTATACTTGTCAAAATTTAATTTGTAGAATGTACTGTTCCAGTACCTTCAGGTTCTTCTTTATCAACTGGGAAAAAAGGAAAATTATATCTTTAAGACAAGCATGAAAGACATTGTTACTTCCACAGTCAACTCTGTAACTGAGCTCCGACATTGTATAATTGACTTTGCAAGCAGAACAACAGCAATATAACAAAGAAAATGTCAGTGTTTTCACAGCGCTAATCTATAGCACTAGGAGGGCCTCCTGCTGTCAGCCAGAGCTGACAATACAATAGCTTTCAAAGGGATATTACCATCATGCTTTTATTCTTGACATCAATCAAGACAAAGAGAATCCTTTTCACAAGACATTCAAAATCAAACCTTTGTATGAGCAGATAGGTAAAACAGCATTCCTTTAAAGAAGATCATTCATAGCAATCAACTAATTGGAACTCAGCAAATGGATGAAGTATTTTTATTTACTTTGCAGATAACGAAGTAATGAGCAACCCCCCTTTTCTCTTCTTGACTGACACAAATGAGGCAGGTAGGGTGTGAATCAAAAGTTTCTATCAGCATTTTTTGCCAACAGAAAGCAAAAAAATGACAGCAATTCTGCAACTTCAAGTAGGATAACAAATCTAGAGTTAATTAGTGCATTCTTTGCAAAACAGTTTGATTACCAACTAGCACGTTTTTGCACAAAATACCCCCGCAAGCTGACAGCAATTTGCAGAACTGTCAAATTCAGCAGCCAAAGTGCATCTGATGCTTGAAACCTTTTGCCAGTACGAGCCCAGTCCCACAAATGGCAGTCCAGTAATGCCTCAATTACCCTTACACGGGACTGGAAACCCACGGGTTGCTGTTACCCACATCTCAGCACTGCACCTTCCACAACCACCCCGGGCACGAGAAGTTTGACCAAGGGGAAGAAGGAAGACCTGCCCTCCTCAGCCCCTGAGTGGACTGGGTGCCCCCCTCTCCCTCTGCAGCAGCCAGCACCAAACAAACTTTTAAGGACACTGGTGTTAATATCAGTGCCCATCAGCTGCAATGGGGGACAGGACAGAGTGCTTTGACACTGACAGCTGGGTTATGTTCTGGGGTTCAGGTCCACGTGGTTTTAAAAACACTGAGTAAGGTATAACTCTTCCTTGCAGAGAACTGTAAAAGCTCTCAGCAGCTGAGGTTACTGGCAACAGGGCAAGAGTCTGTGCTGAGGAAAATTACTTTCATGGGCTTAATCTGTGATGTGAAGTAAAGCTTCAGAAAGTATTTTACTCCATCAGTGCTACCACCACACTGTCCTCTAAGTGTTTATTTTGTAAACCAGCAAAGACTCAATACTCACACTTTTATTCCCTTTTCGTTGAGGTGAAACCACCTTCCTTTAAGCCAACATTGTCCCCAGCCACCAGCTATAAGGCTAGTATCTTCAAGTTTGCACAAACTAATGATCAAAACAAACGAGTGAATTGTATCGCAAATCATAAATCCCATGTCAGGGGGAAGCCCAGGGCTACTGCTGGAGTTACAGCTGCAGGAATTACTGTAAGTTTCTGCCAGGCTGAACCTGAAACCTGACAATACAGCACAGGGGCCACCCGACCTGCAGCTGTGCTGGCATCCACTTTGGGTTTGCTATCACTTCATTTTCAATAACGCACATCTAAGGCTTGTCAACATTCGATACTTCTGTCAAAGTCAATCACTTCTTTAAAGTCAGCATCCCTCCCTCTTAAAGTGCAGGCAACTTGCTTTTTGCATGCAGAATAATCCCTTTCATCACAGGCACAGACTGATCCTATTTTAGTGCATAATCTTTCTGAATGAAAAAGGATACACAAATCTTGTAGTGGTTAATAAATAGCAAAGCTGCTATACAAAGTGAAATAAAAGATGTAAAAGAGAAAAATGTTAAATTATTTTAAGTCCTAAATGCCACACATATATCCACGTAATTTATGCTTGTTTTCTTCTCAGTTGAATTGGGAAACCTATGACCTCAGAGTGCCTTTATTTATTACATCTCAATTATTTCCATGGAAACGTGTACTGTGGCAATCTACTGCGTTGCCAGCTCCTCAGACCACAAAATGTATACAATGGATTTTTTACAAGCAGAAGATATGGGTAAATAGAAAGAAATGAAGAATTTCTTTATCCTACATGCACATATGAGCTGCCTCCTATTATCCAGAATTTCACCCAGATTCAGCTCATTCTCAGACTCCCCATTAGGCAGCTCAAGCTAAGACCTGTAATTTAAATCCAGTTTACACTGAAGCTGGAAACAACATTTTTTTTGTGCCTAGAGACCTCAGAAATATTTAGAATCTTTAAAAACTGGGCTTCACCCAGCTCCCTGTTGCAAAGACCTTCTAGATATTTCTGCATTACAGGGATAGTGTTTCTCAGCTATGACTTGCCAGTAAGCTACCTGCTTTAATTCATAAAAGTGATCATGTAAATAGTGATCAGTTCTATATCAGAATTAGAGTCAAAATTTCATTATAAAGCATCAACCACTTGCAAGAGATAGTGCTGCCTAATGAGGAAGAAAACAAAAGAGTAACAAATGGTAAATATCTAACACTGTATGTCACAAGATGTCAAGGTTTATTAACGGAGCTTCTAGAGCAAACACTGTTTGCACTGGCATAGAACTATTTCCTGAATGTTAAATGTGACACTTTAGCACAGGGAAATATTTTAAACTCCAGAGGCCTGGTCACTAAATGTGGTCCCCTCATCTGAGAGAAGTCATGACCCAAGGCCTGCTCCACTGTTCTCAAACTGCGATTCTTTTAGTTTCAAACAATGTATTTTAGAGCATCCCCTAGAAATAGCTCTATCTCTGCCCTTTCTTCTGCCCAGAGACTGTAACATTCATCTGCCAATTACTGAAGTAGCTCCTTTAGCAGATTGTCCGGGATTGCAGAGGGTCACAATGCCACGCTGCAAACCTGCCCCACAGCACAATGCTAAAAGGTGCTCTTAGTCTGGGGGAAAATGATTAAGGGGGTTGTACAAAGATGAAGGACCGACTTTGCAAAAACTTGATAAACATTTGAAGCACGTACAACTTACATTGCAATCATCTGTTAAATAATGGATATTTCACAAATAATATAAAATGGCCCTGGATGGGGTTTCAATTTGTTCTTTAGCCGGTCGATTAACTGCACGCTAATTTTGTCCACTCAGGAGTTATTTAATTACAAAAGCTTTGGACTTTTTGTTTCATCTTCTGGGCATCCAAAGTTCTGATCCTTTTGTGCTTCTACAACAAAGCCTCCGGTCCACTGAGTTTGCGACTTCTGCTTTGTGCAGAGGACAATAAAACCTTCCCCAACATCAGCTAAGCTCCTCGTGGCTGGGAGCGAAAGGCTTCGGGAATCACGCTTTCTCTCTCTCGCACCCATTCACTTAAAAGTCAAAAAGCTGGCAAGGCGTGCAGTACGGCGCGGGGCTGGTCCCGGCCCTCCCTTTACGTTTCTCCAGCAGCTGTTTTCTTATGGAGGTAAACAGGAGATTTTAAACACCGCTTCGCTGGGCATGGAGAAGAATACGAGTAGTTTAATGTCTAACCTTTACTCATAAAGCCGTTACTAAATTTGGCCATTGTTTCTTCAAGCTCGAGCAAATTCTCAACCACTTAACTATCAAATCGGGTTTAATTCTCCCCTTCTTTCACCACCCTCGCGCGCATTGGACAGAAGGAGCAAACAGACGGCGCTACTATTCCCAATCATAAAGGAACATTAATTTCGGGCTAACCGGCTAAAACACGAGTGAGCTCATTCCTCCCTTCCCCGGCCCGCCGATGCGCCACCGCACCCGAGCATCACCGCGAAACTTTCCTCCCTCCCCGCCTCAACGATGCCACCGGATTCTTTCACCAATTATCGCGACACGTGTCGCCGGCGAGTCTCGGCCGGCACGGCGGTACCCGCACAGCCCCGGAACGGACGGCGGGCGGGCGGATGCCCCGCGAGGGGAGACGCCGTCGGTTCCGGGGGGGTCTCCGCCACCACCAGCCCGTACCGGGGGGGGATTCGCAATCCCCGCCAAGCCGGGCCCCGGCCCTGATTGGCCGCGTCGCGGCGGCGGAGGCGGCGGCGGCTGCCCGGGGCCGGGCGGCGGCGGGGGCCGGCGGAGGATGCCTTACCTTTCACCGAGCGGGGCTTGGCTTGCTTCCTCCTGGACATGTCCGGACGCCGTGGCTCGTCCTCCTCCTCCTCGTGTTCCTCCTGTCCCTTCCT